>CAHIKZ030000759.1:882500-1212067 GCA_903632075.3 Acanthosepion pharaonis
TATAGTTATGAAGATCATTGGTCGTAAGAAAGGCATTGCCCCAAAAGTGAAAGATGATAATGTATATTTACTCTGTGATGAAAACACAACTTTGGAAAATGCAGAGAAATTAAGCAGGAATCAAGGGAGAATAAGAAAAAAAAAGTTGAAAATATTGGCAAGATGAGAACAAAAATAAAAAGCTGGCCTTAAGTATGTGATAGAAAGAGTTTTGAGAGAAATTCTAAAAGTAATAGCAAGATAAGTGAATTGTCCAACAGAAAGAAATTCGAAGAAGCTGGTATTGCAAATGTTGACAGAAAGACAAAGGAGTAGAATATTAAGAAAACTGGTGATGAAAGCAACCAAAACTGCAACCTTTGAAGGAAACATCTTAGAAAAATTAAACGTGTGAATTGTGTGAAAAAGTACACGAAAGACTGATTTCTGAACAGTAATTCTACTGATGAATCTAGAGCTACATATGAGATAGAGTTGTATATATACACACATATATATATATATCATAGATATAATAGCTGGGCTCGCAGCTAACTTCTTTCTTTGTATATATATATATATATATATATATATATATATTGTCTTTAATCATATTGTCCTTTTACAGATACACTCCATCTGAAATTTAGGAACACTAATAAATATTCATCATGCGATGATGAAAAGTTTTGTAAAACCCAATTACATTTTTGCTCTACTTATTACAAACTAAAATCCTCGCATTTGCCTTGATAACGTCTATAAGAGGATGAAACGGGTCGGCTAAGATAAGTAAGATAAGTTTTCTTTTTATCTTTATTCATATTGTCCTTTTACAGAGACTGTATCTATCTATCTATCTATCTATCTATCTATCTATCTATCTATCTAATCTATCTATCTCTATACACACACACACACGCACACACATATATATATTTATATATAATTTTATATATATATATATATATATATATATATATATATAATAATAATTATTTATTTAAAAATATGTTTCCAACACGCAATATGATTCCAACACGCATTTTTTAAATAAATAATTATATTTTAAATAAATAATTATATTTATGCTCTACGTTTGTATCGAGCACTATTTTTTAAAAATAATAACAAAAATACTAAAGAACTTTGGATTATTTACCTAAAGAGTTCTTTCCTATTTTCTATATTTTTCACACACACACACACATATATATATATATATATATATATATGTGTGTGTGTGTGTGTGTGTGTGTGTGTGTGTGTGTGTGTGTGTGTGTGTGTGTGTGTGTGTGTGTGTGGATGAACTTTGAACTGTTTATCTAGAATTTTGATGCGGATATCAAGAACTTATTCGAAAATTTAAAAATAGAATATCTATATCTATCTATATATATATGTGTGAATATCTATATCTATACATATATATATGTGTGTGTGTGTGTGATATAAATATACACACACACACACATATATATATATATATATATATATATATATATATATATATATATATATATATATGTATTGCTTTTTATAAATGTGGGTTAATGATAGACATCTGTATATCTATGAATTGGTACACATATACGCAAGCGCATTCACAGACTCAGACATTCTTGCATCAGTTTACAGCAGAAATGGATTCATTATTATTCCGTCAAACTCAATTACGATATTTCCAGGGTCTAACTTTGGTAAAGCATGGCTAATTTCAACTTGTATGACGCGACATGAAGGTGTCAGATTCGCTGTAGAAGCATTGACAAATTATTGTAGACACGAAATACAGTTGCCCAACGATCTTATCTTTTTGACACAGTTGTACTGAAAGAAGGGCGATAACTCTTAATCAAAAAAGGGACAAGTGAAAATATTCACCAACAAAAAGTTATATATATGCATACAAACACACAGGCACGCACACACTTATAATTCCGTATTTTGCAACGATGCCATTTTAGCCGAAGAGAATGACACGTAGTTTATGAAATACCAGCAATAGACGCGTCATTTAACTATACATCACCCCCCCTTAGGAAATGATTTTCCTCCTTTTAAAGGGATTGCCATTTCGAGTTCAACTCTATAAAAATTCCAATATGACACGTTTCCACCTGCTTCGTCCTGGTCCTGCAGATCTATCTATCTATCTATCTATCTATCTCAGACTCTTCATTTTCTGTCTGTCTATCTATCTATCTATCTATCTATCTATCTATCTCAGTTTCTTCATTATCTATCTATATCTATCTCTTTCTCTCTCTCCCCCCTCTCTCCCTCTCTCTCTCTCTCTCTCTCTCTATCTATCTATCTATCAATCTCGGACTCTTCATTATCTGTCTATGACACTCTGTTCATTATCTATCTATCTATCTATCTATCTATCTATCTATCTATCTATCATCACTTTGTTCATATCTTTTGTTGGAATTTTCTCCGGTTGCGTGTGTGTTTGTTCTCAGTAGTGTAAGTGGAATGAACAAAAAACTCAAAGCTTGAAAATATCTGTTCAACAGTTTGTATTTTCTGGTTGAAAAAGAAGCGCAAAATAGTAACATTTTGCGGCGGTAGAGGGAATGGGGTTTTTCCAGTTAACAAAGTTATTGAGTAGAGTAGCTGTTTTTGTTTAGATTTCTCCGCTAATTTCCACGGGAGGAACGAGAAATCCGAGTGTGAAACTGCTAGGACAGGCCTCGTCTTCTGCGGCAAGTTTTGTGTGTAGAAGAGAGATTTCTCCGTCGATTCCCACGAGAGGAACGAGAAATCTAACATTAAGCTGCCAAGACATGCCTCGTCTTCTGCAGCAATGGTTGCGTGTAGCCCTTCGGTAGGTGTCTCGAAGTGAGAGATCGTTGAAAGAAAGAAATGGGAAAAAAGCGCAACAGCTGGCCGTAAACATAGAGACAGCTGAATAAGAAAGTGGAAAAGAAAGCTGGCCGCTGAAATGGAAGATGAAAAAGAAGCTGAATAAAGGATTGGTCATGGCTTTTATGACCTCAGGGACTTCCGGTTGTACCCTGCTGATTATTTCTGCTGCTACTGCTGAATCGATCAAAGTAAGGAAGCCCCAAAACACCGCTATAGCCAACAAGTGAGAACAAGTTTTTTTATACTATCTATCTATCTATCTATCTATCTATCTATCTATACACTGTTATTTATCTCAATATCTCTTGATTTCTCTTTTTCATCTCTGTCCATATAAAATTATCTTTATATCTAAGTTTGGTTAAAGACCAACGAATGTTCATTGTTTATTTTTTTAATCATTTTTCTTGTAGTCTTAGACTCGGGGGAAAACAGGATAAGCAACAACTGATCAGAACAAAATGTTAAGAACAAGGCGTGATATCTCTAAACATGGACAACAGCTCGAGAACAATCTATCCCTGTAGTTTGAATAAAGTGTCATGTCCAAAATTCCCTAAAGGTTACTCGAAAGGACAGACACCTGAAGAAGGGTTGAAGGCTTCAACAGTCGATACGTTGTGAGAATAAACAATTTTTTTCAATCGTTTCACCCCAAGCAAGGTGACAGTGTCATTATAACACAGGGGTTTACAGGGAGTGAAAGTGAATGAGAAGATTGAAAATGGGGACGATTTAGGAAAGGATAAAAAAAGAAACAGCCTTCAAGACGAGAGAAGATGGCGATTGATGTTATATTTAAATTTTTGAAGATTGTAGTTATCAAGGAAGTAAGAAATAGGAAGTGAGTTCCACAGGTGGGGAGTGCGACGAAAAAATTGTTAGAGTAGAAGTGGCCGTTGCATCTTGCTAGTTCAACAGTAAAGCTGTGAGACCTAGTTGCCAATCTAGTAGCAAATTCATGTAGTCGGTGCGCCAGGAAAAAATAAAGCTCATCCGGGCAGTTACCATGAAAAATTTTGTAGAACAGGTAGAGGGAAGCCATGTCACGTCGGCGGGAAAGTGACTGGAGACGAGATGCCTGATCAGGATCGATTGTATTGCAGACTCTTCTTTCTGAATTTTGTCAAGAATCTAGAGATGCACAGTAGGAGCACCAAATATGGTAAAAGTATTCAAGACACGGAATAATGGCAGATTTATAAATGCGCAAGATGGATTCTGACGAAAAAAGGTTTTGGCACAGTGAACCCAAGTTTGAATGTATACAATATTATTTTATTTACATAATTATCAATACTTTATTATAATGCCTTTTACATAAGTATTCGACACCCTCAACAAATACTTAGTTGTGGCATTTTTGACACGGTCACGGCGAAGAGGTGTTTTATGTAAGCTTCGATAATATTTCTGCATCTCTCGATTGATGTTTTAACTATTCTTCTATACAGAATCGCTCCAAAACGTTCAGATGCAATAGCTTTTGTTTATAAACAGCCACTCGTGTGACAAATGTGCGATTTGAGTTAAGTCTGGCGAGTGAGAAGGCCATTCATGTGTTTCAACTTGTTTTTCTTAATTCTTTTTTGTACAACTGTAACGTCCCGAAAGCGATCATAAGAATTAAGGATGAAGATCTGGAGTAGTTCCTGCTACTTAGGGCAGGTATTTAAAAGAGCCTGAAAGTAATATAAATTGATTGGTTGGAAAGCAATGAATAAAACCAGTGTCATGAGCAGGGCCGGTGAAAGGGTTTTGTAACCCCCCAACCCAAATCTATGATAGGCTCCCCATCCATGATACGGCATCACCCACTGTATTGCATCTCATTTTTATTATTAGTTTTATATAATACTTGCAGTAGAGCCCGGCGTTGCCCGAGGATGTAACAGTAAGAGATAGATCAAGTATCGACCATCATAAAGACTGAAAAATAAAATTGACAAAGATTATTGTTTAATGTTGACGGACACGAATGTCTTAATTAGTTTTTTTGTTTTTACGAATTGGTCAAACTCAAACAAAAACATTGTTTTCAATCGTTATGAGTCTACCGATTGAATAGAATTTTATTATAAACAATTGTCTTGTAAATGGAATTTTTAATGCATTCTGAATGTAAAAATAAAGAAAAAAGTGTGCAAGACAATAAGAAACACTACCTGCCAAAAAAAGTGAAGTTTTGTTGAAATCGGTTGAAAAATGTAAGAAATCCGATCCCATATATAAACGAACACACACACACACACACACACACACACACACACACACACACACACCCTGGGTTTTATAATAAGTATAACTCGATATGAGTTGTCCCCCTTTCATTCTCGCGATAGCGATGCCTCTTAATCGTGTTTTCAAATTGATTTCGTGCAAAAACAATTGTGTTTTTCCGATTTTGGGCGCTGTCAGAACCACCGCGAGGTAATTTTATGTAGTCATTTGAAGTTTTGTTGAAATCGGCTGAAAAATGTAGGAAATCCGATCCAATATATAAACGAACACACACACACACAGACACACGCACGCACACACACAACCTGGGTTTTATAATAAGTATGATTTACATACACGAACAGCCAACAAATCAAGCATGGTCGGCACAAGGGTCTCATGATCCCACCACTAAGTTTATGATACGAGGCCCTCCACTCTACTACATCTAAATTTTCATAAGCTAGTATTCATATAAAATACAACTTTTGTTGTAACCTAATTATGTACAATAATGGATCATATGCAGTATAGGTGAATAATTCAACTAGAAAAATTGAAAATAAATGTAGTGTATCTAAATACGAATTAAAGACATCTCATAATAGGTCATTCCATCTTAAATAATAGTTTTTATGGCAACTTTTAACATTAACTTTAGATTTTTCTTGTTGAATAGTTTTAATACATTTATCATTATGGATAAAAACTAATAAATTTTGTATGTACTTTTTCGAGACTTAACATGAGCAAAACAAATTCATAGATTTGGACAAAAAGAAAAAAGATCCCAGAATAACGTCAAAATCCGCGAAAATCTTTCATCTTTTAATAGTTGTGCCTAGATTCATTTGTAACGTATATAAATTTAGGCAGAAAAAAGCAAATGTTGATAAAAAATATCGAGAGCCAAAAAGCTCTGTCAGGGTCCCCAATCAAACTTGAACCCCCGGTTGGGGGGCTCGCGGCTAGTATTCGCCGGCTCTGATAATGAGTGTATAATGTTAGCTATGTCGTACGTTAAAACAAATCTTTAGAAAACAGATTTTGCAACGCTCATTGATGAATGGAAAAATCAATGGAAGGGATGACGAGAAGGAAGCCAACCTGTCACCGAGGAGAGCATGAAAGAAGTGATTAAGCGACAAAAACGCAGGTGGGCGGAACACTTAGTAAAATGAAATGCTAACAGATGGATCAAAAGTATGGTTAAAAAACTATATATATATATATATATATATATATATACACAGTATTAAGTCAAATAAATGTAGTTTGTCACTTAGCTGATTGATGTTATATTCAGCTTCATTCACACCTCGACTCTAGAGTTTCGTAGATGAACTTTTTGGTAATTGTTCAATCCAATTATTATCGTTAATGCTAATAATAATAATAATAATAATTATTATTATTATTATTATTATTATTATTATTATTATTATGCTTGTCAGATGCGGGTCTAAAATTACTGGGATACTGCTTCAGAAAATTTTTAGCTACTAGGTAAAACGAAACAAACACATAAAAAGAAAAAAATTACATAAACTTCATAAAATCCTAAACAAAAAAAAATATTTTTACTTACTTATAAATTGTTACAGTTCAAGCTTGATCCATTCATTTAAAAATGAAATCCATTCTTCTTGTTTTACTTTGTGCGAGAAGGTTAACTATTTTTTCCTTGATCCCTGGATGACGGTTGAGATTTTTCTCCATTGAAAGCACTGCAAAAGCATTTAGTCTTTCAGGAGATTTTTCTCCACTGCAAAAGCATTTAGTCTTTCAGATTTTTCTCCACTGCAAAAGCATTTAGTCTTTCAGGACATTTTTCTCCACTGCAAAAGCATTTAGTCTTTCAGGATTCATAGTGCTCCTTAGAAAAGTTTTTTTTATTCTTTTCAGTGTTGAAAAGCAGCGTTCAGTCCCTAATGTCGTCATGGGAATTGTCAAGAGGATTTTTATCACTTTCGTAATTTCTCTAAGAACACCATCTAGATTATTTTCAAATTTAAATTTCAGCATCTCAATTAATTTGAAATATTCATGCACATCGGATCTACAATAGAATACTTTCAATTCAGTTTCAAGCTTTTCTTTGTCAATCATGGGATATTCTTCAGTGATCAGTATTATCTCTTCTGTAAGCAATTCATTCTTAAAACTAGTGAAGCTTTTCTTGTTGAAAAACAAATGTTTAGTGGAAGAATATCTGTCCATTACATCAACGCATATGCAGTCACACTCCCTTTGTTTCTGCCATGAGTGTCTTTGAATGATTCTCACAGTACTTCCAGTTTCTTAATTCTAAAATAGCAGTTTTGAAATCAGTTACCTATTAACTGAATTTAAACACATTAATTACTCGAAATTGCATTTGGTTGTAAATTACCTCAACATGAGTCATATTCTATTGAAAAAGCTCTAACCACAGCATGAAATTATCACCATTGAGCCATTGTAAAATTCCTGTTGCTTTTGCAATGATTTGATCAGCATTTGATGTTGACTGAATTTTAGTAAGGTAGCTTTTTAAAGGTTGCAAATTTTCATGAACTCTATTCATGGACCATATGTTAAAGTTCCACCTTGTAGAGGATGGACGTGGAATGCTGAGGTCCATATGCTTCTTGAGAATGGATACACGTTGTGATGATCTTGATAATGTTGGAATAGCCAGAACATTAGAGACAAATATTCTTGCGTTCCATGTAATACTTGCTGCATTCTTCATTAATAAATTAAGTTGATGTGCATTAACAGTGAATGAAATGTTCACTACTATAAATTGCTTTTATTTTTGCTTGAACTCTTCCTTTTTTTGCCTTTCATGACATTTGCACGATCAAATGTCTGAGTTATTAGTTTTTTTCCATTTCCTTGAAGGATTATGTTTAATTGTTCTAGAATACATTTTGATATGTCATCTGCAATTTGATTTTCTGGAATAAAGAATCCCCAAAAACGTTCAACTATTTCTTCATTCGACACGTACCATAAAACAATGCCCATTTGAGTGAATTTCGAAACATCTGTTGTGTCATCAGCCATGACAGCTACAAACGAAGCTTCCCTAATTTCTGTCCTTATCTCCTTATGGTATATTTGTAGCAGACAGTCAAGTATCTCGTTCTGAATGGTCTTAGACCCCACTTTGAAAACCGTACTGGTTTCTAAGTGATTCTTCAAATCTGGATCTAATTTAGATGCAAAATTTATTAATCTTCTAAATACCCCTGGATCTACTGAATCATCTTTTTCCTCATGTCTACATAAGGGTTTCAAAGTTTCCACAAAATAAGTACAGTCTATTATTTTGGATAAAATTTCACGATTCTTTTTAAACTTCATGTTATGCTCATTGATTGAAAGTCTGTATACCTCACTAAGCTTCTATTTAATATTTACGTTTCCTAAAAGTGACAGTGAAACCACATTTTCAATATGCTTCTTTGACTTCACATGTTTTTTCAGTTTTTTCTTTTATCTTGTTTATATTTCTAAAACCATCTTTTGTCCACGTTACATTGCCTCCAAACAGCAAAACACTGGAAGCAAAACGATACAATTTTTCACTTTACAGTCGCAGAGCCAATTTTTTGCTGTTTAATTCAGAATTAAAGCTATGAATAAACCTCTTATTGCTTATTCCTGGTTGAGATATTTGAATATCAGGTGTTGAACAGAGTTTTTTTTATTAACTATAGCTTTTTGATGGAGAGACAAGTATGAAAACTTAAGCTGTTGAAGTTCACTTACTGTTACAGAACTTATTTCTTGGAGATTCAAAGAGGTCATGGTTAAATTATTAAAATTTCCTATACAATAATAATAATAATAAAAAACAATGAATTAAATAGAATACCTAGAAGCATGATAGACGCCTACAATTTATCACATTCAAGAATAAGGAAAGCGGTTTTTAAGCACAACACACATTGTGTCAAAAATAAGCACTACCTTACACTCGGACAACAGGATCGGCACTGTGTGAATGACAGTGCTCTGTCTAAAGAGCGTTCAGTTTCTTTTCTAGGACATGTGCGCATGAGGACATGTGCGCATGAGCACATGCGCACAACAGCCAAACACCGCATCAATGGAACTGTAAAGCACACAGTTTCATATAAGGATTTTTGTAATTTTTCATGAACAAGAAGATGTCTACTGACATTAAGCTTAAGGATTATATAATGTACAAGCAGAAAGAAAGAAGGAAAGAAATTAAAGACTCATTATATTGAATGCTATCAATAATATCGAGTAAAAACAGGGGATGCTGCAGTTCTGCAACGCCTATACACGAGACGCCACTGCTTGCCACTCTTTCGTTAGTTCCTTAGTTCGCATGACAGTTACGCCCTACTAATATCTGACAAATAATGAACTAATTATCAATTTGATTGCGTGGAAAGAGGGGAAAACACTACTTGGTTTCAGTGAGAAAATAAAAGAAAGAAATAAAGAAAGAAAGGAGAATAGAAATGTCTAACGTCTCCTGACAATACCTCATAAATAATGGAGTATTCTGTTTTGAGTACGTAGAAAAACGATATATCAAAGACGCTATTTGGTTTCAATCAGAAAATGAATGAAAAAAAAGGAAATAAAGAAAGAAGAGAACATAGAAGTGTTTAACGTCTGTTTCAGTGAAATAGAAAAACATGTCAATTTCAAATCTTTCCATTCGTATCCCTTTACTTCTTAAAATAACGACCCGCGTTCATATTTATGTTTGTTATTACAATATTTTGTTAAAGTTGTTAAGCTCAAATATCTTAACGATGTGATAAGGGAATTTCTACGGATATTTTATCGTCGTAGAACTCGCCAAGAACTTATCCTTAAGAAAATTCAAATAGGGAAACCGTGAAATTTTCACGATCTTTCTAGTTATCATTATTTATTTATTTATTTATTTATTTATGTTTTATGAGAAAATATATTTGATAAGAAATAAATCCTGTAAAGAGAAGTGGTCAAAATACAATCACAGATAAAACAAAAATGTACGAAAGTGCTCAACTAAAAAAGTTTTTCGGGAACTATGACAATAGAGATAAAGACAGTGTAAAGTCAGAAATGCTGTCAATCAGTGGAAGCCTTAAAGAAAGGACATTTAAGGCAAACAGTTTTTGCAATAAAGTGCTCGATATAAGAGATAGAGCATTAATAAAATTAATATTAATAAATGTAATTTGGCCCTTGGCTAAATGATGTTATATTAAGCTTCATCCGTACACACACACACACACACACACACACACACACACATATGATAGGATAGGATAAAGAACAAGTAGGAAACAGATCTCAATCTAACATGTTTCACTTTAGTAAAGCTTCATGAGATCAAGATAGAAATGATAAAAAATTATAAAAGCAAAGAGACGCAGATTATTGGTTAGATAAGTGTCATATGTAATGACGTAACAGATAATATTCAAATATGTGTAAGAAACATTCTGGACGCTAAAGTGTGTTTTGGTTTGGTTTTTCATTAAAAAATATCTCGTGCGTATTTTGTATATTGTTAGATTGTTAGATTGAGATCTGTTTCCTACTTGTTCTTTATCCTATCATTTTGTCGGATTTTTTATCAATGCTCGATATATATATATATATATATATATATATATATATATATATATATATATATTTCTTTTAGTTGGATTGATGTGAGTTTGTGACCCTGGGTTTCACGCTTTTGCGATCGTCAGACGATCGCAAAAAGTGAAACAAACTCGTCAGACGATGAAACCCGTGAAACCCAGGGTCACAAACTCGTCTGACGATCGCAAAAGCGTGAAACCCAGGGTCACAAACTCACATTAATCCAACCAAATATGTTAGCTCTATCTCTGATATTGAGCGATTTCTAATAAGTACAGCGCATATAATATATAAACAATTATATATATATATATATAATAATATATATATATATATATATATCCTACGTTAGATCCTACGTGCCTTAACCGACTCAGCCACGATCAAACCAAATTTGAACAGTGCCTCTAAGCGAAATTCCAATCATCATAAATTTCTCTAAATTTCCATATCAACCTAGTTTCGAATCCAAACGTAAACAAAATGATCTTATAAAGTAATGGAATTTTATCAATCCAACTGATTTTTATCACTTTTTAAACGTTATTTTTAGTGGATACTCATATTTGAGTAGACTCCCCGTTAATACCAAATCCACAAGTGGTAGGAATCATCCAAAGGAGGTCTTTTTAATATAGAAATATTTAAAAGTCAGATCCAAGAAGAGAGCTCAATGTGAGCAATCATAGTAAAAAAAAACCACTTAAAATCACATTAAAGATAGTAATTTATTTCGACAGATAATTTTTACCTGCCTCTTCAGACCGATACATTTTAATAAATAAATTCAGTCAGACAATTAAAAAATAATACATTCAAAAATAAACCAAACCCCGATAAAAAAGAAAGAAAACAAAACAAAAAAAGGGAAAAGGAAATAAAGAAAAAAGGGAAAAGAAAGAAAAAGAAAAAGAAAGTAAAAATTAAAAATAAACCAGACAGAAGTAGTAGAGTTAACATGACCTCAAAAAATTATTTCTGGTGGGTTTACATAATTTAAGAGGGGTGGGGAAGAGAAAAAAAGAAAGAGGAAGTAAAGACAGTCAGATTCCATATTAAATGAATCAAAGTTGTTAAAAATTTAAATATTTCATAATCTTAATAGTAAAATAAAATATATACATATATATATATATAAATCATACTTATTATAAAACCCAGATTGTGTGTGTGTGTGTGTGTGTGTGTGTGTGTGTGTGTGTGTGTGTGTGTTTTTATATATTGTATCGGATTTCCTACATTTTTCAACCGATTTCAACAAAATTTCACAGGACTACCTAAAATTACCTCGCGGTGGTTCTGACAGCGCCCAAAAATTGAAAAAACACAATTGTTTTTGCACGAAATCAATTTGAAAACACGATTAAGAGGCATCGCTGTCGCGAGAATGTAAGGGGGACAACTCATATCGAGTTATACTTATTATAAAACCCAGGTTGTTTGTGTGTGTCTGTGTGTGTGCCTTTATATATGGGATCGGATTTCCTACATTTTTCAACCGATTTCAACAAAACTTCACTTTTTTTGGCAGGTAGTGTTTCTTATTGTCTTGCACACTTTTTTCTTTTTTACATAAAGAATGCTTTAAAAATTCCATTGACAAGGCAATTGTCTATAGTAAAATTCTATTCAATCGATAGACTCATAACGATTGAAAACAATGTTTTTGTTTGAGTTTGGGTTTGACCAATTCGTAAAAAAAAAAAAAATCAAAACAAAACAAAACAAAAACTAATTAAGACATGCGTGTCCGTCAACCTTAAACAATAATCTTTGTCAATTTTATTTTTCAGTCTTTATGATGGTCGATACTTGATCTATCTCTTACTGTTACATCCTCGGGCAACGCCGGGCTCTACTGCTAGTAATTAATACATGTCAGGAAAATTGTTTAATCTGCGGTGAACGGCTGCCAACACAAAAGTACAAAAAAATGCCCTCATCCAAGAATTCCTGTATGCTGATGACTGGGATTTATTTTCTCATTCTGAGAGTGACAAGCAACATTTGTTCTCTAAAGCCAACACGACTCTGGGGCTGACAATAAGTTTGCATAAGAAGACCGTTGTCATGTATCAATCTGCCCCTAGTAAGGGATATGTTGAGCCTTCTGTGTATATTTATGGGCAGAAATTGAAGTTTGAACAACTCGTGCACCGTTGACGATATGGTATCCTTGCGAATTGGCAGAGCTAGCGCTTCCTTTGGCAAACTGAACGATCGTTTGTGGTCGCGACGTGGCATATCTCTAAACACAAAAGTGAAGGTATATAAGACCTGCATTCTATCTATCTTTCCCTTGTGAGACATGAGTAACATATAGGAGACACCTGAAGACGTTAGAACGTTTTCGCCAATAGTGTCTGAGAAAGATTGCCGGAATTTTCTGGCAGATGCTCATTAGTGATATTGAAGTCTTTGACAATAGTATGTGCATGAGCATTAAAAGTATCATCATGCAACTTCATCTAAGGTTGTGTGGTCATGTAGTGAGAATGGAAGATCAGCGACTTCCGAAACAGCTTTTATATGGGGAGTTGTCTGAGGGGAAGCGTCCACAACAGAAACCTCAAATGAGGTTCAAAGATTGCCTGAAGCAATTACTGACAAATGTACAGATTGCACTGGGAGAATGCTGCTTTACTTGAGTACTTGGGGAATGCATCTGGAGGCGTTCCTTGAAAGCAGGTGCAAGTGCATTTGAAGATCATAGAAAGAAGTATCAACAATTGAAAAGAAATCTCAGAATAGACTAAAATGTTGAACACCCAGAGTATGTCGGTAATGAATGTGATTACATGTCTTCAATGTTATAAAAAAAAATGCCTGAGTAAAGCGGGTTTCAAAAGTCACCAGCGACGTCAGATGAACCGCAACGTTAACTACAATGAGGATGATCTGAAAATATGTAGACGTTTTGTAAAAGAGTGTGCTTCAATGGGTGGCCTGAAGAGAGACGGGAAAATTCATAACAATAACCAGAAAGCAGCAGTAGCAGCAGACGCTTTTCAACTATTTGTGGTAAACAATGCCAGTCCCTGGCTGGTTTAAAGAGTCATGTAAGAGCAAGACATGTATAGATTTGATCAAGCGATGTCAGTACTCGAGTATGAATTTGCGGCCACTATATATATATATATATATATATATATATATATATATATATATATATATATATATATAATCGAAAAAGGGTTAGGGCTTCATCGGATGAAACGCCTCAAATTTGAAAAAAGGTTAAGACTTCATCGGATGAAATGCGTCACAATAACTTTTTCCAAATTGTCATATATCTTTTCTTTCAGAACTGTTTTGGTATATAAAAATTTATTTATTCTTATCCCATTCCGTGGATAACAGTATATGCTCCTAAAAAGTTTATTTCGGTTGAGCTATCTGGGGAGGAAGTGTGGGTTTGTAAACAGTGACTATTACGGCTAATAAAGCAAGACTCTTCGGTAAATCGAATCGAGTTCTCTCAGTCACTGTGTGCTTATCTAAAATTAAATACGCTTAAATTCACCTTCATCCCTGCCGTGCGCCAATGGTTTAGTGGTAGAATTCCTGACTGACGCCAATTCAGTCGGGTTTCGAGCCTAGTCACACTGTGATACAGCGAAACAGTTTGTCTGTGGATGACTCTCTCTCTATATATATATATATATATATATGTGTGTGTATATATATATATATATATATATATATATATATATATATATATATATATATATATGGGATAACAATATATATATTCATACGCACTATCCCTGATATTGATCACATTTACCCATAAATATACCATACCTTAAAACTATAGATTTACTATATATATGCGTATTTCATTATAGACGACTGACAAGGTACAGAGATTAAGCTTTTTATTTAATTTTCTTGTGTCGATACAAGTGTTTTCTTTTCTGGACACAAAGTGTGTAAAAATTGTTCAAATGTTCTGCATATCCGAGCGCTTTCGGCTATACTTTTACACATTATCACGATGGTTTTATTTTTACTTTTAGCTGAATGTATGTGTTGTGTTATGTATGCATCTACAGTTATAGGAATGTTTTATCTTATAAATTTCTGTGTCCACAAAAGAAAACATTTATACGCACACAAGAACAATTAAATAAAAAAGCTTAATCGCAGTACCTTGCAAGTCGTCCTTAACGAAACATATATAAAAGAGGGATTGCTGCCTAAATACACAATACATAGATAGATAGATAGATAGATAGATAGATAGATAGATAGATAGATAGATAGATTTGGTTTTCTTTGTTTTGTTTTATGGCATAGCAACCTCAATGAGTTATTTAATGCCGACAAGATTTTTATTGCTGCTAATATTTTTCACAAATGTGTTGCTGGTAATAATTTTTTCTTCAAAATTCATTGCTGGTAATAATTTTTTAAAAAATGTATTGCTCGTATTAAAACCTATTCTTCCCCTTTCATAATGTTTTGACCCCTTTTGGGAGGAGGTATCTATTTGCCCATAGCAGGTGCTACCACTCCGGATCAGGGTGGACCTGGGAATACCAGCAATTAACAGGTGGTTCCACGCTCCTCGAAACTTCCTGATCAGAAGCCTTGCTGATGGACGTAGTTTATCGTCTTACCCAGGACGGATAGATATAGAATTAATATAAGTAAAAGTTTGTCACTTGGGCTAGTTTGATGTTACCTTCAGCATCCCGACTACAGATTGAGTTTCGGTATTCATAATATATTAATATATAATATTATTATAATATGGAAAATATTTCTGCCTCGTTTACACAGGATCACGTATAGACTTCCTAAACTCCAGAAAAAACATGAACTCGAATGGAAGTATTGTTTTTGTAATTGGTAATGTTATTTCCATTGGGATTTATGAACTCAAATTTAACTTCCGTTTTGTAAATTTTATCAAGGAAAAGAATTCCATAAATATAAATAAAATAAAATATAGATAGATAGATAGATAGATAGATAGATAGATAGATAATTAACAGATTGAGATAGATAGATAGATAGATAGATAGATAGATAGATAGATAAACAAAGGCTACTCATAAAACAAAAACGATTTATAAAATCTAACAATTATATATGCATATAATTTGTGTGCGTGCGTGCGTGTGTTTGTGAGTATGTGTATGCGCGTGTGTGTGTGTGTGCGTGTGTATGGACAGAAGACGCTGTAAAAATGTGGGTAGATCAATATTTCTAGAGATTTAATGGATTTATTTTTAGTGCAAAATTTTTATTAATTCAAGCACAATTTTAGTGGATAACCGTGCCTAAAATAGACGCACTGATTTTATTTTCTTTTAAACATTCTGCATTACGTTTACCGGCCTGCGCACTCGAGAAAAAATGATAAGGAAAACGTGCTCTCTGGCAGGTTTCGAATCTACGTCCCCCTTTGTAGGAGAAATCGTTGGAGAACAAACAGGGAGTAGAAACAGTAAACACAGAGACGGCTCATTAACAGTATATGGGAAATAACTTGGTAGATCAGTTTGCAAAAATAATGGGACTTGGATTTGTATCAATAGATGCTAACTGGCAACCTTCTCTTTCGATTTGCAATGCCTGAGCTACAGAGAAGAGCTCATGAATTATGTATTAATTCAATACATACGCGCGTATGCAGAAAAACTCTTACCCATTCCACTCCCCTAAATATGACTAGATCAGATTTTCTTAAGGAAAACGATTCTTGGTTGAACTGCGATCTTTTCAGCATTCTATATAGCATTTTTCGCTCAAAATTAAAATTTTGTCACTTAAAAGTAAATGTTTACAGATGAAAATTAAATTTGGAGAATCGAACGCATTTTTTACAAATCAAGAGTAAATTTTTCTAAATAAAAAATTAATTTTTACAAATCAGAATTCATTTTTACAAATCAAAAGTAAATTTCTAAAAATGAAAATTAAATTTTTGCAAATCAAAGGTTAAATTTTGCAAATGAAATGTAAAATATTTATTTTTAAAAGTAGAAAGTGTTTCCTTTATTTTTTGCAATTATGATTGAATTTTTTTAATAACAATGTCTTTAAAAGAACACACACATACACACACACATAGGATTAATACAAATATAAAATTTGTCACTTAGCTGATTGATGTTACCTTCAGTGTTTCGTAGATGGACTCTCCAGCAATCGCTTCGTTCACCCCTCAGGAGATATAACCATTTAGCTACAGAGGAAGCGTCTGGTTGGCAAGGTCCAATTACTGTTTTTAAACTACAATTAATTCGATTCCTGTCGGAGGACACATATTTTCTATGACAATTTCTCGGACATTCAAGCCCGTAAATGTTGTTAATACTGTTTATTATAAACAGAGCATTTACTTAAATATTTGTATATATAAAATAATGTATAAACAGAAAATATATTAAAATAACTTTAGGATTTAATCCATTTCATAATATATGCTGGCATTTGTTAACTTTAAGATATGTTTTGAGCAGATATGAGCGTTCGAGAGAAATCATGGAAAATTTGCAGTTTAAAAACAGTAATTTGACCTTGTTAACCAGACGCTTCCTCTGTAGCTAAATAGTATAGTATTTTAGAATAGAATTTTGGCTATTTTGCCGGCTAGTTTACGAGGGTCTCTATCTATTCTTGGTATAATGAGCCTCGTCCTCATTGGAATACCTGGTTTATACATTTTGGGCAATCCGTAAAGTATAGGTGTTTTCAGGTGATATTCAATGAGATTTAATCATATAAATATATTTAATTATAATTAATATACGCTAATATTCTATTTTTCGTTCAAAGGTAATTTTTTTTTAAATTCCTCCAAAATTGTATATGTAATTTTTTTTTTTTTCAAAAGGAAAAAGTTTATTTTTTTCTTTATTATTTCTTATTACAAAAATGTTTGTGTTTTTGAATAATAATGTTTTTAAGTGAAAATGATTTCGCCCCCAAATGCTGCTATGCAAATTATTATTATATTTATTATTGTGTGCATAAATCATACTATTTCCATGGGACCAAAGAGTAAATTATAATCTACTAAAGAGGAAAGGATTTCGTCAACATATCAATCGCCTATTTCTTAGAAATTGAGATGACTTGACACAATACATCCTAATATCAATCAATTATCAATGAAAAAAAAAACTTTAATTATGTTTGTGATGGAATAATCTGTTCCAATTATAAATGCATTCGAAAAGCTGCAAATGAAATCCATTCCAACTTGAAAAACCATCAAGAGGTATAAAAAGAGTAAAGGCTGCGAAATACAGAAGTATACGAAACTAAGTGAAGTTGGTTATTTTTGGTTAGTGGCATATGTGTTATTTAATGCCGAAATTTAAATATTTTTACGCAATTTTATGGTCAGCCTTCCAAAAAAGGGTGACTTGTTTGCTTTGAAAACAATCACTGAAAAAATTAGGTTTCTTCAGGTCTTGAAAGCAGATCCCTGATAACGCTGGAAAATTATATCACGATCTGAGCCACAAATCTTCGTAATCTGAAAAGACCTGTTTATTTGCCAGCATTCGGGTCAGCATTCGAAATCTTAACTTTTATTTGAATAATAAATACTGACCATGAAATAGCGTACATTTTTATGGCTTCAACTACATACATATTCTGTACACAATTTTATACTTTCAGGGTAAACGTATGTTTTATAGGTATATAGTGTGTAGATAATCTATTGTAAATATTTGTCTATATTTCTGAGGTGAGGCATTGTAATTATTTATATTTGCATTGGTCGGACTGTTTTCCTCATCTTTAGTGTCATATTCACGACATTTCGGTCGTTGTACGGCCCGGCCTTCTTCAGGTGATTGGAATTTCGAGCTGAACAGTTTATTTCGTCCACTGGGGAAGATTGTTCTCGTTCCACGTGCCATGCCTCTTCCGGATGTTGCAGTTATCTCCCTTTAACTCTCCAAGTTCTTTTTTGCACTACTGAAGTAGCCAGGTACTGAATTCACAACTCTTTGGGTCAAGGCACTGGATCTAACCAACGCTTTTATCCACTGGGCCATGTGTCCCTGAAGAAGGCCGGAGCGTACACCATCAGAAACGTCGCGAATATGGCAATAAAGATGAGGACAACAGTAAATAATGTAAATAATCTATTGTAGGTGTTATAGGTTTTGGTATAAACCTATTTCTTTAAGGTGGGGAATTATGGTTTCAGTATTTTCAAATATTTTCTCATGTTGTTTTTCTTGTAGTATTTATGTCTTACAGGGGCTAAGTGAGTACAGACTGTTAAAATGTGTTTCACAGTGAGTGCAATTTGACATTTTATACATATTGGTTGATTTTCTTTCTTCAGCAAGTATACGTAGTGGAACTATCATTATTCGTCTTTTCTTACTTTTCTTGACATACACCTAGGATTGGCTCAATTGTGAGAAGTTTATTATTTGTGTTATTTGTCCAGCACTTTTGCTATTTCTGTTGAATATAACTGTTTATTTAAACTTTAACCCCCGTATAAAGGATCTTGGAATTATTATCATGTGTTTTACTTTGGGTAGACTTTGCAGCCGAATCTGCTGAGTCAATTCCTAAACTAACTCAAGAATTACTGAATTCAATAGAAACGTTCGTTGAAGAACATTTATATTTGAATATAAAAGAAATTAAATCAAAGCTCGAAGGAGATCATGATCGTGAAAATTTTAGTATTTCCTTATCATCAGTTGAAATGGCATTGGAAAGTTTGATCAGTGCAAAAACTCTCAAAGTGAATTGCATCAAGTGAATGCTAAATGATCCGCGTAAAACTAAACAAAGAAAACATTATTCGATTTAGTTCAACAATTCTTTCATTCAGGATTTCAGCAATTTCCTCAAGATAAAGCATTAGCATATGCTTTGGGAAATTGAAAAATATATTAGACGATGGACTGAGCGTTAAGCACCTTCGAGATATTTAAAGCTACAACCCGAGCTTCGTCTTTCTCGTCTAAAGCCTGGCAGACGCTTTCAGTAATAACAGTTAACACATCGACATGAAGCGAAGGCGATATTTTTTTCTGAATGAAAACCGTGCAAAATAAGATGCTTAATCAATTCAGAGTTGATTAGAGATGGAGATGATAGAAAAAAAAAACACGGACGGAGTTATATGCCTATCACACAGGAGAGATTTCGTTCTGTGAAAAAAAATATTCCAGGTGAGTCGAAGGTGGAGTTGGAAGAGAATTTAGGGAAAAGCATCCTGCTATAAACGGATATCATACTACGAAATACAAATATAAATTTAATATATGCAGCAAGAAGTCTTTTTTAACGAAACTGTGAAATTATATTTTTTTGTGCTATAAACTAGCAAAATAAAATTGATCCTGTACGTCAATTTCACTCAGTTATCTCCCCTGAACCTTCAAATTAACTCGTTTATCTCCCTTAGACTCTTCAAATCCTTCTGACACTATCAAGCTAAAAATGATGAATTGGAGAAATTATTCTGTGCCAGCCTTCCAAGAAAGGATGGCTTGCTCGCTTTGAATACGATCACTGAAAAATTAAGGATTCTTAAGGTTTTGGAAGTAGATCTCTGACATCGCTGGAAAATTACTATCTGAACCCAAAAACTAGGCATTAAGATAAATTTTCAGCTTTTTGTTCGAACAACTGTGGATAAAAAGATTGATGCACTAATCTTCGCAAGCTGAAAATACCTGTTTGCTTGCCTTGAAAATTTTGACTTTTACTTGAATTCGAACACTGACCATTGGCTCCATTAGTGAGTAATATGAAACCGTCTAAGTCAACACAGCAAAGTCTTATATTACTTGTATTTTATGATAGTCTAATCATTTATTTAGATTTATTTAGATGTTTATACTTTATATCGTTAAGTTTTTAGTGAATTGACACTATTTGAATAAATCACAAACCTAAGACTAGGTACCACCAAAGATTTGCTACAAAATGAGCATATACCTGATAAAAAACCTGATAAAAAATGCCCCAGACTTAATAAGTTTATTGTCAAATTCTTTGTGTTATTATTAAGAGGAATGATCAAAAGATTTTTTGGTATAAAAATGATTTTTTTTAAATCCTTTGTAGACTTTCGACATCTTGGTTAATTTTTTTTTTTTTTCTTGCGTCAACTTGGAGCGATAAATTAGTAATTTCAGCATCTTTTTACGATGAAAAACATTGATTTTAGAAATTCTTACAAGAATCAGATAATTTTTTAAATATTTTTTACATGTTACTCCAGACTTGGTTAATTTTATGAAATTTCGAGAAATTCTTTTTTATAGTCCTTAATGTTTATTAGTTATAAAGACAAGTCCTCGGAGAATTTAAATCATCAAATTATTTTGATCAAATAGGACATCCAGTTACAGTAAACCTTCTCCGAATCGTAAAATAAAAATGCAAAAAGAAAACAAAAAAAAACAAAAAAACTAAGACATTATTTAATTAGAAAAGCTTTTAATTGCTAAAGCTACTTCCAATTACTTACTAATTGCTCTTTTAATTAATAAAATATATGTACACAAGGAAAAAATTATTCTTACGAAAAAATTTTTTCCAAGGAATAATGAATTTTTAGAAGTATTTTCATTTCTTTCTTTAAATTTTAATTATAATAATTTGTAAACTTTTAAATC
Organism: Acanthosepion pharaonis; assembly: GCA_903632075.3. Classification (NCBI taxonomy): domain Eukaryota; kingdom Metazoa; phylum Mollusca; class Cephalopoda; order Sepiida; family Sepiidae; genus Acanthosepion; species Acanthosepion pharaonis. The sequence goes on from CAHIKZ030000759.1 coordinate 903,809, forward strand.
TTTTAAAATTCTGTATTAATTTGTAGCAGTCAAGTGATATTGCTGTTAAATAACAACTGTAGTTATAATTCATAAATGGAAAAGCTTACTACAATTCAGCAACCCCGAGTAATTAAAAACTTTTAATGTGCCAATTCTTGTAAATACGGTCATCCATACACAGCATTATCATAAAAAAAAGTGAGGTAACTACAGTAAATTTTAAATTTATTGGTAATTTTTAACATTTCCTCAACAAGTTTCTTCGGAACTAAAGTACCTAAAATTCATTAAAATATTAAAATGCTTAAAATATTTTAAATTCCTAAGATTACTGGTTATATATATATATATATATATATATATATATATATATATATATATATATATATATATATATATACATGCATACATATATATATATATATATATAATGCATTGACGTTTAATTCGTCATGCAATTTTTATACAATTATTTACATCCTAAATTTCAGTCTGTTGTTAAATTTGTCACTATCTCATAAAAGCACGCACTTCCGTGTTCAATGCTTTTCTGCTATATTTTGGACAAAAAGTAAGTAATATTTGTTTCAGATCAAATTAATTAAACTTTAAATCGGCTAATTTTTTTTTAATAAAGTTTCAGAAAAGTATAATTTATTTTTGAAAGATTTTTTATAAAGAGAATTACGTTGTGTTGACAGATTTTTCAATGTGGACGATTTTAGCATTTTGCTGAAAACTCATTCCAAGCAATTTAAATTCAATTTTAAATACAGCAAGGCATTTTGCTTATTGGAAATATTAAATGTAATTTATTAACTCGAAATTAAAGCCAAAATCAAACCTTCAAGAAAGATCTTTTATTTTTAAAAATGCATTTTAAACCTCAGATATCGCTTTTTGGGGAGCTACCTACTTAAAACTATCGATAAGAGATTCGAAATAAACAAGTACTAAAAATAGCAAATTTTGGAATACTAGAGCGAATTATTCTTGGAATAATTCCATGTAATTAAATAAATATACAAAGAGACCTCCTTTCATAACATCGATGATGTTACGAAATATCGAAAAGATCAATTCCATTTTTCTTTGTTAATCAAATATTAATTAGACAAGGGATATTTGTCGGAGTTACTTTTGTCATTCATGTCTGGAAATGGATACGATTTTTGGAAATTATTGAGTATTTTAAGAAAATATCTTTAAAGATAGTTAGCACTGTAAGCCCATAAAATTGCATTCAAAGTTCTTGCTTTTTAATTAATAAATTTTCGTAAAAATCTTAGGATAATTTGTTTTTTAAGCCCCGCACTAAGTATCTAATAAAGATTTCCCAAATAGTTATATTTAGGTGTAAATGTGCATGCTTAATTCGAAAATAACAAAGAAATTTTGATAAAATCTACCGTTTTGGAGTTATCAACAATAAAAGTTTGGACTCATTCCCGTTACAGCACGGCAGCCATTACTGGCCTTGTTTACATAGGTTCACTTCTGATTAGATTTGCGCGGAAGATTAACTTGTTAACGGCTTTTTTTACTGATCTTACTTGTCTGCGCAACTGAGGACTTATTGCGCGCGCAGTCATCAAGACAAGTGAATATTAATTCCGCACAAATATATGCAAATAACGCCAGTAATGGCTGCCGCGACGCGAATGAGTCCAAACTTTTATTGTTGCTAACACCAAAATTTTATTAAAATTTTTTTGTTATTTTCGAATTAAGCATGTACATTTACACCTAAATATAACTATTCGGGAATTTTTTACTCCATACTTAGTGCGGGGCTTAAAAAGCAAATTACCCAGCATATTTTACTTCTTTGGTTCTGATTCACCTTTGTTTATTATTTAAATATTTTATTATACTTAAACTTAAACCTAACACATTTTTTTTCGAATATTTAATTAATAACAATCACTGATACCAGCTGGTTTGTGGCAAAATAGGACCTGATCGTGAACGAAGTCATTTCATTTCAGAAATGAGCAAGTCATTGTGGAAATAAAATTAGTTTAGGGATACCGCTAGGGTTAGTTTTTGTTTTTAGATAAAGGAGTCTACGAACCAAAGATGCATAGCTTTTAATTCCACCTGTGGTTGTTGCGTTCACTTTTGCAGGAATACCTTTGAGAAAGGAAGGAATAAATTTCTTCTCAGCCCCTCCATCAGCTATTGTTTATATAGCAACACAGAAGGGGATCTCTAGTCTTTTTTTTCTTTTTCTTTTTCTTTTTTTTGTTAAGCATTTCACCCCAAGCAAGGCGGGAAGCCACTAGGGCGCAAGGGGTTACAGAAAATTTAGAGCAAGATCAGATAGGAGTGATAGAAGAAAGGATGAGTCTTGGTTGGCAAACAATCTAGGAGAAAGATAAAATTACTTTTAAAATCCCCCACATAAATAAGATTTTTTCTCTAAATATAAATTTTACTTTTTTCCCATGAAATGTGTTAAATAAAATCGGATTACAACTTAAATAATTTTATCCCGCTCGCTTGATAAGAAGAAGAATTGTTCATACCACAAAAATATTACTCTGATAAAATATTATAATAATAAAAGGAATATCCTTAAAAACGGTAAATTTCTAATTAGCTTTATTTTTATAAATGATTTCCAGAAATACATTAGAAACTAATATCTAAAGTACGTTTGTGTGTGTGTGTTCAATGGAAAGCCTGATAGGAGGGCCAGTGCGTACTACTTCCGACCCCCTTCTGACCTAGGGGAGAGGGAAACAAGCCTGATTGGGGAGGGGGCGGACAGTGTTTTGTGAGACCCTTGCCATCTTATCAACATTAGCTATTTTTTCTATCTACATTTACATACATTACAAGTTAAACTAAGAACGACTCACTATTAAAGGATGGAAACTTTTCGCGGATTTTGTCATCATTCTGTGGTCTTTTTATTTCGTCCAAATCCGTTAATTTGTTTTGTTCATGCTAAGTTTAAAAAAAAAAACTATATAAAATTCATTATTTTTTATCCATAACGTTGAATGTATTAAAATTATTCAGCAAGAAAAATTTCAAGTTGATGCAAAAAGTTGCTATAAAACGTTTTTTATCTAAAGATGGAATGATCAATTATGACAGGTCTCTAATTTGTATTTAGATACATTGTATTTATTTTCAATTTTCCTAGTTGAATTGTCCACCTACATTGCATATGATCCATTATTGTACATAATTAGGTTAGAATAAAATTTGATTTTATATGAATACGACTTGATGAAAATTGAGATTTAGTAGAGTGGAGGCCCCGTATCATAATGATGCTGGAGGCACAATACACTTGTACCGACCCTGCTTGAATGTTTGTCTGTCCGTGTGTGAAAATATTACATAAAACTGTGATATCAAATATATACGTTTTATAATTTATATCTACCAGCATTTCCCATAAATAATACAAAAAAAGAGACTTGACTTGCGTAACGATGGGTATCATAGATAGTTAATAAATAAATATCATTTAAGTGTTAGGTTTAAGGTTAGGTATTGTTATATCCCAAGTTGTTTGGATCAACAAAAACGAATGAAAATAAATGACAGATGTATTTTAACTCATAATAAAACAACTTTTATTCATTTACTGCCTGAGAACAGCAAGGATTTGCTTGGATTTAAACCATGAAATCTACGTGTCACCATACTGAATTCTGAAGTGCCGCGCTGACTAGCGGACAAGGGAAGTAACTCAATAAATGTATGATTTGATGTGTTGATTGAGGTCGTTGCATATTACTCACTGGCGCCAATGCTCATGTGAGCAAATTAAGAATTTACCGTTTTTAAGGATAGTCATTTTCTTATTTACACTATTTACATTCGGACTATTGTCCACATCTTTGTTTTTGTTATCAAAACGTTTCGACCGTTGTGCCTTTCGGCCTTAATCAGGTGTAACATATAAGGAATTCAGAACTGAACCCTTTTATTTTATCTACGGGTGAAGATTGTTCTCTTTCTACTGACCTTGTCTAGGAATATCTCACCGCGTTCTTATTTTTAGAACTGCTCAGTTATTGCTCACCGTGTTTCCATTGAGTTTAATCAAATACACACTGTCAAGCCCAGAGATTGAACTCACAATCACTAGCATCAAATGAGGAGAGTAAAAATATTCAAACTATTTAGCACATTTCGGTGAACGATAGTGAAGTGGCTTCCCGTTGCCTTTCCAACGCTTCTGAATTCAAAGTTGTCTTTTTCTAGACTGGCTACCACTCGAGGCTAGAGATCTCAGTCTACCCTGCTATTTAATGTAATTAGAGCGAAAATGAACGTAACAGACAATGATCGATCTTGAACCAGACTCGCCAACTCCACTTTATAGATAATAGTCTTTGTATTGTTTTTTTTTTTTGTTTTTTGGGGTTTTTTTTTTTAATACAGAAGCTCAGTTTACTATATAACCCGAAGAATGAAAAATTTTATTTGAAACATTTATCTGGTAATTTCAAAGCATTCATAAAAGCTCGGACCAATAAACAAAGCCTCAAGGGAAAACTGAGGTATTGCCTGTGTTTTCTAAATGTGAGACTGGGACCTCAGGGGGTTAGTCAAAAAAAAAAGAAAGAAAGAAAGAAAGAAAGAAAGAAAGAAAGAAAGAAAGAAAGAAAAAGAAAGAGGAAAGAGACTACTAACTGGATGACAATTTTTGTAGTTGTCAGGAAGGTGGATTGAAAAGTTGAGAAGAAAATTAAAAACGAAATGCGTTGAAAAATTATGTTTCAAAATAATAAAATGCAATCCCGAACAGTTCCAAGGAGAATCGAACCCAAATTTAAATGGATGGAATTCAGTAAGATTGAGCAAAACAAAGAATACTAGTCCTTCCCCACTTCCCACCAATAAGAAAGAGACCATTAATGTATCCTCAGACATATCAAATGAAAAACATACGTTATCGATAAAGAACTCCGGATGGTAACAGAACATTATATTTACCGTCGTTTTGGACAAAGAGCCAGGAAAAAACATCTGGTTTGAATCGGCTATAGAGAAGAAAAATATCTCTACAAAAATAGAGATTAGGCTGACGGATTCGTTCATTTTAATTTCTGTGACATTCGTCAAAAGTTTTATATCCACATTAATTCAGATTCCTTTGTATACAAGTGTTTAAGAAAAGTGAATTACTAAACCTGGCCAATTGAGAAATCACCTAAAAACAACCAGCGTGAGACAAGCTGTTAAAGAAAGATTAATGTCTGGAAATTTTCTTTTCGTCTACGCATTCTGTTTGGATTCGTCACAGGGACGGTGTGTAGATGCTGAGAAAGTGGTAGAAAGAAGAGAGGGAAATGGGGAGAGAAGCGGGAGGGAAATTAGCACCGACAATATGAAGCGATGGTGCGTGATGAGAGGTGAAGGGATTTGGAGTCAACGAGCGGCTTGATTCCACTGACGATTCTCAAAAGGCGGCTGGAAAACCCCTATATTTGGAAAATCACTCGTGTAAACATATTTTGAAAATATGAAATTTTAGAAAATGGTTGATGTTAAGGGTGGGAGCTAACCGAATTCAGACTCTGATCAACCCTACCCCTGCTGGACGCAAACTCCATATAAGCTGGAGGCTTGGGAAACTTGAAGATTTACTGCTACAACGTTCACCGAGATCTCCTGTCCAAGACCTTGTGCCGGCCGTTAAGACCAGAACTTTGAAATTTAAATTACTACTAACACAAGCTGCAAACTCTAAAAGGGGATCCTAGTGTCATTTGATTACAACAGTAAATGGGAAGGGTTAAAACCGTTGTCTCCAAAAAAAATCATATATATCGATTTTCTCACCCTCTGAGATCAAAATCTCAACATAGCAGAGAGAAGTATCGTAAAGAAGACAAAAGCCGGTTAGATCGAGTAAAACCGTGCTCATCAACATGATACCAGCGACCAATCAGCAATGCATTAACGAGTGAGGGGTTAGCTAGATGTTAACCACAGTGGTTGGAAGGAACTTGAGGACCAATACGGCGGAGTGGGCTACATTATTAGTTATCGTTAACTAAGATCGATACATGGCGATAAAGGGAATAAAAAAATTTTTAAAAATGGTTATCTTTTTACAAGACGTGTTCCTTCAGAACGTAGGTAATTATGGCCCTCCACAGCTTCCTGTCCTTTGTATCTCTTAATAGGTTTTGTCATTTTCTTATTTCTCTTAAAACCCTGTTCTTCCATCCATTTATTCAAGTTTATTATGTTACGCTTTTTTTTCTCTGTCCCTCTGTCTCTAAATCTGTTCAGTGAGTATCAGATTTTCCAAGCCGTCTTTCTCATTAAGTGCCCCAGAAATTTCAACTGCCTTTGCCTAATCTTAAGTATAAATTTCCTTTTTGTTTTCATTGTCAGTCCATGGTATCCTCAGCATCCTTCTGTAGAACTACATTTCTGTTGCTTCAAGTCTCTTCTTCATCGTCAGTGTTCAGCATTCGTTGTCATACAGGGGTGGGTAGATATCACGTAACAGTTCAGTACTCTTTTCTTTGTTTCCATCGAAAATTTTCTGTCTCTTCATACTCTACTTAGCTTTTGAAATGCATCTTTGACTATCCCAGTACGTATTTGGATCTCAGTATTGCACTTTCCGTCCTCTGTTAGAACACTTCCCAGATATTTAAATTCTTGTACCTGTTTGATTTTAGTATCACCGACCTATAAGTTGCAATTTGGGTTCATTCTTTTGGTGATAACCATGCATTCTGTCCTCTTGTAGTTTATGCGTAGTCCTTTCTTCTAGCTTTCCTTCCCTACCTTCTGTAGGAGGTTTTGTTGTTTCTTTTCTGCTCTCAGCACTGAGATATCTTCATCTTATATATATATATATATATATATATATATATATATATATATATATATATATATATATGTAAACAGTGTATGTGTGTGTATTTGTGCGTCCAAGCAACTCCTCCGCTCCCACTGGTCCGATTTCAATGATTCATAGCTCATTCAAAAACCCTAGAAAAGTTAGGCACAGGGAACGATTTTTGTTGAGCTCAGTTGCCAGATTATGCGAGGTTAAATATATATATTAATATATTATACTAGCCATTATCGTTGCTTTCATGGTTCAAGGGGAGTAACTCTTATTTTCCTTTTGTATCCAAAATTGCAGCTAGCTTAAAATTTTAAGCTAGCTTAAAAGCCGTCCTATCTGGCGGCATTTAAGCTAGCACCCGTGGAAGACTCTTGGTTTGGTCATCATCACAATAGCTGGGAAGAAGTAGATGCGATAGGCATCAATAAACTACAGAAGAACCCAAAACTGATCGCTGCATTGAAGTATTCAAGTACTGAATTAATGTTTAAGCTTTGAAAGTTTAACGATAATTCTTCTGCTGCTACATAAAAACGGTTTGATGTACGTCGATCCTTATTTTCCGTACAAACAATTATTTTTATTTCATGGGTGACAGAACAGGGAACAATTTATAAGAAAAGAAAATTAATATAGTATAAAGATGGGAAAATAGAAATTAGAATTAGATATACATTCAACATTTGAAAAGTTAGAGAAACATAATAGCTAATTAAATAAAACCTATATTATAAAATCTACATGAATAAATGATCTCAATTCTCCAACGAATTCTGATATTAAAAAGCCCCAGTTCTACTTTAGAGTAATTTACGCAGTATTTACTTGCCCCCCCACGATGTCAGGTTGTGACAAAAGGTCGGTTTAATGTGGGGAGACCGAGCGCGTGCACCCGTGCAAGGAACAAAAATTCCCCGATCCCCCGCAACCATCGGTTGCGCTGGCCTCGGTGCGAGCACCGATCGCTCCCTCTGGTGCAATGGGAGGGCGCGGCCTCGGGCAGCTGTTCTCCAAAGCTGGGCACCTCTTCAGTATAACTTTCCTCAGTTGCCCCTCTGTCCTCATACAGAGAAGCCCCTGAGCGCAATCTGTCCAAGGACAGAGACGCAACAGAGATGAAAAATAATGTGCATAAATTACTTTACGCGTTAAGAGCTCAATATCTGTATTATATATTATCAACTTCTAGGCACTAGCAATTTTCAGGTGTATCTAATTTGCATATTGATTTTTTTAAAAATTATATTTCATTAATTAACTGTCCTTAGTTACTTTTCTTGTGTTCGAGAATTGTTTTGATTTTCATATCAAAAATAGTTCTGTTTAGGAATATCCTTTTATATAGTGCAAAAAAGTGTTTGAAATTTGCATTTTACTTGGCCTTCAACAAGTTGGCATCTATTTGTAAAACTTTTCTTAACTATAACAAGCCAGTTTATGAATGAAATGTTCATTTAAAAATTTTTTTTAAGAGTTCAAGTAATGAATATATCTTACTTTGCAAAGCGATAGCGAGCGGGCGAATCCTGCTAGCATCTTGTTTTGTTAAAATTACGTTGGCAATAATGAATCCTGGTAGGACTTCTAATTCTCTCAGAATTGCCTCAATGTACAGGTTGAATAAATTCGGTGAGAAGACACATCCTTGTCATACACCCTTTTCTATTTTTATTATTATGCTACTATTATTTATTATATTATTATTTTTATTATTTTATTATATTTTTATATTTATTTTTTATTTTTATTATTATTATAAAACCTTTCCTGAATATGCAATGTTGATGAGCATCTCTAACAGATCTTTGTGACGTACTTTGTCAAAACAGATAATGTGGTACATGGACATGAGGAGATGGAGAATGTTATATGACATTCAGGCGACCTTCACATCATGCACTCCCCGTGGTACTGTCAGATGCTAAATGATTGCAATTTATTAAGCGTAGCTTAGATCTGGCACAGGGCCTACAAGTATAGGTATCGAATTCACAAGCCAGTTATAACTGACCTAGCGAAGCTAGCTTATTAACCATTACGCCACGTCGAAATGCTCCAAATGTTAAATGATTGTCGTCGTATTTGGAAGCAATCAAGCATAAGTGTATGTTGATTCTATTTTTAATGAATTCGTCAATTAGTTAATCCTTAAGATGACGGCGGCGAACAGGAGGATGGGCCGGCTGACAAAGCGTCAGGAAGGAGAGTAGACGAACAAGTCGCGCTAATCACGACAGGTCAAACCGTTTTAATTTGGACAAAAGTCAACAACATAAAATACTCACACCCACGTGTACACAGACATTAATACTCACGCGCACAAATATACACCTACACAGAAACGCATAAATACACTAATACATACACACAACTTTGCATCGCAATATACACACATACATTTATAGAAGGACAATGGTGTTCACTTACACATACAGCGAAAGTTAGCAAAACAGTTTAACACTTGAAGGTTCATATTCAAGTATCCTTGTGCCAGACTTAGTTTAGTGTAATAAATATTAAGCGTCTGATAGAAAGGATGTTATCAAGTCGATAAAACCGTTGCTTATCAACGGCCATTACTGTAGCCTTGTACTTTATATATGCTTAACTTGGCGTTGAGCGATAGTTAACACGCATCTTTCGTAAACTGGAGTTAATGTACACTGTTTATACGCACACACACGCGCACGCGCACACACATACATATAATATATATATATGTGTGTGTGTGTGTATATATATATATATGCGTGTGTGTGTGTGTGTTTCGTTAAAAACGACAAACAAGGTAATACGATTAAGCTTTTTATTTAATTTTTCTTGTGTTCGCAAAGTATTTTCTTTTTTGGACACAGAGCGTGTTGAAACTGTCTAAATGTTCTGAAGTTCCGAGTGCTTTCGGCTATACTTTTAGCTATTATCAAGGATGATTTTATTTTTTCAATTTAATTGGGTGTGTACGTTTTGTGTATGTTTTTACTGTTATAGAGATGTTTTATTTTCCGAACAGTTAGCACTTTGTGGCCGTGTTCGTAGTTAATATTATTAAGTGTTGGCTTTTTTATTTTTATTATTAAGGCTTCCATTATTTTTAATCTTTTTTACGTGTGGATGAGGTTATCATGTTTGTATTTTCTACTAGTATGGATCGCCACTTATGACTTCTGCTCGATGTTGTAAGCAGTGGACGATCCCATTCTTTACACTGTATGGGTGGTGAGAGTTATTTTCTCGATCCATTGTGAACTGTATCGATGATCTTACTGAGTTCACATGGTCCAGTAGTAACCGGACCTCTTCCTGTTATGGACAGAGTATGAAGGTGTCATTTACGTATCTCAACCATAAGGTTGGCTTTAGGGTTGGCTTTGGTTCTAATGCCATTTCCTAGAAGTATTCTATTGCTAAACCTTTATCCTGTTGATATACGTTTGCTCCCATTCCGAAGTGTGTTGTTTGTGTACAGAAAGTCAGCATCTCCATCAGGTTATCTTTTGGTATACTGGTCCGTTCTCCTAGGAATGAGTGCGAGGCCAGTCTGTTCCTGAATACCGATAGTGTCTCCTCCGTGGGTACATTGGTGAGTAAACTTACCACGTACAGGCTCACCATCTGGTTGGACTGGATGGGAGCATCTTTGATTATTTCCACAAAGTGGGCGGAGTTTTGGATATATGAAGTTGACTTTCCTATGAATGGATCAATTATGTCTACTCAGAGTGTGGCACACAAAGCCTTGGCAGCTAACATTCGGCCTGAGTAGAATACAGTCTTTGTGAATTTTGGGGAGACCGTATATGTGAGGTAGCTTGCTGCAACGCTGTGACAACTGACTGTATGTCTTAGGTGCGAAGTGGTTCTTGTTCTTGATTAGGATCTGCGACAGTTTTCGTTCTGTTTTTATTGTTGGATCTTTCTTTACTTTACTGCAGATACCATTTCTACTGAGGTCTCCACGCTTTCCTATATAATGATGAGGACAGCAGTCCGAAAAATGTAAATAATGTAAATACATTTTTACTTGTTTATAAATACTTGTTGCAAAGTAAAATCCTTACATTTGCTTTGATAAAGTCCATCAGAGGACGAAACATGTCGGCTAGGAAAACGTTTCCATTTGTCCTTATCCGTATATATATATATATATATATATATATATATATATATATATATATATATATATATATATATATATCGCTAAGGCGTGAAACTCAGGGTCACAAACTCACATCTATCAACCAAATATATATATATATATATATATATATATATATATATATATATTTTATATATATATATATATATATATGTTTTTATATATATATATGTGTGTGTGTGTGTGTGTGTGTGTGTGTGTGTGTGTGTGATAGGATAAAAAACAAGTAGGAAACTTATCTTAATCTAATATATTTTACTTTATTAAAGCTTCATCAGACATCAAGATAGAAATGATAAAAAGGGATAATAAGCAAGAAGACGCAGATTAATGGTATGTTGGGTTTGGTCATTTCTTATTGGTTAGAATGAAAAATAAAATAAAAAAAAAACAATTCAAATGCTGGAGTGCATTAACGTGTACATTAGGGAGACTCTACGCGATCTAAAAGGCCCGCATCCAGGAACACGAAAGAGATTTGCGTTTAGATAAACATTCAAATTCTCTCATCTTACACTGCAACGACGTAGGACATAACTTTAATTTCACCTATGTCAGCCTGATCAAAAAAGAAGATAACCCTTTAAAGAGAAAATATGAAAATATACTTATAGCAATATTACCAACTATTAACACGTTTAAAATTACATTACATCACCATAGATTTAATCAAACACATATGTGCTATTTTGTTCCATTAATTTTGGCCATCTCAGAAGCAGATTCACGATTCAGTCCTCCAGGAACTTGACATTTTTCTGTGTGTGAAACGAGTCTAAGTGATTTTTACAGGCTTTCGGATAAATAAAGTTCTTGACGTTAAGAGAATTTTGTAGGGATCAAAATAAGTAGTAATCCGAAGATGCAAGGTCAGAAGATTATGGCGAGTGCAATAGGACGTCTGTAGCAATTTCTGCTTGGTCAGCCAAGAGAGGAGAAATCTGGCGTGGTCCTGTTGGAAGATGAGACCTTTCCGATTAACCAATTCTTGAAACTTTTCTTCCATTGTTGCCTTTAATCGGTTCACCTGGAATCAGTACGTGCTTGAATTCAACGTCTGATTATGCAGAAAGAAATCACAATACACAACACTCTTCCAATCCCATCCAATTACATATCATCACCTTCCACGGAAGTAGACCGCCTTTTGGAGTGTTTGCTCATTTCGTTCTACCCAGAACTCTTTTCGTTCCACATTGTTGTAAGCAATCCATTTTTCATCATCTGTGATCGTTCTTTTTTTAAAAAAAAAAAATGATTCGTTTTTGTTTGTTTTTTATTTGGGTGGTGGGGTGAGCAGAGAATCACAAACAAAAATGCAATCCATTAATTTTTTCGTTAAATCGCTATGGTGTCCCGTGTCGTGTAATCGCGATTGTTTTTAATCTGTGTTTCGATTTGAACACCATCAACGACGGCAAACTTGCCGGAACTTTCTCGGTCTTCCAAATCAAAATTTCTTCTTCTGAACCTAGCGAACTACTTACGAATAGTAATCTCAACTATAGCACCATCTTCATAAACGGCACATATCTCTTTTGCTGTTTGTATAGTACTTTCCTGAAATAAAAGAGAATCAAATGACGAAAGTAAGCTAATTTTCATCTAGTTTCACTTTAAAACAAAAAAAAACTCCTTAAATTCCTCTGTTGGATGAAGCTGAAATAATAGATAGAGAACATTCCTGGAAAATACAAAAACTTAAGGAATTCGCGCATATGCTAGGCCACAAAAATCTCTTAACTTTGCCGAGCATAGACATGAATACAATATGTGAATCAGTAATACAAAGTGCGAGAGAAATGCAAAAATAACAAAAAAAAAATTGTAATATGAGTTCTGGTTAAAAAATGAGTACTGACAAATTAGGTTTAAAAATTCTCTGGTTGATGTCCCCAAGGACACGTGGCCCAGTGGATAAAAGCGTTGTTTGAGTAATGCAAACTAATGACTTGATCCAAAAAGATGTAAGTTCAATACCTGGCCACAGAGGGAACAAAAAGCTTGGAGAGTTGAGTTACTAAAGGAAATTAACTGAGATATTTAAAATCACAATAAACTTCGTTTCAAAATTCGAACGTATATCAAAGAAGGCCGAAGTGTACAATGGCTGAAACGTCGAGAAAATGGCAATAAAGATGAAGGCAATTGTCCGAACGAGGTGAATAGTGTAAAATATATATATATATATATTATAAATTTCAGTGTCGTGTGAAACGGAATCACATGTTCTCTATAACATCCTAATATATACCAGTTTCATTATTTTATCTGGACAAAAACAATTTTTATATGACTTTATTTATCTAACAATAACATCGTTATTATTTACATTATTCACATGCCCTCATCTTTGTTGATGTCATCACAATGTTTAGGCCGTTGTATCCTCCGATATTCATCCGGTGTTTGCTGATCCAAGTAACATTCAGGGAAATTCAAACTGAACCTTTTTTATCAACAGGAGTAGATTGTTCCCCTGTCCATGTCCAGGGGAGATAACTCATCTAGATTTTAGTTTAGTACTGCTCAGTTATTACTCGCTCCGTTTCCACTAAACACTGCCCGGCCCACTGATTGAACTTACAATTACTTTTTCTTTTTTCTATGTGTTGTGTCCCTTCAGGGGTTACTGAGTGTGAAAGAGTAAGAAAAAAAAAGAGAAACATTATTAAGGATCGATAACAATAGAAGAATAAACAAGAGGACAGTAGATAAACATTGATATTGCGTTTAAAATTTTGAAGATCAAAGTTGGCTGGAAAGCATGGCGCCGGAAGAAAGGAGAATTTCTCAAGCGAGAAGTGCGAGAAAAGAAATCCTTAGCACAGAACTTACTGTTACATCTAGTCAATTTAACTGTAAACTGACGAGACCTTGTTGCCAATCTAGCCTTTTTCTTTATGTGCCGTGTCTACGATCATGGCTCCTCACAATTCCCTCTCTTTTATAAAAAATTTTGTCTTTTTACTTTTTCTCCTAAACCTTGTTCCGCCATCCGTTTACATTGAGTAAAGTAAGGTTATGCGTTATTTTTCTCTGTCCCTCTTGCCTTGTCCTGTGAGTATCAAATTTTCCAAGAACTCTTTCCTCGTTATGTACCCTAGAAATTTCAACTGTCTCTTCTTGATGTTAAGTATAAGTTTCCTTTTTACTTCCATTTTCTCTAAAAGTTCATCGAGGCTCACATGTTCGGTCCTTGGTATCCCCCTAATTACCAAATTGTCGAACCAACTATTGTCTTAGTGGATTAAAACGGCCGAAACGTTGTGATGATAATGATAACTTCTCATCCTAAAAAATCAAGCAGAAAGTTTTGACACCATTGTCATTGGTTTATCTGATCTAAATCTGGTTTTATAAGATGGGACACTTTACTTATCAGTCAGTGAGTTATGTGCCATGCGTGATACACGCTTAGGCGATCATGTATCGAAAGATACATGACTGACGAGGCAGATTTTTTTCCCCGCAGTAGGATGCCATTTCTTTTTGCGGTAGACCTGTTGCCATCCAAGGCTATAGAACCCAGTCTGTCCTGCTATTTACCCATAGCTAGTGGAAGAAGAAGAGGATTCATATCTTTCCCAAGGGTATTAGCACGTAAGTGAATGCAATGGATTCGACTGGAATTTGAACTCGGCTCTCCGATTCCTCAATCCGATCTGCTATTTTACTTATCAATCAACTTAAAAATATATAAATTTACTTCATTTTGATACCAGTTTCATTATTCTCTCTCGTCTAATTTTTTTTTTAATAAAATAGGAGGCCTTACTTATTAAACAACCCTCATTATCTTTGAAGAGAAATATATTTACTTAATTTTGTTGCCACTTTCATTATTTAACCTGTCCAAAACTTGTTTTATATAATTGAAGAACTTATAAATCAAATCTCGCTATTTTGAAGAAAAATAATTCATTTTCATAAAAGTTTCTTGCTTTTTATTAAAAATGTTATTGCGCAATTCATGTAACTACGAATTTAGTCTGGAGTCAGTGGTTGAGATAGTTGCATCTTTAGTCTGGAGTCAGTGGTTGAGATAGTTGCATCTTTAGTCTGGAGTCAGTGGATGAGATAGTTGCATCTTTAGTCTAGAGTCAGTGGTTGAGATAGTTGCATCTTTAGTCTGGAGTCAGTGGATGAGATAGTTGCATCTTTAGTCTGGAGTCAGTGGTTGAGATAGTTGCATCTTTAGTCTGGAGTCAGTGGATGAGATAGTTGCATCTTTAGTCTGGAGTCAGTGGTTGAGATAGTTGCATCTTTAGTCTGGAGTCAGTGGTTGAGATAGTTGCATCTTTAGTCTGGAGTCAGTGGTTGAGATAGTTGCATCTTTCGTGCCGCTAGCTGGAAACCAAAATTTAAAAAATATTTCGATTTTCAAATGTTGATTTTCAAAGCAAGCACTTGGAAGAATAGAACAATACAACTTTCTTTCTAACATAAGCTTAATAAATATCAATAATGCATCTGACAGCGCTTTTCTGGTGACAAAGAGATAAGTAACTGAACCCCAACAAAAGCAAGAATATTAAATGGTGATCTTCAAGCAAACAGACAAAACTTCTTACTTGAAAGATTGACGCAATACAATCCTATTCCTCCGCGATTTTCGCTTTGTATCGTACACAGTCAAGGTTTCAAATGCTGATTTTCATGGTAGACCATCGCCAAATGGAAAATTAGAGCAACACAATCTTCCTACTGATGCTTCTTTCCTTTGATCTTGTGCCATACTATGCTAAATTTACATAATTTTAATAAGTGTTTTAGAAATTCTCTTATCATGACTGATATAGTTTTTATTTGTCTTTGGTACCAGTTTCGAAAAAGCTAGGATTTCGAATATAATTTTCAAGATAGGTGATTTAGTACTGACAGCTCAATGCGGGGGGGGGGGACTAACTTGAAATCTAGTAACGTTTTATCATCTCCGAGTAGAGCTTGATGAATGCTTGTTTTCTCAAGGAGTTTCCTTGTCTTGAATGCCTATTGGGACTCCAGTAGTCACCCCAGGACTCAAGGGAAACCCATGATCCATCGCTAAAGATGTCGTGGAAATGGTTGGTTCTTTGTACCGCACCCAAAGGTATCCGACTCACACTGCTATATTTATCTTTACAAGAGCGTCTGCACGGCCTTATGGGTGATGAATTATTTTCACTCTACAACCTCAGATGAAAAGTCGCCAACCTTTCGCTATTCTGTCGCTATTTCCATGACAAACTACCATAACGGTTTACATTCCTTGTTTCTACTAGTTCAGACTTTCACAGCAAAGACCCGTCATGGCAGGTACACTGGGATGAATCATCCACATTCTCTTCGTAATCATTAGTAAGAAGGGGGTTCCATTCGGATGGCTACTTTGTGGAACAGACTCCCGAGGGAATGCTTGAATGGTCATTACAATCTTAACCTTTTAAGTTTAGGGTTAAACGATATCTTTCGTACATATCCTCATAAATCGACTACTGACCTCCTCCTCTTGCGCTCACGCAACAGCGTTATTCTGTAACCCTCTACTTTGAGTGGCTCTTGGGTCTTGTACTGAGCGAATAGACCGGCCTTCCCTACTTGGAAGATTGTCCTTTTGTCTTATTTCTCTGTCTTATGCGGTTTTCAGCAAAACTTTGTGAATATCATAAAACATTATAATCTCGTCTAAATCTAATAAATAAATAAACAAAATGTAAATAAAATTTCAATTTAAAAGGTTTAGTTTTTTCTTTTGATTTTCAAGTGCAGACCAAATGTCGGGCGGCCTAAGCGGATATGCACATTAAAAAGGAAAAGCAAATCTTAATTGATGTTGCAGACAATTGACCAACTCACCAGCTCGGATGATGAATGAGGCTTATTGACTGTGGAGAAAAATGTGCAGTTGTGGAAGTTATCTCTCTCTCTCTCTCTCTCTCTCTATATATATATATATATATATATATATATATATATATGTGTGTGTGTGTGTGTGTGTGTGTCTGTCTCTTTCTACATATAAGTGTGTGTGTGTGTGTGTGTGTGTGTGTGTGTGTGTGTGTGTGTCATTAAAGACAACTGTCAAGTTATTGCGATTAATTTTTCTTGTTTTTTTTTTGTTTTCTTCGTTGTTTTTCTTTTTAAGTTTCTTTGGGCCATCTAGTAGCCTTTCTGTTGGTTATAACAACACTTTGTTTTGCATGTATATATATATATATATATATATATATATATATATATATTTATATATATTTTTATAGATATAATTTACATAATATATTATATAATTTTATAATATCAACTATGAACATGGACACAATATCTTGACCATGTTTTGAAAATGAAAACATTATATAAATCCATACATGCAACAAACTATTTCTTGTTAACAGTTAATATATTTCAACCTTGAAAATGGCTAAATGTATAGCCGAAAGCGCTCGGATAAAAAGAATATTCGGACAGTTTTTATATAATTTATCACCTAAAAAAATTATTAGATCACATGAGAAATTGTATAAAAAAATAAATAAAAGTACCTTGTCTGTCGTATTCAATGAAATGTGCAAGAAAGAAGGATTGCTGCCTAAATACACAAATTTTAAATTGCATGACATGGCAGCCAACAAGGAAAGCAACACTATAACTTTCAGGAAAAATCTTGTTTTACGACAAATAACTAAAGCTAAGAACGAAATCCAACATATAAATAATGAAATCCCAAAACATATTGCAGTACTAAAAAAAACACTTTAACTGAAACTGAATATAATGAAGGACAATGCCACATCAACATAAGTATTAATAATGATGAACTTGACCATTGACAAATAATTACAAAAATGTTGTGCAACAGCTATGATAAATACATAAACTTATCCAAGTCACATATTAACGGGTGATCAGAAAGAATTTTTAAATCTAGGACCAAATTGCCATCTCCCACCTAAATTTGACCTCCTCACAAAGAAAACTGAAATTGAAATTTTACATCAATCATTATGTCAACTAGAAAAGGACAAATTAATAAAATCCATCCAAACCTCAAAGATCTTCTCAAAGTAGGTCTAAAAGATTATATTCCACGTAACAGAAACAAGAATATTCCAACAAAACTCAAAATTGCTGCTGAAGAATTAAAAAACAACCCTAATATAGTCAGCAGAAAAGCTGATAAATCCAATATTTACGTAATTTTGGATAAATTGGATTATCGCAAAAAGCTTCAGTACCTCAATCATGATCGATCTAAATTTACTAAATTGAATAAGAACACTACTGATTCTCTAAAGAAATATGTGAATAAACTCATAACATCCACAATGCTGTTGCAGGATCCCTAAAAATAAACAAAATTATTGGAGATTACCAACTTGGCTACTTATACGGTAATGTTAAAATACACAATCCGGGATACCAATTACGACCTATCATTTGCCTTATTACTGTTAATTTGCCTTGCATATATTGTTTTCTTGCTTTATATTAGTTTTTGTCCTGTTTTTTTCTTTTTCTTGTCATTGTAATTGTTTATTGCAAGCTTTGTCAAATCTGTTTGTTGGGAAGTTCTGCAATTTATGTATTTATATTCAACGATGGCAACTCACTGTACATTAACATTACACACCACTTCAAATAGAAGATTCGGAAGGAAATCCCCATCAATACTGGAAAGAGCGATAACAGCTACTGGACTTGAGAAACCAGTTTTCCGAAAAAAAATGTTATAAGCAAAAGATTTTATAAATTTCAACTGGAAACAGTACTGTCTGCTCGGTCAATGAATGCCGAATGTTTCCTTGTAAGGAAACGACTAATATTACCACAGCATACACCTCCCCACATCATTACAATCAAAATAGGATACCCAGTAATGCTTCTCAGAAATTTAAACCACAGAATTGACCAGTGGTACCCGGTGCACAACAATCAACGCTACGGAGAATTTACTGACCGTCAAAAAACATATCGGGGTTGATGGTGGAAGGGTGTTCAGAATTCCTCGAATTTCTGTTCAACCTGCGGACACTGATTTACCGTTCACTCTAAAAAGACTGCAGTTCCCCATCAGGCCGGTTTCAGTTATATCGTTTAATTAGAGTCAAAGACAGCATTTTGAATAAATGCGGATTGTACCTTCTGACTCCAGTATTCACATACAGAAGTTATATGTTACTATAAGTAGAGTGGGCGATCCAAATGTTTTTCTTGGACTGGTCCAAGAAAAACATTTGGGTTCCTACTACAGGCAAAAGACAATGGTTAAACATCGAAAACATAAGGAAAATTAATTACTTTTAATAATATATGGAAATAACCACTCGTTGCCTGGTGAAGGTCGCAAGAGCAGAAACATATGTAGCAAAAATATGGAAAATAAAGTATAATATATATTTTTAAAAATCCACATTATAACCAAAAACGTTTGCAGTTTTTCTCTTCTTTTTAAAATATACACTTTTCTCTCGTTGGAACAACTATAATCTCTTCCTTATATATATATATATGTGTGTGTGTGTGTGTGTGTGTGTAGTATTTAGGGTTTTGACTTTTTTAAATCTATGTTCCTGTATCATGAATTGGTGAACTTTTATCCAAAAGTAATGAAAAAAGCATTAATTTATTTTATATCTGTCTATATTTCTGAGATAAGGTATTGTAATTATTTAATGTGGTAATAAAGATGAGGATAGTAGTCCTAACAATGTAAATAGTGGAAATGATTTGTTTTAGTTCTTGAAAAGGGTCACCCCCAAAACTAAAATTCGATTTTACCATATACACAATGTAGTATTTCAAATGGACCCACAATTTAAATTTGAAATTAGATCATCTTGCTTTCAGTGAAACTAAGTTCTTGAAGAAAAAAACCGTTAATTTTTTATGTACTCAAAATTAAGTCTCTATAAGATCTTACTGAACTTTTCACAAATTATTCAGTAATAAATAGAATTATATTTTAAACTTTTTTGTTTAAATTTTATAGAAATATTTTAGGTATCATTGAATTAAAATATGCATCAGCCTGCGCAAACCTACGCACAATTTGAACGTCTCTTTGCTTACGTGTGTAGAATGGCTGGGCAATAGAATAAATAAATAGAAATAATCATTTTTTATTTCTTTCATCTACTGTGAGAAAGCTTTAGCATCTTATCGATAATTATTTCATTGTTTCTATCTATTGTAAGCATCTCCGCTGATTCGCTAAAAAATGAGCATATTATGATGAAAAAATGCTCAAAGCATTATGTTCTTATTAATAGGAAAGACCGTAAGATTTTTTGATTATTAAATTTTATTTTTGATCCTCTTTAGAACGTTCAAAATTTTCGTTAAAAATCTTTTTTTTTTCTGCGTGTCAGAGAGGAAGTAAAGATTAGTATAGGAAATTTTAGCTTTTTTTGTTTTGATTTTTTTTTTTTTTTTTTTTGCGGCAAAAACACATTGATATGATATTCTCACAAAATCAAACAATTCTCGGAATTAATGCAACTTTCGGGGCTTATTCAAAAATGAATTAAATTATTTTAGAGATGTTTCTTTTAGAAAATCATAGTAATTTTTTTTAACCCCCACGAGAAATTACATTTTGTCCTGCTTAATGCTTAGATTATTTAAAAGCAGAACTCCTTGGAGAATTTAAATCATCAATTTGTTTTTGTAAAACAGAAACAACAGTTACCGAAAATCTGTTCTGAATCATAAAATAAAAAAATGCAATAAAATTAAGTCATTATTAAATTAGAACAGCTTTTAATTGCTTTTAAAAATTAGATATATTATGGACACTATTGTCTTAAGAAAACACTTTTTTCAATGAATAATGAATTTTTATAAGAGTTGTTTTCATTTTTTTTTTAATTCGAATAATTTATAAAGATTTCAATCTTTTAAATTTCGATATCACTTTGTCCCGGTTAAGTCAGATTGTTATAAAGTAAAAACTATATTTACTAATCAAAAGGAGATCTTATAACAATTCAATCGACCACCGATATTTTAAAAAAGAATTTTGGAATTGTTTTTTTTTTGTTTTTTTTTTTTTGTATGTATAAACGTGATGATTTTTGTAAATACGGACGTGCATACACGAAATTATCAGAAATTAAAAGCGATAATTGTAGATATGACACTGAACCTATGAGGTGGTTAAACATTAATTCTAAGCAGAAAAAGTGTTAAGCCCCAAATGAAATATAAACTGGAAGATAGAAAGAGAGAACGAAAGACATTTTCTCTGATAATGTGAAAATTAAGAAAGCGCCAATTGGGTTGCCTCGCCCCTACATGTTGGAACGATGTACCAACAATTTACTTTTTTATTTATCGAAAATATGGCATGCAAATTGGGAAATGGCTTTATCTCTTTCTTGGGAAATTAGAAAAACACATGTTACTAGCGAAAAGAGAAGCAGGCGGGAATTATATTTTCGTTAGCGATAACGAATTGAGAAATGAAAACAGAGAATGAACCCGTTGCGAGGGTTAGGATTATGAAAATCGATCCGTCATAGCAGGCCATTGATCTGGTTTATATTTTCGCTAAGAAAGCGATCCTCCTCAGGTGGAAAAAAGCTTGTCTCTTTATTGAGAATTTAGGTAAGCAAATATATTTTCATTGACGAAAACAAATTGGAAAATATTTTTTATGCATCGCTCGGAAGGTTAAAATGAGAAGATGATCTGGTTTATGTATTCACCAGTGACCAACATCCAGTTTGGACCAGCATCAGCATTAACTAGTGCAAAGTTAGCCCTGTGGTTAAAACGTCGTTCTAAGACCCTGAGGACTAGACCACTAAAACATGGTTACACCACCTAGTGGCGGCGACGAAAGGCGTTATATAGTAAATTTAAAACCAAACTACATTAAATTCAATAAAAAATTAGATTACGGAGAATATTTTCCTAAATTTTTAAGATTAATGAGTAATTAAAAATTATATAAAAATAGCACTCACGTTATATTACCCAAGTAATTTTTATGTTAACCTTAGCAAAAAACTCCCGTCTGTCAGTCAAAATATCAACCTGTCAACACCTTAAATAAACAGCTACCGCCGTGTTAAAAATGCTCTTCTGTGATATTTTAAACGAAAAGTAATATCTAATTAAACATTAAATCATCTAACATTCCTCAAATAAAGTTTCAGAAAAGTATGTTATATTTTTTAAAGATTTTTTTAATAAAGAGAATTACATTGTGATAAAAGATGGCTAAAAATGGTGCTAAAATAAGCAACTTTAGCCATTTCAAAACGAAAACTCCTTCCAGTGAATTTAAATTAGTTTTGTAATACAGCAAAATATTTACTTAATGAAAATATTAAATTTAATCTATTAGCTTGAAATTAAAGCTAAAATAAAAGATTCAAGAATTTTTTTCATTTTTTTAATTCAATTAGGTATCACGAATCTGTGATAGTAGCTAATTTATTGATATCAATCTATTCAATTCTATCTATCAATACGAATCTATTGATATCAATCTATTCAGTTCTATCTTTCAATACGAATCTATTGATATCAATCTATTCAATTTTATCTATCAATACGAATCTATTGATATCAATCTATTCAATTCTATCTATCCATACGAATCTATTCATATAATATCATTCTCTTATACCCACGTAAATGTCCAGTTTATAACGTAAGATAAAGTGAATTTAGGTTAAATTTGTTGAAAAATTAATAGCCACAAAAGGTGAATTCAGGTAAAAACAGCGCAAATTGAATGAGAGAAAAAAGGCCCAATTAATTTCATTATATTAAAATACACATGCATACACACAAACATACAGACGCCCACAGTTTGAATAAAGTCGAAACGGACATCCGTGTCTCGAGCGCTAATTTCACTTTCTGTCTGTCAACAGTAGCCGAGCAAGGAGAAAAGTGGCTGTTAGAAGTTTATTTTCTTATAAATATAGTATTTTAAATGAACATACAATTTAGATTTGAAAGTTGTGCGAAGGATGCATTCCAAAAGCTAAGCAAGTGTTAAGAAACAAAAACATTTCATTAGAAACAAAGAAAAGAATACTGAACTGGGTTGTAATATCAGTCCTCCTATATGGCAGTGAATGCTCGACAATCCTCCTCACAGATAAAGAAGAGACTTGAAGCAACAGAAATTTGGTTCTACAAAAGGATGCTGAGAATACCATGGACCGAACATGTGAGCAACAACGAAGCTTGAGAGAAAATGAAAACAAAAAGGACACTTATACTTTACATCAGGAAGAGATAGTTCAAATTTCTAGTGCACGTAATGAGGAAAGACGACTTGGAAAATGTGATACTCACATGACAAGAAGTACGGATGAAAACAACGCATGAACTACCTAGCGAGCTTGAGTAAATGGATGGTGGAGCAAGGTTTAGGAGAGATGACAAGATAAAATTATTAAGAGCTACAAAGGACAAGAAATTGTGGAGAGCCATGATCGACAAGGTCCTGAAGAGTCACGGCACAAAGAAGAGGCCGCCGTCAGCGAAACGACAGGTATCGAACTGGTATGGTTATAATTTTCAGTAATGAAATTCTTTGTCCTAAAATGATCATAGCCTAAATTGATTGGTGGGAGGTAAATTCCTGAATATTTAATAAAAAGGGTTGTCGGAATAAAAATGTCCCGGGTGGATGTTTCTAAAAAAAAACGCATTTATACATCTATTCACGATTCCCATGTGAACACTAACACCTACACATACTTTGACACACGCTCAGACGAATCAATATTTAAACAAAAAACGGCCATGTAGCAGTGAGAGGTGAATTTAACAATGAGATCAAAATGTCAGGTACAAAACGATCTGAAAATGGAGACGATGATGGAGGAGAAAACGTTTGGTTTCTTGATAGGATTATCTTTTTAGCTGTTCGTTAAGACAGGCCCAATCAATTGATTGTCGGACAGGATAGAAGAAGAAGAAGAAGAAGAAGAAGAAGAAGAAGAAGAAGAAGAAGAAGAAGAAGAAGAAGGTCGATGGCACAGACGTAGATTGAAGTTCAATGCAGAAAGAAAGAAAGATCATATGATGTGAGAGGTTGGCAATGTGAAGTAATAAAGTAAAAGCAATTTTAAATACTAAAATAGAATCGATCGTATCAGAAAGTAGATCTAATCTTGCTTATTGACGAGGCTATTGTTATTGTTATTACTATTCTTCTCGTAGTTAAAAATTTTCATTCTCTGCTGGGGGCAAAGTGAGTTAAGAGTTCAAGCTGTCTGTTTTCATTCTTATTTGTTTCCCCATGGTCTTTTCATAATAATGGCCTCAGCGGTTAACTTGGTGATGATGAGGATGACGTCTTGCTGGTCACATGATGCTTTTGGCAAATCGCCTTCTCCAGAATTTAACGCGATTGTTTCACCCGCAATGGAAGCAATGTGCGAAAAAAATGATACTGAAATAGGAATTTTCTTAAATTTATAAAACAGAAAAAATATCCACAAACTAAAAGGATAATATACGATAATAGCGACAATCTGAAGCCTTTATTTATTGTTTTGTTGAGAAAAAAAATCCGCGTAAAAACTGCAGAATAATTATCGTCTGCAAGCAGACATTTTTAAAATCATTTTTCAAACAATATCAAGAAGAAATCTTTATTAAAAGAAGAATGTAATGTCATGGATTTTTTTCTCATAACGGAATGGATGGGGTAAATTAACGCAAAATATTGGAATAGCGATTTACGAAGCATAGCAGAAGGCCAAAAGTATGGAATCAGTAAGGATCGAATTCATTATTCGAGCGAGACAAGCTTGCTAACCATTATAACCACGTCGAAGTACCCCAGAATGTCGCAATACTTAAAACTAAGAATATAATTTTTTTTTAATCTTTATTGGGTGCTTTCTGCAGTTTTGTTTTGTAATTCGTAACAAATCTTAAAAAAAAAAAGAAAATATATTTTTATTTCACTGAACAAGTAAAACTGTTTTAAAGGCGGAAAATTCCCTTTGGCAAAGCGGAAAAAAAAAACGTATATATATATATATATATATATATATATATATATATATATATATATATATATATATATATATATATAATATATATGCAAAAAAATGCAATCAAAATTCTCAATGGAAATGGAACTTTTCAGTCTTCATTAAAAAAATCTCAAACACAAATGAGAATCTTTCCATAAAATGGAACTATATATAATCAAAAAGATTTATAATAAATGCTTACAATGTTTCGGGCCAACCATTAAGAATGGAAGATCTCATTTGTATTGGTGATACTTAACATCTATGGAACATTTGTCTCGGATTATACACAGATAAAACATTGCATAAGAGAACTTTTTAGTCTTTTACAAAGGCCAAGGCAGAGAAAAGCCAATCAAACTTTACACTACTATGTATGACAAGAAAATCAACCATCGAGCCATACTGAAAGCCGCCAACCAACACATTTTCAGGGTTTTATTAGAGATAAAGACGCTGTGGATATACTGCTATCGACTTTGATTGGCTAGTGCAAATGATGACGCAATCATTACCCTTTTACACACTTCTCTTTCTCTTGTTTTTTTGTCTGCTACTTTAAGAACGGTGTGAATTCGTAATTTAAAATTTAAGAAATATCAACATGAAACATAAATTTATAACTGGAGAATGGTTTAATTTTCTAAATTTCCAAAACTCGACAGAAGAAAATCAACCAACATTTCACAAGTAAGTTTTGTTTTTTAACTGAATTTTTACACACTGAACAATACAATATGTCTTTTAACCGAAAGTTATTTCATAAGGAAAAGTTAGTGGGGTCTGCCGGGAGTGTGTGATAGTTGCATATTCTTCACCAGTTCGAAACCATGTGAATATCAAAATTACAGATTTTTAAGGCAAGTAAGCCCTCCTTATATGAAAGAGTGGCGCAATACAATCTTCCTACGCTCTCTAGTCTAATTGGCCTGGCGCTCTAGTAAATAGATCTTAATAAATATTGAGAGTATAAATTGGTAGTTAATAAAATCGACGAGTTGAATAAAGAGAACTTTAATTAAAGGGATAGATTTGTGAAGTTTCAAGCAACGACAGAACTTCAAAGAAAACATTGATAATTGTCAGCGTCATTCGTTGTCGCTTTCATAATACACATTGACCATTGACAATACAGCAATCAGTAATCATATTCAGTCAGTAATCCGTTACTAATTTGCACGAAAGCAATTTTAGATTTCGTGGGTTGTCACACGCATTCACCCCGACGTTCTTTTTCTTTACTAAGCAGTCGTTTCTTTGTTTAACGACATGTATGCCGTCCAGTGTTATTAACAAGCTTGTTTATTGATTAATTTGTTTCTGATGGCTTATCAACCTTTTACAGGTAATTTAAAGCCAGAAAATACTTTTGGATTGTAAGAATTATTTGGGGATAATAATGATTGACTGATACAACTTCTACTAATTAACTCATAGGGGGAGAAGAGGTGAATTCATAAACTTTCCGTGTTTGCACGTAAGCGAATATAACGAGCCCGCCTTAAATTGGAAATCGGCTCTTCGATTTCGTATACTGAGCCGTTATCCATTACACCAACCGCACATCCAAGCACCTGGTATTCGCAAGCGGTCACCAATATAGGTACTGATCAGCTTTTACGTTGCTTAACTTCGGTGATCGTACGAGAACCGATGTTTCAACGTGATATGACCGCAAGCCTTACCAAAATTGAAATGGAAACAGTTCGATAGTTGTAAACACTTTGGATATTGTTTATTTCGTATACATGTTAGAATATTATAATATCTGTTAGATTTCCAAGATCTACTCTTTAAGATGTCAGCATGAGTTACTTCCCTTTATGCATTGCTTACTTCCCTTTACTCCCAAGCTATCATGTAAACGCTAAAGTAGTTCCCACATTTCGGACAGGAAATACTTTTATTTGAAGAATTAAGCATTTTAATTATAAAATATATCAACAAATCGCTTATTGATAAATATCACAAAAGACAAGACTGGAACGAAATAACAAAATATTTTTTTTTAACTGGTATTTAAACCTTAATATGCAACTTAGGACGTGCGGCTAGTGTAACAGCTATCGGAATGGAAATTGGAATAGGCGAAGCGTTTTCAAATTTCGTTCAATTTCGCATTAATGCCTAGTTCTGGGTTAAGTAACAGGGTAAACGGGGTGGTCCAGTTTTGTGTGGCAACCAATCTAAGAAAAGAAAAACTGAATAATAATAATAACGAACAATAACGCATTTGACTTATTGGATTTATTCGAAATATTATTCTCATTTTTTATTATCATTGTTGGGTTTATTGAAAAACAAGTTTCGGTTAAATACCCTCTGATCATCTTCAGATGTTCATTATTTTGCCTGGTATGGGATACCATAGATATGTTGATCATTGTGCCAGATAGCCAGAGAGTACTTGACCAAAACTTTGTGTTCATAAATTATAAAAGAGCCGATTCTTTGTCTGTCACACACTACGTGTGGCATTATGTGCCCGTATATAATTGTTGTAACCTAGGAATGGTTACTGAATGAGGAATGCCCAAAACGGAGGTTGGAAATGAAATGGTAATCTTTATAACATCAACAAAATACAATACTCGCCAGCGGCGCGAAGTAGGTAAACCACTGCTAGCTGTGGACTAATTAGCCAGCATATTCCCCGCACTTACCATAGTGTCCAACATATTTATGAGGATTGGGACATACCCATTAGTGTTCATAGGTACAATAATGTATATGCCTATATTTGTTTTGTGCGTGTGCCGTGTAAATATAAAAATACACGCATACACATACACACATAATTTGACTAAGTTTAGATATTGAACTAAGAGATTACTTTCCCACTCAGTCTAGACAAAGCCTACTATGGGCTGAGCAATAAAGATTTTAAGCTCCAAAAATCAATTAATTATAAGATTACATTGAAATTTTAAGAAATTATTCAGGAATAAATAGAATTATATTTTTTAATTTTTTTTTAATTATATAGAAATATTTTTTAGATCTATCATTGAATTAAAATATACATGTGCACACACAAATATACACATACACACACACAATTTGATTA
Source organism: Acanthosepion pharaonis (assembly GCA_903632075.3). Lineage (NCBI taxonomy): Eukaryota > Metazoa > Mollusca > Cephalopoda > Sepiida > Sepiidae > Acanthosepion > Acanthosepion pharaonis. Next base: position 931,846 of record CAHIKZ030000759.1, read on the forward strand.
TAACTGAAATGGATATCTGTGTCGAGAGTATTAATTTACTGTCTAGCAACAACACCTAGATAGCAGCAAAAGAGTATAAATGTTCAGACCTTTGAAGTAATTTCGAGTTAAAGGGATATAACTGGGATATCCGGAAGAAGCATCAAGCTGGGGTCAAGACACTATGAAAGTATAAAAATAACTGTTTATAGTAAAATTAACGGCAATACATTTTTGAAAAAACTATTACAAGCAATATATTTGACTCTCGACAAAAACCCTCTTGACAAAATACGTCAACGAAACCTGATCTACAAACTGATTTCTTACAAAGAATACATATTCTATTCATACGAACCTATCCTAAAAATTTTGTCGGCATTAAATACCCATTGCGATTGATATGCTTTAAAACAAAATAAACCCAAACCCATCGTTTGTTAATTTGTTTATTATTTACTTAATTGTATAGTTATTTAAGTTTTTTTGTTTATTTTACATTTTTCCTTTTCGTTTTTACATTTCGATTTTTAATTAACGTAGTATAAATTTGTTTTCGTCTCTGTATTTTGAGATGAGTTCTTATCGTTTATTTAATGATTTGTGTTTCAGAGACGAGGGTCTCATAATCTTAAGAAACTAACAAACAAAGCTAGAAAAATAATCATAAAAATTTTAAAAATATTTTATTCGACATAGGCATAAAAACTAACCTAGAAGTCGATTCTCTGGATATCACATTCAACCTAAGAAAAGGTACATATCAACCATATAGAAAAATCCACCGACAAACCTCTTTACATATACACATCTTCCAGATTCTACTCCAATCTACCGTGTAGAAATGGTCAATCTGCCTCAGAAATTAGCATTCGAAATGATGGCTAAGCTTGAACACTGGGTTTTCGAATAGTAACTAAATGTAAGGGATAAAGTAAAGGAACGTTGTTTTTTTCCCAGTAACTTGTTCAGGGAGTTCATAGAAAGAGAGGCGGGTGGTTCGTTTCCCATATGAGGAAACAGGAATCCGAATTCCAACTGGTTTAAATTTAGATATTCTTTTTCATAATATACAAATATATTGACATTTAATAAATAGAAAATAAACATTTAGAACCCGGAAAAAATAATAATAGAATGACTAAAGAAAAAAATTAATTAAACGGAGAAATAAAAAAGAAAAATCGTCCTAATTATTTTATTTAAATTAATGACTTTCTGTTCGTCATAATTTTATATGTAACCAAGTTTTATACCCTTTTTATTCGTTCCTTGATAGCTATATGATACCGAATCTGTAAGAATTTTCCATCAACCGTAAACGTTGCCTTCCTCATCCAAACTAAAGTAAAAAAAAAAATTTCATTATTTTTCAGATTCTTGTTGGGAGTTCTTATTGATGAAACAACTTGGACCCTTGAATCAAATTCGGCAAATTGAATTCAGCGGAATCCTGTCAATAAGAACCGGTTCTCAAAGTCTAATATCCATAAGAGAACCAACACCTTTAAGTTGGAAATATCAGTCTTCTGTTACAAATATGTCCCTCTCTCGTATTCCTTCAAATACAAGAAGCTTCCACCAGAATTAAAGAAGCTTTTTTATTTTCTGGGATTCGTCCAAAAATCAAAAACAAAAACAGCCCTACACAAGCGTCAAATGCGTTCAAAAGACAAGTGGATTTTGATTAAAATGATTAAGCTGTCTCAAAGATGGGAAAGGTAGTGGAACAAAATGTCACATATGTTGTTGAATAAATCTATGCAAGCAATCTTTTCGGCTTGTCAATGTATATTTCGCGGTTCCATTTGAAATATCATAATTTGACTGGGCACATATATATATATATATATCGATTTATATATTTCAAACAATTTTTTTTTTCAAAATATTCAATGACAATTATTGTAAAGGATTCATTCTTCACAAATGATAAGACATCTCAGAAAATGCTCGTCGCAAGTAAACAATGATGCACGCACTTCAAAGTGATGCAGTTTGTGATTTTGCTCGAATTCATGCTCTAAACTGCCAGTTCATCTTTCCGTTTTTCCTATCGTCATAAAAATGGCGAGAAACAATCCAAGGAAAAAATTGAAGGTTTAATGAAAAAATTTGGATTGTTCTTCGATCTTCTTTCTTTTTTCTGTCGTTATTAATTCTCGTGACTCGTCAGTTTCCTCACCACCGAAGCGTAATGTCTATAAACCTCCATTGTACTAGTTTCCTTCTTAACAGTTTCTTCTGGAACGGACAAATTGATGTTTCTCCTTTGCTTTATTTACTTTTTTCCTGTTTTCTTCTCATACAAAATGAGCCCCCGGGGTTGCATCAGACAAAACATTTTCAAATGTGAAAACAAAAACAAGCAAAAAATTATAAGTATCAGACGATCTGAAAATTAACATACAAACATAGAATCACTTGATTGCAATGATAAATGTTACAATATGATACACACTTATATCAGTCTGTTTTGGCAGCATCAAATCATAAATCTAGGTGATTTCGTCCCCCATGTGGTACAAACTTACACACAGATAGATAGATAGATAGATAGATAGATAGATAGATAGATAGATAGATAGATAGATAGATAGATAGCACAATTTTTATTTCTTTTTTGTTCGGATATATACATTAAATGGTCATAAAAAATTACCCAATCCTGTTGTATTCTAACAAACGCCAGTTCTCTCTGATAAAAATAGATAAATCCTGAAAAGTTCCAAAGAGGAAAATTAATTGGAAGAAAGTTTGATTTTTATTAATGCGCACGAAATTCACAGGAATTTTCGCAAAGACATGATTTTTTTTTATTAGTTTCGAAAACGAAAGCAACTAAAACGAAAAATTACGCACCCAACCAAAGTGTTCATGTTTATATGTATACAAGTGGTGAAGGGTGTCTTAGTAACCAAGGTATGCGGTCCATGATGAAGGCTAATCGCCCAGATGGAGAGTGGGGGAATTTAGCATTACTCTCCCTCCTGGAAAAGTATTCGCAACCCTCACCCGACCAATCTGTGAATGCGATATGAACTAATTTTAATGTGAGAAAATGCACTTTTGTTAACAGCTTTCCACTTGACAATATGGCTGGAAGGCAAGCAACAAAAATTCTGCTTTTCTCTCTTTAACCTCCCACTCTTTTGTTTTTTCTTTCATGCTCCCAGCTCAAAGGGAATAGAACAGAAAAGCAATTAATTCAGTGCTTTTTCTTCTTTTCTCACTATGAAAACACGAAATTTCTCTACAATATCATTTGAGGAGTGCATCCTTAAATAATATTTGTTGTTTACAATTTAACCTAAAAAATGAAGGAATGAGATATACAGAAATATCATGAGAAAAATAAGAAGAGTGAAAATGATCAATAATTAATTTTATATTACACAATAATTACTTTTCTTGAGAAAAAGTAAAGCATCTAGTACATATGTTGCATACATAGATCCTTCCCCCCTGATATATACTAAAATAAAGCTAGTCGGGCACAATGCTCCAAGAACGCTAATAACGGGCGGTGAGAAAGGCTTGATAACAATCGTTTTACAGAAGGCGCCCAATATACACATATCTTCACTCCCCTCATACACACACACACACACACACACACACACACACACACACACACATATATATATATATATATATATATATATATATATATATATGTATGTATGTATGTATTTACAAAGTTTAAAAAAATACTGTCTAAATTTCTGTGATTAGGAGTTATAATTTATTTACGTTATTTACATACGTACTATTGGTGAAGGCCGGAGGGTACAACTGTCGAAACGTTGTGATAACGAGAACAAAGACGAGGAAACCAGTTCGTGTAAATAGCGTAGATAATTTAGAAAATTAAAATGAAAAAAATAAAAAAAATACCATAGAACGAATAGAATAAATAAAAAAGAATAAATAAAATTAATTAATGAATTAATTAATATTCCTTCCAAAGAATACAATCAGTAATTCAGTATTGCCATAACTTAAACGTGTCTAACATATTAGAAATTTTATAATCATAAAAAAAATTTATTCGAATTATTTTCTTAAGATTTTTATGCAAAATATCTTTTATAAAAGTTAAAATATATCATAAATTAATAAAAATATAAAAACAAAACATAAATAATAATAATAAATTGAAAAAATATATAAATAAATAAAATATATAATAAATCAATAAAAAATATAAAATAAAACATAAAAATATATATAATAAATTAATAAAAAATATATAAATAAATAAAAAATATATAATAAATTAATAAAAAATATAAAAAAAAAATAAATAATATATATAATAAATTAATAAAATATATAAATAAATAAAAATATATAATAAATTAATAAAATATAAAATAAAACATAAATGATATATATAATAAATTAATAAAATATATAAATAAATAAAAATATATAATGAATTAATAAAAATATAAAATAAATAATCGGACAATTTTCGATTAAATGTTTTCCCTTATAACTTTTTTTTTTACTGTGGAACAAATTTAAAATGTAGTTTACGTTAATAATTAAAGTATTTTAAGCAACATATTTAAAATAAGTAATAAATCTGATATCTATTAATGAATTCAATAGTAAGTGGAAAGGTATCTCTGCGAAACTTCAAAGCCATAAGAAAAGTCATTTCAACTTTATATATATATATATATATATATATATATATATATATATATATATATATATATATATGATAGTGTATCATACTAATGCTTTAAACTAAACAAATAAGATGACCAACCCTCGAGAAAAAATAAATAAATAAATAAAATGAACAAAATATCTAAATATATAAATAAAGTAAATAATAAACGCATTAACAAACTGCGAATCTACACATAAACACAAGTAAATGTAATAATAATAAACAACAAATAATTAAGTAATCAATAATAAACAATGAGTAAAAGCTAACAAGCAACACTATAAAATACCTACAAATAACTACATTTGCATACATAATTATTCCTATCTCTAGTATAATTTGAAAAATAAGCGTTACCACCGTTAGAATAATGCAATAGACCTCGCTACCCATAATACACTTATAACCAGTATATATAAAAATAGCTGCACCAAAATACAACACATATGGTCTGAAGATTACGTTCAAGTATGAAACAGACTGTCGCAGCTCGGTGCTGACCTTAGTGTCCATTTTTATATTTTCAATCTATCTATCTATCTCTTTCTCTCCATCCTCTCTCTCTCTCTCTCTCTCTCTCTCTATATATATATATATATATATATATATATATATATATATATGAGTTGCTCTATCTACGTACTTTCAAACATATACACATAAATTCTTAAAACAGAAGCATCAAGTTTAGCTTAATTTAGAACAAGTAATTTAGAACAAGTAATTTAGAACAGATAATGAGGATTGCACTCACTATGAACGGCCTTCAAGGTTAGCAACCGCTCTATAGTAGGCGTCTCGTCATTGGAGTACTCATGAACTATTGGATGCATTTTAATGACATTTCTAGAAAAAAAAAACATTCATGAATTTGATAATTTGAAATTACCGAAACGGCGAATTTGGGATTTGATAGCTGCAACGAAAAACGAACCAAGCAAAGCAATTAAATTGTCGATTTTATCAATAGTTGCTTGACGGTTAAAGATTGTTACTCATTATTTTTAAAAAGCGTGTTAAAAACGGCAAATATTGGAATAGCAAAGTCAGAATTTGTCTTTGTGTGTTGGCTATTGAAGTGTCTTTTGTCTGTAGCGGTCCAGCTGAAAAAGTATGATTGTTCGAAAGAATTTCAAAAGAGACGAGGTTCTTTTGAAAGTGAAGAACCGCCTGGAGGCCTCCAATTTGGAGCTGCGTCTTCGACTGATGCAACATGAAGTAGAGAGACGGAAGGATTGGCTGAAAAGGGAAATGGGTCAAATCCTTGAGTGCCAGCAACAGTGCAAACGGAGCAGCGGCGACAGTGTCGCCATCTACAGGGATTTGGTTTTTAATTCTCACTTCCGCTATGCCCCTGCTTACGAAAATGCGGCATTAACCAATAGTTTCGTAACAGAAAGTAGTGCGAATTTTAGCGATCAAAACCAGAAAAATTCGGATGCGAACTGCCGACCGAAAAAAATGCACGGAGACACATACAACGTCAACAAAAAAAGAACGCAGCGGCCAAGCAATTGAAAACCTACTCGAGGCTCGCTATACCGCTTCCTCAAATCAGAAACTCAAGGAAGGAAACTAGTTCCGCATCTTCGATAAAAGCGGAAAAAGATACGCAGCCTGTTTTGAATATTGGTCGTCGAAAATCGTCTCATGATGAAATCGAACCTTCACACGACATCAATAAAGATCGAACAGTTCCTAAATATTTGACGAATCAAAAACAGTTATCAAATCTTTGCCAGAAAATGAATGCTGACGGCGCAGAAACGTTCAGTGGTAAGTTAAAACTCCCGAAGATTGTAACTTCTTCAGCTTTGTCTTCCGCAACGGAGGCGGTGGAGACTTCCGTTTCCGACAAGAAAAATGATACCGGAAGTCGAGATACCAAAAACAAATGTGATGAGTTATCTTCTTCACGCATTTCACTAATCAAAGCATCAACGGAAAGAGTGCAAAGTCCCCGCGAAAGTGTCACTAAGAAGGCGCCATTTTCACCTAAGCAGACGATCGAACAACCGAAAGAGACCAAGTGTGCTAAGCTACCAGCTATAAAGGCTCCGTTGAAATCAAATCCAAACATTTTGAAACGAATAAATAAAAAGGGTCGAACTCAAAACGGCCGAGAAATGACGAACATTGTTGCAAGAATTGTGTCAGAATTGCAACTTGAATCGTCATCTCCATTATTTGGAGACTTTGCCTTGATTGACGGTGAATCAGGGAAGAAAAAATCTAGTGGTTTCGGTGGGAAGACTAATCCAGATTCCAGTGATGCGAACGACGTCTGTGGACCTCCGAATCGTTTAATACAAAAAGGCAGATTTCTTCCAGAACATATGTCTAACAGTGACATGTCAGACGATTCCAAATCCCAGTCAAGTACTGATGACAGTCCTTATATTTTGTATAAAGGTCGCAAGTTGAAAAACTACGTGAAGCCACAGGACAGATTTCGAGTCGATCTGGTGACAAGGACCTGGAAGAAGCAGCAGCTTTACTTGAAATTACTGAAGAATCGTCCTGACGATCTTACAAAATGTTCTTTACGGTGGGATCCTGCGTTGGGGGACTCGGATTCGTTCCATCTCAGTCAGCCGGCAAAACAAAAAGCCTTGGAACGAATGGTGAAGGAAAATATGTCTCGGCCTGTGCCATCACGAACAGAAATTAACCATACTGAACTGAATAGCAAAGTAAAAGAGTTTATGGACTCGCTGGGAAATAATTCTGAATTCTTCCTTTAAGGTCTTGTGTTAAACAGGCTCGAAACTATGCTCTCACCGGCCACTTTAAATATCGGTTTGGACACTGCTTAGTCTTTTAGAACAGTCTCAGTTCTTCTTGGTATGGATTTGATGATGTTCTTGAAGCACTCCTTCGAAATTTAAGTCCGTATTTTTATTATGGCAACCTCTAATTCTGCTAGATTGGTTGGCTGCACTTCAAGGATTCGAATGCTCTCTAAGGGATTAGAGAGAGCACGGTGCCTGTCCACCTTAATACAGAAATCTCATTGCTGTGTTTCATGAACCAAACTGCTGCTATATTTGATTTGCGACACGGGGTGTTGCCCTGCTGGAAGGGGTAACCAGAGGGTGAGTGCACTGTAGTCATAAATTGAAATCAGCAAAAATGCCTAGGTAGACGATGGCATTTGAACAAACTTTCATTGGTCCAAAGTGTCCCAGTGTATACCAAGAAAATTTTCCCCATACCATGACAATACCATCACAACCAATCTGAACTGTTTTTACAAGTCAAGATGGATCTATACTTTCATTTTGTTTACGCCAAATTCTAGCCCTACCATCTATACCATCACACCCACCGATATCTCTAGCCTGAACCGTTGAACAAGACAGGATGGATCTATACCTTCATGTGTTTTACGTCAAATTATGCCCTATCATCCATACCATTACACCACCACCAGTCTGAACCGTTGATATCAGGCAAGATGGATCCATACTTTGATGTTGGTTACGTTAAATTCTGACCCTACCATCAAAATGACTCAACAGAAATCGAGACGCATCGGACCAGGCAACGTTTTTCCAATCTTCTGTTATCCAAGGTTTTATTAGCAAATTGTAACCTCAGTTTTTTATTCTTATCTAACAGGAGTGACACCTGGTGCGGATTTCTGCTGCAGCAGCCCCATCTGCTTTAAGGTTGCATGTTTTGCGTTCAGATATGCTCTTCTGTATACCTCCGATGAAAGGAGCGTTTATTTGAACTACTGTTGCCTTTCTATCAGCTTGAGCCTCTTTGGCCATTCAACTCTGACCTCTTTCATCAACAAAGAATTTCCGTCTACAGAACTGCAGCTCATTGAAATTTTCTTCTTTTTTATCATAAACCCGCGAGGCGGTCAAGATGATTGTGCTTGACAATCCGAGTAGATCAGCAGTTTTTTAAACACTCTGACCCGCCTGTCCAGCACCAACGACCCTACTGCGTTCATTATAATTGACATTATCTTTTTTCCCATAAGTCATGAAATAAAATTCAGCAGTTCACATTGACCATGTTTAAATGCCTATATCCAGTAAATTACTGACACGTCATTGACTGATTTGAAATTTGCATAACAGCATTTGTTCACGTGTATTTAATTAAGTGGCCAGTGAGTGTACTTATAAAGAAAAATACCCAAAAATGGCTGTGAAATTATCGTACGTATTGCTAACAAATGACGTACGTCTGTTGCCATATTATAGCAGTTATAAAGTATTCTGCTCATAACTACTCTCTCCATTTGAAAGAATGAGTAGCGACGTCATCTTCACAAGGCAATGAGAATTGTTTTGTGATTTCAGTTTAAAGCAATTGGTTAATAATTTAGTCGATGCTACTACTTTGATGAATATAAGTTATAATCCATTTAGTATAAGAGATAAGAAAATTGAACAAAGAATAGGCTACAATATGGGTATTTTTTTCCAACATCGGCAGATGCTACGAAACCAAAATATTAATATAAGAACTCGAATCATTTTCTTAAATAACCTTGTAAGATCTTGGCTCTCAAATAGATGCCATGCATGGCGTACAACTCGTTCAGAAATGTCTTAACAATCAGCTAGATTCTACCGTTTTCACAGATCAATGATTAAAAATATCTTCAATCGAATGAATACTTCAGGACTTAAAGAAGAAAAAAATATTTATCTGATCTCATATAGAGTGGCGCTACAGAATTACAAACTTTACTAAATAACAAAGACCTTCCGGTCACATCATATTGAAACACCGTACGACGAGCTTGGTTAGTACCTAGATGGGTGACCTCTTGGGAATGCCAAATTCTGTAAGCTTGGATGTGCGGGTGGTGTAACGGATGGTGGCTCGGAATTGTGAATCGGGGAGCCGATTTCTAATTCCAGATGAATTTGCTATATTTACTTACACGCAAATACCCTTGGGAAAGGTTTGAATCCGACTCTTCTCCCCTCCAGCTATGGGTTAATTAGTAAAACTTATATCATTAAAAACATTATTATCACCAAAAAGAGAAATAAATAAAATAAAGTTGTGTGCGGGATATTTAACATTAAATAACCCATAACAGTTGATATGCCAACCAACTAAAAAAAAAAAAAAAAAAAAAAACTCAGCAGCAACAGCTAAAATGGATAGGGCATGTAACTAGAAGGGAAAATAATGATACAATTAAAATGTTGACTTTTCACACTACCTATAAAGTACTAGAAAGAGCGATAACAGTTAGTGGACTTGAGAATCCCATTTTCTTGAAAGACTTTTTTTAAAAAAAGATTTTATAAATTTCACCGGACGGTGACGCAAACTGTTCGGTTAATGAATACCCAATGTTTCCTGTATGGAAACGGCTTATCTCACAATTCCTGCAAAGCATAAAATCTACGTAGATTTATATAGTGTGAAAGGGAGAATGAGTCAAGAAAAAGAAAAAAAAAACTAGTTTCTCTCTGCATTCCTTCCTTTCACCGAAATATTTACTCTGTGAAATGTAGGTTAATTATCCGCCCTTGCTGATTATCCTAAAATAAAGTATGACATTTTGTCATAATTTATTACGAGGGTGTGTTTTAATTTAACAATAAAAATGACAATGCCAAATAATCAATGTTAAGTGATAAATATCAATTAATTTGCATATGTATTATTATGGTAAAATAAATACGGTTTCAATGCTTCCCGCCAAATGTTACGAAAAACTAATATGGCGGATGGTTAAGAAAGTTAACTTGTTATATTCAGAGAAATCTATGAACACAAATGCTCATTACTAGAGAACAAAGAAAAATATTAAATCCAACCTAATGAATAATAAAAAATTACCCTTTTCTGACTCCAACTAAAGAAATCAAGTATTTAAGACCATGGATGAAAACTTGAAATTCAATTATCAAATTTATCAACTCAACAGATATAGTATTTCTAGCAAACTAGGTATAAAACTTATATTAAAATCAATAAATACGCAATCAAATATTAGAATATATAAAGGTTCTTGCTTTCCAGTAAAGTTTTATGATGAAACTTGATTGACTCCTGTTTTTGGCTAGTAAAATACAATATTCATCACAATAGCAACGTGAGACATTTATACTAAATAATCAGGACTTATTTCTATCAGTAAAGGCTATATTTAATATGAGAACGTGATATTTGGGTAAGTTGACTTATCTGTGGTTTTCATTTCTGGAACTGTTCAATTCCACGTTCACTCCTTGCAAGAAGCCGGCTGAAAAGGGGGAAGTTTTTAAATTTCTCGCCAGTAGGACAGTTTTCTTTTTCTATGGAATCATGGGAATTTTTTTATTTCACGTGATCACGAGATCACTACAGTTTGCTCGTCAAATATTTAAATGTAATTTCAATCGTTATCTTCCGTCTTCTTAATTCCTGTTCTTTTAGTGTTCACTCTCCTTAATAATGTTTTTCCCCCATATTCTCTCACACTCAGTAACCCATTGAGTCTTAGAGGCTTTATTGCCTTTCTTGGGATGGAATGATGACAAAAATACTTTTCTTGCAATAATACAAATTTCTTCAAATGTTAATGCAGAATAGTGAAGAGAACAACATTTCAATAAAAATTGTTAATGAAAAAAATAATCAGTTACGTTAATAATTAAATGCGTAAGAATAACATGTTATATGCATGTGAGAGTTATATATGTGTGTGTGTGTTTATATGTGTGTGTGTGTGTGTGTGTGTGTGTGTGTGTGTGTGTGTGTGTGTGTGTGTGTGTGTGTGTGTGAGTGAGGCTTTTTCATAGTCTTGAAAGAATTCACCGAGATTGATCTTCACTTGAGATCGATAGGCGATCCCACGGCACAAGGTGGGTGTCGAGATTTTTACTTACTACATCTTACTGATTAAAAGAGATTGACCTCTAAGCTACTTCACAACCCGAGGAGAGTGCCGTGACCATAACTTACTACATCTTGTCGATAAGCGATCTGAGAAAAACGTCAAAACTTTTACTTACTACATTTTGCCGATTTAAAGAGATTGACCTCTGATTGAAATCGATAGACGACCTATCGATCCGACGAGTGTGCGGAAACGTTTACTTATTACATCTTGCCAATTAAGAAATTGATCCCTGCATGAAATTGATAAGAGTTCCCACGGCCTGGGAAGGGTGCCAAAACAGTTTTTTACTACATTCTGTTGATTTAAAGAGAAACTGTAAACTTAAATTTTGCGTACATTGTTTTAAATACTGGCTAGGGATGACGCCATGTTTCAAATGTCGATTATAAAACAAGGGAGCTAATTCATTTATCATTATGCAACTAGAAAGAATATCTACTTGAAGAAAGCACAAGATTTTCTTCTTTATTGTTGCAAAATTTTATACCAAAGACTTTTTATACAAAATGGACCATAATGGATGAATAAATATTTTTCAGTTTTCATTCAGACCGAATATCAGTTTTATGCCTGTAAAAGATTTTGTTTTACAAACGTTAACAACGTTAACTTTAACCTTCTGCTAAGAATTAAATTAACTTTGTCATAAACTCTGACTATACATAAAAAAAATCAGAGCCGCTTTAGAGTGTGTCCTGCCGATCAGTTTCTGCTTTCGTGTGTATCCTACCACCATATTTGTATCCTACACTATTAAGACATTGTCCTGACTTTTTTCTTGATATGTTAAAAGACATTCAGAATGTTTTTATTTGAAGGATTCAAATATCTTGTTTTATGATTTTTAATCAAATTTCTTATTTTATAATTTTTTTTATTTTAATTTTTATAGCACAACAATAAGTGACATCCCTCCTTCCGTTTTTGCTTTTCACCTTACGTTAGATAATGTAGAATACAAATATGTTGGTACGATACACTGACCAGTAGGAAACACGCTAAAGTGGTGCCATGTTGTCTTTCTTACTTTTATTTTATTTTCCATATTTGATCTTCAAACCATTGAAAATGTTTGTTTTCATACATAATTGACAGCTGGTTGGTTGTTTTTGTTTAACGGTATATCAACACTTCTATGGGTTATTTAATGCCGACATCTAAATGAGAAAATTCAAATTTTACAATTAATTAGAGATAATGACATTATTTCATGATTAAATTGTAATTACTTAGCTGCATGTTTTCCACAAATAATTTTACAAAATCAAACGAGGAGCAAAAACTTGTTTCTCCTTACAAAAAATGAGATTTAATCATCGCAAAGTTTTGTTTTTTTTTTTTTGACAATATGTGACATGCCTTCAGTTTTACTATAAAATGTACTGATTGTCATTTTGCTATAGAAATGTGTTACTGTCGTTTTGCTATAAAATGTATTACTGGTCATTTTGCTATGAAAATGTATTGTTGGTAATTTTTTTTATAAAAAATGTATTGCTGGTATTTTTACTATAAAAATGTATTTTTATACTTTCCTAGTGTTTTGATTTCTGTTTGGGAGTTCGCTATATGCCCATAGCTAGGACCGCAACAAGTGTTACTACCTGGGACCAAGGTGGACCTATTATCAACAGCAATTAAGAAGTGATTCCACACTCTTCAAAACCTCCAATCTCCCAATAAGGGGCCTTGCTGCCAGATGTAGTTTATCGTCATACTAAAAGTTGGCAGATTTGGCCATAAGTAACGATTTGGGATAAATTTAAGGGCCCAAAATACTAATGTTTGAATTGACTTTCAATAGACCAAGTTAGCCAAGCTTATTTTAAAAGTAGTCCCCAAAATCACAAGTAATGAAATTCAAAATTTACTAATGCTGGGCTTTTTAAAGTAGCAAAATTAAAAATTTCTTAGCACTGGACTTTCAAAAGTCACAAGTAGCAAGAGAGGAGTAAACAGAAATAACAGCAAATATGTCCGGAGGTGTCATCTACCTACCCCGAGACCATACAAAGTGAATCAGCGAATAAATAACCATTTATATGGAAAACAGGATTTGTGTTTTTATTTCTAGCCGTGGCGTTATTTACACTCCAACCCTGTTCCCTTTTGAACACACAACAGGCCTTTCCCAAGTTTTGTGCACACAGTCGCCAACAAGAATTGAAATACATGGTGTGATTTATTATTTGCAGAAGGTCCCGATTTTAAGTTTACAAATGTAACCCCGAAAAGCATCCTTAGAAGAACCAAAAGCTGAAAAACTTAAGTGCTTTTTTAAATTTTTATTATTAACTTCTACCAATTATCTGGATGGGTCGTAAATTTACGGCCTTGCTACACAGTTTTGTTTTCTTAAAATTTTTTTTTTTTAAGATTCCTAAAAAAAGCAAGCGAAATTCTTCCATGTCCACAGTAATTCTTTCGCTAATAAAAGACTGTCAGATCCCTCCACTGAACCTCTTGCGAAAAAGTTGTCTTGTCGATATTAAAATATTACAGTTTGAGGTGACGATAAACCAACAAATGATAATACTTACTTTTCAACTACATATGATTAATCCTTTTTTGTCTTAATTTCATTTATACTTCTTTCCTGTTTACTTTCTATTTGAAAAATTATTTGAATCCTGCTTAATTGCCTCTTTGTGACTTTGTAATTTATAAGTCTACAATTCGTCCATGCATTGAATATTACTGTCACATCTGGTCTGGTACTTGTGCTATGTATTTAGAGATTCTTGATAAAATACAAAGAATCTGCAATGTTATTGGTCCCGACCTGGCATCTCACCTTCAGTCACTTTCCCACCACCGCAACATAGCTTGTCTGCATTTTCTATAAATATTTTCATAGCTATTGTTCCGACAATCTTTCCTCGACAAACATGGATAAACTATGCCCGCAATAAGACGTAGTGCCAAAAGGACGATTTTCCTATGACACCGCTTTTTTTTAACTACTTTCACTCTTCGGCAATGTGTATTGTTTTAAAAAGCCATCATTAGAATTGGAATGTAACCTAAACAAATGTCGAAAGCAAATTTATACATTTTTCTTTATTCTTGAGAATTTACAACAAATATATTAAACACTATTTATTTATTAGATTTTATTTACAAGAATAATTTTATATTAAAATTCTAAAAACTAATACAATTAGAACTAATGCAGTGCGATACTAATCATTTACCGATTTATAAAGAAACAAACGGAAAAACAATTTTTTATAGATGAATTTATGAACATTTACTAAATTATTAAAATATTTGAACCAACTATAAGGCAATCCTTATTATTTACCATTTTATAAAGTTTGAAACAAGCCGATGTTTTGCCAACCATTTCAATAAATAATATAATAGTGTTAGTAAACACTCTAATATTGTCGTCTGTCTAATTCTATTTCTTTTATGTTCCGCGTCCCTTCAGGACTTGGGCGAACATGGCTCTCCACAACTTCCTGTCATCTGTAGCCCTTAGTAAAGTTGGTCTTTTTGCTATATGCCCTAATCCCTGTTCTGCCAAGCATTTACAGAAGCTGGTCAGGTAGGTTATGCGCTGTTTTCCTTTGTCCTTCTTGACTTCAGTCTGTCCTGTGAGTTTCAAATTTCCCAAGCCCTCTTTCCTCATTATGTGCCGCAGAAATTACAACTATCTCTTTCTGATGTTAAGTATAAGTGTGCTTTTCGTTTCCATTTTGTCTGAGACGTTGTCGTTGCTCACGTGTTCTGTCCGTTGTATTCTCAGTATCCTTCTGTAGAACCACATTTCTCTTGCCTCAAATCTTCATCTTTTCGCTTTCCACGTATTGTGCTCAGTAAGCACCAAATCTGAAAGAACGCATGTAAATGCGTGTGTTTTGAAGAATAACAGTAACGAACTGGTGCAGCGTCTGTT
Source organism: Acanthosepion pharaonis (assembly GCA_903632075.3). Classification (NCBI taxonomy): domain Eukaryota; kingdom Metazoa; phylum Mollusca; class Cephalopoda; order Sepiida; family Sepiidae; genus Acanthosepion; species Acanthosepion pharaonis. Next base: position 947,278 of record CAHIKZ030000759.1, read on the forward strand.
AAGATCGCGTGCGATCATGGCTCTCTACAACTTCCTATCCTTTGTAGCTCTAAACAATGTATGTTAACTTATTATACCTGTCTCTGTTTTATCAGCCATTTACACTGACTCGTTAGCTAAGCTACTCGAATGTTCCCTCCGTCAGTCTTGCCTTCACTACGTCCCGTGAGTGTCAAATCTAAACCATCTTTCCTCGTTATACGGTCAGGAAAGGTCAACTGTCACTGTCTAAGTGTCATTTTTGTTTCTATTTTCCTTAAAACCTCCTCGTTGTTCACATACTCCATCCATGGTATTCTCAGCATCCTACTGTAGAACCACGTTTCTGTCGCTCCTGTGAGGAAATTGTTGAGCATTCTCTGCTATATAGGAAGACTGGTATTGCATAACAGCCCAGCATTTTTCTTTGTTTCTAACAGAATCTTCCTTATCTGTCTATATTTCCGAGGTGAGGTATTGTAATTATTTACATTGTTCGGACTGTTGTCCTCATCTTTATTGCCGTATTCATGACGTTTCGGTCGTTGTACGCCCCAGCTTTCTTCAGGTGATTGTAATTTCGAACTGACTGTTCTAGTTCCACGTGTCATGCCTCTTCCAGATATCTCGGTTATCTCCTTTTAACTCAACTCTTCAAGATTTTGTTCACCACTGCAGTGGCCAGGTATTGAACTCACAACTCTTTGGGTCAAGTCAACCAACGCTTTTATCCACTGGGCCATGTGTCCTTGAGGAGAATTGAGTTAAAGGGAGATAGCTGAGACATCCGGAAGATGCATGACACGTGGAACTAGAACAATCTACCCCGGTGGACGCAGTAAAGGGTTCAGTTCGAAAATCCAATCACTTGAAGAAAGCCGGGGCGTACAACGACCGAATCGTCGTGAATATGGCAATAAACATGGGGACAACAGTCCGATTAATGCAAATAATGTAAACAGAATATTCCTGTTTCTTAATACTTTGCTTAGGTTTTGGAAGCCATTTTTCACTAATTCAATGCGCCTTCTAAAGTTTTGGATGCCAGTAAATCTTTGAATGTGGCGTCTTTTGGCTTAAAATTTAACACCTCCAATTCGTAGCTCGTATCCTGGGCTGTTCCTCCTGTTGTCGAGCATATATTCTAGCTTCTTACAATTTATAGTTCTGTCTTCTCACTTTCCTTTATTACTTCCTCTGAGAGTTTCTATCGTGTTTTCTGTCTGCCATCAACACGGTGTCATCTGTGTATTTTATTTTGTTAAAATTGTGTCCACCAAAAATATATCCCGGCAGGACTTCATCCGTATTCTCTTCAATAAATACCAAATATAAATAAACGCAGGCAAGTGCTTTCTTTTTTTCTTCTTTTCTTTAGGCACACGCCTTTATTAATGAGAATTGATGTTAAAGAGCTGCTACCAGAATCAACACTATTTATTTATTTATTTTTTTTTTTTGCCGGTGATCAGTAGGTTTCATAATTTATTTTTCTATTCAATTTTTTGTTCTAATCAAATCATAGAATGCAAAATCCGGATAACAATGTTATGTCAGTAACTAAAAATACCTCAAGTGAGATATGACTTCAAAATACAAACTTAATCAGACTTGCAAAACCAGTATGGCGCTGACTAACAACCCTAAATATTTTCTTTACTTCTATTTTCACGTCTGTTTAGACGCACCTAACATCAGTATTTGCTATTAGTTCTTCGCAAATATGCAAATAAAATGATGATAGTTGACATTAACTAACATTAGGCAAAGTATTACGTTTGATCAACTACCATACTGAGGAATACAAAAGTATTTACACCCCAAGCAAAAAACTCATTTTTTGATAATATAACCAAACTCGAGTTTCTACAGGAATTTATGCGCTTTTATTTGGTTGTTCAGAAAAAAATGTAAAATTTTTTAATAAATCTTTTGTTTTCTAATAGATTCTTGTGATAGTTTCACAAAATATATTACTCATTCGTAACGATTAAAGTATCCTCTTCGCTAATTTTAGATCAACCTCTTTCAGAATATAGCTTACGAGGGTAAGTCAAAAATTATCCGCACTTTCGCCATAAAATATTTTTATATTTGCCACATTGCTTTCTTCTCATGCGTACTTATAGTTGGTACCGTTGTGATTACGTGATTGAACTTTTCTTGCTGTTGTTACAGTGTAAACATGTCCGCTCCGCTAGCAGTGTACACCAAGGAGGAACATATATATATATATATATATATATATATATATATATATATATATATATATTTAAGTTATGAAGAATTTGGTAAACCGAATTGGTAAATCCAAGGAGGATGAAATCCTGAGAGCTCAATGTGAAGAACAGAGCTAATATTTAATGAAAAACAGACACTTTAAGGTACCATTACAATAATTTATTTCACCAAAAATCCTTTTAAAAGGATTTTGGATCATCAAATAACATTTCCAACAATGAAAATTTTCATTGTTGGAAATCTTTAAAAGGATTTTGTTAAAAAATATTTACCTTAAAGTCTATTATATATATATATATATATATATATATATATATATATATATAGAGAGAGAGAGAGAGAGAGAGAGAGAGAGACGAGGTAAGTAAAAATATATCCACACTTTCGCCATAACATATCTTTAGGTTTATCACACTGCCTTCTGCTCATACGTACATATAGTTGGTGCTGTTGTGGTCACGTGATCGAAGTTTGAGCTTGATCGCGCCAATTTTCTTTGCTGCTTTTACAGTGTAAACATGGCCGCTCAGGGACTTGGGATACGATATTTTGCCAAACCCACCTTAGTTTTCTGATCTCTCGCCCACTGACTACCATTTTTCAAACATCTTGACAATTTTTAAGCCAAAAGACACTGCACTCAAATTGCCGTCCAAAACTTTTATCGTAAAGGCATAAATAACCTTATAACTTGATGGCAGAAAATTATAATTATAACTGATTTAAACACTATTTAAATATATTAAACCAGAAATAAAAATAGATTCTAAAATCAGACATTGTTTTCAGAACAACCTAATAACTGGATATTACTAAATAATGTGGCTAAATACGCTTAATTCAAAACAATTTGCCAAAATGAATAAACCTATATTTTATAAATATTTCCATCTCTTGTAACAAAAGATCTAATTCTAGCTCACAGTATTGTTTCTCTACAAACTGTTACTTCACACAGTCATAGATGATTATCCATTTAGGTGACACTGCTTTAGAGTGAAATCTATTTCGCAATCCCTGCACTGTCAACCTTTAACAAAAGTTCGTTAGGTAGGTTATTCGCCGCTTTCCTCTATCCTTCTTACCCTCAAGTATGATTAAGTACGAAGTTAAACAACGTCGAACCTGGTCAACACCTGAATGAGTAACCACTTGGGAATACCAGATGCTGTAAGATTGGATGTGCAGGTGGTATAATGGATAATGGCTCGGAATTGTTAATCGCAAAGCCGAGATGCAATTCAAGTTTCGTTATATTCAGTTACACGCAAGTACCCTTGGGAAAGCTATAAATCCACTTCTCCTCCAACTATGTGTTAATTAGTAAGACTTGTATCACTAAATCATTATTATTTCCCCCCAAAATAAAAATTCTTAGAATTTTTCAAAAATATATAGCAGGTAATATTTTTTTTTCAAAAATGTACAGCTGGTAATATTTTTTTTTCAAAAATGTAGAGCTGGAAATATTTTTTTTTTTCAAAAATGTAGAGCGGGTAATAAGTACTTTCGATCTTTTTCCAAGATCATCTTCAAGGGTGCAAATGGTACAAAACTATATGTTGTACATTAGTATAAGTATTTATACAAAGTTTTGCGTTGTCATCCATTACCGTAATTTTTTCATTATGCTTTTAAATGCAAAATGGTTGAGAATGTGCTGAGCGTTCATTACAGCATGAAAAAATTATCCATTATGGAATTTTTTTACCTCTATTTTATAATGACATGGTCACACGCGCATCAAAGCATGAAAAGACTGTTCCTTTGTAGGCATTTAAAAACATTATTTCAGTATTCATAGTCTTGGAAGAAGATGCAAAGTACTTAGAAAATGAAAATAAAAGGAATTTAAATAGCTAAAGAACATTTCTCTCATCTTTTAACATCAATACACGGAAGGTTATTCGTGAATATGAACGGATTTTATTAAAAATTAGCAGACATTATGTCTGTAATTTATTCAATCAGATATGCCTAAAAGAGAATTTGTTACCTAAATACACAAATATATATATATATATATATATATATATATATATATATATATATATTGTTCAAGATTTGTCTATAAACAGTATCGCTATAATAAATATCTAATAATAGTATAATATATATTATATAATATATATTATACAATAATAATAATAATAATAATAATAATAATAATGATATAATAATAATAATAAAATAATAATATAAAAATATTAACAATAAGATGAAATAATTCCCTTAACTTATATAGGACAGTCTGTCATGGAAAGTTAAGCAACACAACTTAGATGACAAGAGGATGGTGTGGAGCAATGCTAGTAATGTAGGTTCAAAGAAGTGTGATCCTCTCTAAGACCTACAGGGGGGGAGGTAGACCATAAATGATATTGAGGGAACAGTAACAACTTGATTGTACAACGTTTTCAACATGGTTAGACCACTATGATCCAGAGACCAAATAAAAACCGATATTACGATTACTTAAATGCGTCTAATATTGGATAAACTGCAATTGTAACGGTAATATTAACCGTTTCCTTATAAGGGAACATTCGGCATTTACTGACCGAACAGCCAGTGCTAATTTCGGTTGAAATTTATCAAATCTTTCTGTCAAAACAGTCTTTCAGGAAACATTTCTAAAGTCCAGTAATTGTTATCGCTCTCTGCAATATTGATGGAGGCTTCCTTCCTAAGCTTTTGTTTCAAATAGTGAAATGTTGAAATCTTGATTATGTCATTATTTTCACTTTGAGTTATACGTAATTTCCATTTTAGTCGTTGCTGCTCTTGAAAGTCCTCAAGTGATGCGGTTTTTGTTATCTGGTAAAGTTCTTTGTGCTAAGGCTTCACCCGCACGAAACCATTATCAATTTTATTGCGAAAACAATAAAATAGTACATAGTAATATGTACATACATATACACAGATCTCTGTCCTTTCATTCTTTCCTTCAACTGTATGAAGATTATGCAGCTTTCACTGCCATGTGGGATATTCGATATTGCATAACTGTCCAGTTCTTTTTTCTTTGTTTTTCATCACATTTTCCTTTCTCGTAATACTATGCTCTTTTGCACTTTCTATGCTTCTTCAGATAATCTACTTTTAAAAAACAGAGATATCATAAAATCCTCACGAAATAATGCTCATATGAATATGATAATAATGCTCATATATATATATATATATATATATATATATATATATATATATATATATATATATTTGTTTGAATAAATACAGGTTCCATGTAATAAGTTATTTCACCACAACCCCTTTAACAGGATCATCAGACTTTACTTCCAAAGGTTTCAACCTTTGGAAGTAAAGTCTGATGATCCAGAGCCCTGTTAAAGGGGTTGTGGTGAAATAACTTATTGCATGGAACCTTAAAGTGGTCAGTTTTTATTCAAACATATCTGCTCTGAATTTTACATTGAGCTCTCCGGATATAATCCTCCTTGGGTCTACCCATGCGGATTACCTAGTTTTGCATAAACTATATATATATATATATAAAGAACATTTTCCCAATATCAATTGTTTTTTTAATCATTTCACCCCAAGAATTTAACATTGCATTCTAATCACGACCTATTTAGCTGTGATTCTGATTTTTTAAAATCATTTCACCCCAATCAAAGCAATAAAACCACTAAGATGCACAAGGGTTACTGAGTGTGAAAGAATATCAGAAAAAGAAAACATTTTTAAGGAGAGAGAACAACAAAATAACAGGCATTAAGACAAAAGGTAACGATTGACGTTTCATTTAAATTTTTGAAGATCAAAAATGACTGGAAAGCAAGATGCCGGAAGAGAGTTCCACAAGCGAGAAGTGCGAGAGAAGAGACTGTTAACATAGAATTTACGGTTACATGTCGACATCTTAATTGTAAAATGATGAAAACATTAACAAGCATCATAACAACTAACATTGCGTTTATACAGATTCTGATCATTAGGAAAATTGGTTAACACATTCTACCGATGAATCTCAAAGCTACATATAATAAATGAAGACTGTGTTGCACCAATTTTCTAAAAAGAAGGAACCCACTTGAAAAATCAGCTTCCGAAATACTGGCGTTTATCACCTCAACGAATCCTATATCAACTTTCTTTATCATATTTCATTAACTGACTACTAATTGTTCACGATATTTACTGGGCTTTGTTTAGTATGGCGTAAGACTGGAGGAAATAAGAAGATTGAGTTGCGCCAATTTTTCAAGTAAGTATGGCCTGATTCATTTAAAAATCAGTATTCGGGTTCCGCAAACCAGTGAAAAACAATTACGATGCAAACCATATTTGATCGTTTTATTATCAATTTTGTGTATGTGTGTACCTTATTTATTACTCAGTGGTAACAGTTGGTAATAAAACAACGCAATGGCAATGAATTAAAGACATTAAACCTTGAGGCGTTTTTTATATTAATTATTTAGACAAAATGTATCTGATGACAAGATAAGTAATAGTTATTGCTTTTAAAAAAATAATTTATGGTGAGACAAATTCGGTCATTTATTTTTCTTATAATTATGGATGTTAAATTGGATGTAATCCAATTTAATTTTCTTCGGGGCGTGCCCCAAATACACAGAAAACTATAATATACAATGCACAACGCATTTCTAAAGTATTTCTATAATTCTAAGCAAAACAGATTTCCTTTTGCCATATTCGTATTGGCAAGATTGATTTTCTGTTGCCTGTATTAGTGATGAGATAGAAATGAAAAGTAACACGCCTACCAAACATTTCCGAAAGTTGTGAAGACTCACTTCTCGAATCTTAGTAATCGAAACAACCAAGATAAGGATACTAGTCCAATTTGAATCAAAACCGATTGGGAGAATTTATTAAAGTTAATATTTTAATTTGTTTCAGATAATCTTTGGTTAAAGTTCAACACTTTTCTATATTTTTTTTTTTTTTTTTTTTGCAGTAAGGTTTGGTTCACCCTATACAAACCCGGGGACCACTCGAAGTAGACATTTCCATTAAAGGGTAGTTTATATGAATAGGAGTGGAAGATAACGGCTAACTCTAGACTTGAACAGTTTAAGATTGTTATAATCTGGGAAACATCCTCTTGGGAGTCTGTTCCACAGAGCAGTGGTTCGCGGGAAGAAGTTGTTCGAGTGGAACTTCGGGTTATATAGTAAACTGGGCTTCTGGATTAAAAAAAAAAACAATACAAAGACGTATTATCTATAAAGTGGAGTTGGCGAGTGCCGCTCAAGATCGAACATTGTCTGTTACGTTCATTTTCACTCTAATGCCCAAGGAAAAGCGTAAATCCATTACATTAAATAGCAGGGTGTGACACCTATTGGGGGCGTTCTGGGGTTGACTCTTAGTCACTGTAACCAATATGTGACCGGGTTGTCGCTACCCGGCGGGATCCTTTGATCAGGATACAAAATGGGGTGATCGGTCGATTCTACCGGCACGAATACGTAACGCTTGATTTTGCTCAATCTTCCGTCTAGTTAAATTTGGGTTCGATTCTCCTTGGAACTGTTCGGAATTGCATTTTATTATTTTGAAACATAATTTTTCAACGCATTTTGTTTTTAATTTTCTTCTCAACTTTTCAGTCCACCTTCCTGCGAACTCCAACAATTATCATCCAGTTAGTAGTCTCTTTCCTCTTTCCTCTTTCCTCTTTCTTTTACTTTCTTTCTTTTTTGTTTGATTGACTCCCTGGGGCCCCAGTGTCACAAAACAATATTCTATCATATATATAGCATAATGAGAAGCCACGTATACTTTCTTAATATGTATATATAGAAAAAACAACTAAAAAGTTGCAAATTAAAAAAATAATAATGTTTTTATGAAAGTATTTATTTATATTTGATATTTCTCTAAAAACAGTTATTTCTGAAGAAAGATCGAGGTCGATCAGAAATATCAAATATAAATAAATACTTTCATAAAAAAACATTATTATTTTTTTAATTTGCAACTTTTTAGTTTTTTTTACTATATATATATATATATATATATATATATATATATATATATATATATATATATATATATATGCATTTTAGGTCTCTAGTCAGACTGTCATGTAAGACATTTGTTACTTTTTAGTTGTTTTTTTACTATACTATATATATATATATATATATATATATATATATATATATATATATATATATAAAAAAGGCTTAAACACTAATATTCCATGGTCATAATTTATTCCATTGGAATCGTAAATACGATCAATTCATCAGACCTACAAATTCAAAAGAAAACAGAAAAAAACAGCTCCGGAAATAAAAACAGAATTTGGAGAGAGTGTAAGTATGAGGGACATTAAACCTTAACAGAGAATTTTAGGAGAGGTGGGTGGAAGGGGTTTAAGTAAGAGAAAAATGAATGTTGTCAGATGTCTAATGCATAAAGATACATTTCGTGGTGACATACACACACCATAGACAATCTAATGTTAGAATAAGAGGGAGGTAAAGACGAGGTGGGGGAGAGAGATGAGGCGAAGGAAAGTAAAATTGCGTTTACTTAAAGGGCCGCTTTGTAATTGAGAAAATTTGACAGATTTTATATCGACTACAGGTTACAAATCAAATATAAATATATAAAGATAAATATAACGATTATCTAATCCAGCAAGGACCTATATTTCTATGTTCAAAAACACATGCGAATACACACAATAACATATATATGTATATACATACACATAGGCGTGTACCCACATACACACATACATATACCCATGTACACACATATAAAAATATATTCACATATCCACATATGCACATATTCATCTATATCCATATACACACACTTTTCACATACATATACATGCATACACATGCTCACATGCACATATCCATATATACATATATATATATATATATATATATATATATATATATATATATATACACATACACATATATATACATACGCGCACACACACACATACACATACATATGCATGTATATGTGTGTGTGTGCACACATACACATCCATACACACATACATACATACATATATATATATATATACACATATAATTATATATATATACATATACATACATACATGTATACACACCCTTACATATACACACATACACACACATATACACATATATACACACACATACATACATACATATATATATATATATATAAAAACCAAAAATATAAAAATATACAAAAATACATATAGAGAGAGAGATTTTAGGTCTCTCGTCAGACTGTCATGTAAGGCATTTGTTACTTTTTAGTTGTTTTTTCTATACTATATATATATATATATATATATATATATATATATATATATATATGGATTTTAGGTCTCTAGTCAGACTGTCATGTAAGGCATTTGTTACTTTTTGACATGTCAAACTAGTTCAGAATATCTAAACGTTTGGCTGTATACAACTGCTTTCTTAGATCGATGGATAAAAATGGCTTCGAGAGTGAATTGTGTAGCCTCATCCTTTCTCAAACCTCGTGGACTGGTGCTACAGAATCACAAACAAAGAACTGTAGCGGATAACAGAAACCACATAAGTTCAGGACTTTCAACAGCAGCAACAACTAAAATGAGTTGTAACTCGCAAAGCGAATAATGACATAATCAAGACGTTTCACACTATCCCAAACATAAGGCAAAAAAGGAAACCACCATCAATCCCAGAAAGAGCATGAACAGCTACCGAACTTGAGAAAATTTCCTGGATAAATTGTTTTAAGAGAAAGATTTTATAAATTTCAACTGACAACAGTAACAACCACTAGCTTAATGAATGCAAAATGTTTCCTTATAAAGAATACGGTTAATATTACATTACCAATTCTACGGTAACGAATCACCCTTATTTCTTCTGTGTTCCAAATATAAAAAGTCCTCTCAGATAGATTCTCCTAATGACTGCTACTTTGTGGAACAGACTCCTGTGTGGGTGTTCCTATGAACATGCCTGAACTTTAAGTTAAGGATTAATCGTTAATCTCCCCCCCCTTATCTTCATAATCTGTTCTCCCTCCCACCTTCAATTCCGTATATCCCACACATTATTCATCATTACCATCTCAACTAACCCTCTACCTTCAGTGGCTCTCGAATCTTGTATTTAGTGAAATTTAGTTTTAAAAAAATATAACTTGGGCGGTTCACCATGAAACACTTTCGCAAATCAATTCATTTAAGTTCGGTGCTTAATATGAATGGCCTTGTACCAAACTAACATTAACTTTTTCATTTACTTTTCTATGTTTTTTTCCTTTTTTAAAAAATGTTCTTTGTGCTTCTCTATATCTGCCGCATTACTTGAATTGTCCATCAGGTGCAGATGCCGCCTTGCCTCTGTTGAGGCTGCCCAGCAAAAGCAATATTCTGGAAAGCCCCCCCGAAACAACGCACAGGTTCCAGCTCCGAATGATAAAACTGTTATTATCTGTCTCCTGTATACACACTGTGGGCTCACGTGTGCGCGCGCCTGTATGACTGCGTAATTTGATTATCGTTCACTAAAAATGCGTATGCTTTAACTAGGGACCCCCACAAAAATGTGATGCCTAAGGAAAAATCTCTCTTGAAGCTTTTATTTTACTTTTAATTTCAAGCTAAAGGATTAAATTTAATATTCCAATAATTAAAATACATTTCTGTATTTCAAAAGCTAATTTAAATTGACTAATTTGTTTGTGTTTTTTTTTTCCTAAAATAACTGATTCGTGCCCTTTTGAGTCGTCTTTCAACGCAATGTAATTCCCTTTATTAAAAAATTTTCCAAAAGTAAAATATACTTTTCTGAAACTTTACTTGAAGAATATTAAAGGAAAGAACAATAAAAGAACAGGGTTCAAGAAGGCAAAAGATAGAGACTGGCGTTGTATTTAAATTTTTGAAGATTGTAGTTATCAAGGAGGCAAGTAAACGGAAGGGAGTTCCACAGGTGAGAAGTGCAAAAAAAGAAACTGTGGCAGTTGTATTTAGCTAGTTCAACAGTAAAACGGTGAGACCTAATTGCCAATCTAGTCGCACGTTTGAATTCGTGTAGTCGAGGCACCAGAGAAAAAAAAGCTTGTCATAAGTGTTGCCGTCAAAATATTTGTAGAAAAGGCAGAGAGAAGCCACATCACGACTGGACAGGATCAATTACATTACAGATCCTTATTTTATCAAGAATGTCGAGATATACATCAGGAGCAACAGTATGGCAACAGTATTTAATGCATGGACGAATGGTAGATTTATAAATGTGAAAAATGGATTCTGACGATAAAAATTTTCTGGCACGACATAGTGACCCAACATTCCTTGCAGTAAATGTAGCTATTGATTCGATGCAGTCGCTCCACTTCATCTCAGTGGAAAACGTGACCCCCCGACCCCCCACCAAAAAAAAAGCTCAGAAAGTGTTGCTCTCTTGGAGTTTAGCATCAGCTATGCTGATGGCAGGCAGAAAATGTTCTCTGTTGCGATTAAATGGAAGCCGTTTTGTTTTGGATTTGATTGATTTGTTTTTTACGGCTTATAGACCTTTTGCAAGTTATTTAAAGTTAGAAGATATTTTTTGATGATAAGAATTTTGTGGGAGTGGGGGAGATAATGATGATTTAGTGATACAAGTCTTACTAATTAAATACATAGCTGGGGGGGGAAGAGGTGGATTCATAACTTTCCCAATTGGAACTCATCTCTCCGATTAACAATTCTAAGACATTATCCATCATATTACCCACATATCCAAGCTTACAGCACCAGGTATTCCCAAGCGGTTACCCTTCTACGTACTGACCAGGATCGACGTTGCTTAACTTCGGTAATCGTATGGGAATTGTTGTTTCAACATGATATAGCTGTAAGCCCAAGTTTTGTTCTGGAGATGTTAAAATCTACAAGGTAACATCCATAAAAGTTGTTCCATATTGTTTACATGTTGCCGTTTTTTATGTGTGTGTCGTCAAACCCGTTATTAATGATAACAACTAAAAGAAAAATAGGTTTAAAAAAGAAACTTTTAATTTTAGGTTCATTAAAATCTGGTATTAATCATATAGACATAAAAATTTAGTATCAATTATCAAAAATAGGACAGTAGACATTAATGGGGTAATTTTTCTTTTATTAAATAATATAATAGTATAATTTGATGCCGATTTTCTCTTAATATCACGTTGCTTTTTTTAAGAGATTCAATTAATAACAAATGAATAGGAAAAATAATGTCTACTGCTGAATCTAGATCATTTTTCTTTACTTTCTCTATCAAAGGTTTTATCAAATATCGTCATCATGACAGTCATTGTGAAAATCACTCACTGTAGCCAGGGTTCGAGCTCTTTATCATAACAAGAGAGCTATTAGATGAATCAACTCAACGGCTTTATCTTACAAGCATAATACCGTCCCTTGAAAGTAAACAAATGTTGGCAATGAAAATAAAGATTCCACGAAAGGTTGGTGTGACAAGCGGCAGAGGTCACCTGATTCAAGTAGGTTGTACCATTTGCTGAGGAATGCAGAGACTAACGCACCTGTCTGGACAGCATCGCTATCAGTTAATCGCATCTTGTCCATAAGAAAGCAAACCTGTTTGGCTTATTGAGCTAAAAAAAGTTCATTCATTTCTGGGATTTCAATGCGAGCAGCGGTAAAGTTCGAGGAGAAAGAGTTGCGAACAGTTTGAAAGCTAAACAATCACTACACTACAAAAAGAAAAAAGGAGGGAAAAAAAGAGAAAAAATAAAACAAAACTGACGTCGTTGTTTCGAAATCGTACAAGAAATCTTTTATTCAGAAAAATATCTTGGAAAAAAAATTATATTACCTGTGACTGTGACTTGGGAACATTACTTGTGTTACGGTGATGCAGAACTCTCTTTAAAAACTTGAAAACACAAAAGAATTACTCCATGATGCGACTCGTTATCGTATAACGCTTGTCAATACAACTTATTACTACTTTTGTAATAATTTTTATCCAAAATTTATTCCTGTGTCAGACGATGCTAAGCTTAAAATATTAAGAATATTTACTTGGAACCCGAAATAATATAAGTAAAACAAAATTCTCCAAAGAACTGAAGATTCGGTAAAGTATTACGTTTAAACATTAGTTGATAACAAACATTACCAGATACTTGCGTTTTGAAGAAGAAAATTCTGTCTACCGAAGGAACAAAAATGATGCCACTAAAAATATTATTAATTCTTTTGCTGTTTACTGGAACTATGCCAATGAGCATCTTTGAGCCAATGTTTTCCCATTTTTTCCAGAGTTTTCCGAATACGATGTCATTTCAAAACCGACCCTCTTCTATACATACTCGCAATATCTTCAAAAACGGTCGATTGTTTTGGGTAGCTGAAATAAACCTCACAGGAATGTCGAAACATAACGTTCAGGTCAGTCTCAATGGTCGAAACGTTGTTGTCCAGACGAAATATTTTGACAACCATTCTTCAAGTACATCATCGCAGTCGGTCTCTGTTCCTCGCGGAGTCGACATTAATAACCTTGTCTACCAGAATAATTCGAGCACAATTACTATCTACGGTCCCTACAGACGCAATTATTGAAACTTCTAAGATAATGGAGCATATCAACCATGGATTGACCTTTTCGTCGTTTTTTTTTGTTGTTTTTTTTTTGTTTTTTTTTTCTATTATTAACGCAGTAGAATTTTGTGGGAAAAACACAACACAAAGCTTTCACAGAAGTTCTTGAAGACAACAGACTTACCAATTCCAATGTTAACAATTCAACAGTGATAAAATAAAAAAACATAGTTTTCCTACTTGCTTCTTTGGTATTGTTTCGCAATAATGTGATTGAGTTGTTTTTTTATATCACTTTGAATATTATTTACACTATTGTCCTCATCTTTGTTGTTGTTATCATAACGCTTCGGCTGATGTGCTCTCCAACCATCATCAGTTGTATATCGCTTTGAATATGCTTTAAATCTTAAAGTTATTTGTTTCTTTTTATTTAACTTTTTGTCAGAAAATTGAATGATGCCTGTGCAACAATAGAGATAAGCAGTTGATAAAAGAATATGAAGTATATATTTGTGTGTATGTGGCCGTGCGCGCGCGTGTGTGTATATCTGTGTGTGTGTGTGTGTGTGTGTGTATGTGTGCGCGTGTGTGTGTGTGTGTGTGTGTGTGTGTGTGTGTGTGTGTGTGTGTGTGTGTGTGTGTGTGTGTGCGCGTGCGTTCTCGCGTGTGTATCTAGGATATATAATAATATTCGAAACAAAAGTGGAAATCATGAGACAAATTGTAAAAGTTTATAAACGACTCGTTTCGCCGACGTCCGATGATCTCATATTTTTCGGGTCAAAATGAAAGACAAAACTGTGTGTAAGGAAAATGCTTTGGCATCACTGATGATAAGAGGGGCAATATATTAAATTACTTTATCAGATACGACGAGCACGAACCAGAACTTCTTGTTTTATATATATATATATATATATATATATATATATATATATATATATATATATATATATGATAAAAATACAGTTTTAAGGTCTGGCATATTTCTGGGATATGCGCTCAATATCAGGGATATAGCGTAAGTAAATATAAAAGTGGATATTGAGGTCAACACATAGTGGTGATGGTCTATTGTATGTTTAAACACAATCCTCAGGCCATGGAATATCATATTTCAAGGTCCTTACGATTTTTCATAGAGTATCTGTTTTATTTTTATTTTGAAGAATGTGTTTAAGCATGAAACAGAATGCCGTCGTTAGGTGTTGACCTCAATATCCACTTTTGTCAAGGAAGTGCTCGATACAGAACTTGAGCGACAATGTGTACGCGAAACTTTGAAGTCGATCGAAAGATAATCAATTATATATATATATATGTGTGTATATATATATATATATATATATATATATATATATATATATATATATATATATATATATATATATATATTTAGAAAGAAAAGAAAGAAAGAAAGAAAGAGACAAATTGTCTGAAGAGGAAAATGACAATTTTCATGCATCGTTGATTTCTTTCCACACAGTCTATATCTACAAATTTTAATATAACTTAATATAGATTTAATTTAAAATTGGTAATTTTTAATTTTATAGTATAATTTAATATTGATTAGTTAGAATAAATTATATTTTAGTCTAATCCTAAAATTAAAGCATTAAATAATTATTATAATCAAAGTCCGTTGTCAAGTTTTTTGAATTCTCATATACTTGTATTTTGATTGGTCATTCCAGCTTATGTAACAGCGTTTCCGCTAGCGAGGGAAGTTTGATTGATTTGAACCTTTTAAAACACTTAATTCTACTTTCAACGTCATCACTTGATAAGACACTAGAAGTGTTGAAGCAAAATGCTTATTTTTGTAGTGATTTTATAACACATTTATGTTATATTTTTTGAATAAATAATTATGTGTGTGTGTGTGTGTGTGTGTGTGTGTGTGTGTGTGTGTGTGTGTGTGTGTGTGTGTGTGTGTGATCATCGAAGTTAAGCAAAGTTGAGCTTGGTCAGTACCTCGATGGATGAATAGTAGGTGGTATAAACTTGGATGTGCGGGTGGTGTACTGGATAATAGCTCTGAATTGTTAATCGGAGAGCCAAGTTCCAATTCCCGTTGGGTTCGTTATATTCATTTACGCGCAAATACCTTTGGGAAAGGTATGAATTTGCTTCTTCTTCGCCCAGTAATGGGTTAATTAATAAGACTTGTATCCCTAAACCATTATTATCACAACAATAAAAAAAAAATCTTACAATCTAAAAATATGTTCTGGCTTTAAATAACATTCAAAGGGTTCATAAGCTTTAAAAAAACCGAATCAAACAATCAAATCTCTCAGTGTGAGTATGTTTTTTTCTCTTCCTCTATATCGCTATACACTATATCTTTTTTGAGGAGGGATGTATGACAAAGTGGAAAAAGAAAGATAATGGAGACAAAAAGAAAAAGAATCTAAAGAAAATTGGCTTGATTATATACCCAAAACACATAAAAAAAATAATTTTAAATAATTTTTTTCTAAATTCCCAGCATCTCTCGTTCGTGCGCATGCGTTGTCTCATCAACGTAAACACACCTAGTCCGATGAAGTCCTAAGGGACGAGATGCGTCACACGAAATTTTTGTTTTCACCTTGTCAAACATATTTCCTCCCAAACTGTTCTATTTATATTAAGCTATCTCATACATATATCTAAAATAAGATGCCTACAGATTTTTTTAATTAATTTTTAATTCTCCAAAAGATTTTAAATAACGCAAAAATATAGATAAAATCTCTACTTTCTTTAAAAACGCCCTAATCGCATTTATCAGCTTTTAACATCAACACGATTTTTGAATGCATTAGTTATCTTTTAAAGTTTAGCACACATTCTAGAAAATGTGTTATTCTCATCTGATGACCTTTCATTTAAATGAAAAGGCGATGCTTTGTTGCAAAAATTAATAGTTTATTATGTTTCTACAAGAAAGAAATATCGTCTAATAACCCAACAAAGACTGACAAGTCGTAAAATCAAGCAACCAAATAATTTCTGCTCAAAATCAACAAACGCGAAGTACGTTATATTTACACGAGGTGTCATCAATTGCTTGTACATTTTAGAACTTAGCTAACACCTCCTGTGAATAACCTAGAAATATCGGACAAGAAAAAAAAACCAAATAAAAGCTACTTTCTTCTAAATAACACCCTCAGTTCTCCTGGGAATATCATTTTTCAACGTCCCCACATTTTTTTTTTTTTTTTTTTTTTGAATATATAATTTTTTTTTTTAATTCAGCACGCAGTCTACAAATGTTCATGATTTCTAAATATGTTATTCTCACGAGATGATCTTTCTTTTAAATAAAACAACAATCGATACTACATCGCATGAATTAATAGTTTAACAACGAAAGAAATCGAATTAAGGTAAGTTTCTAGGGCACATAATGAGGAAAGAGGGCTTGGAAAATTTGATACTCACAGGGCAGATTGGAGAGACGAAGAAAATTAACGCACAACCTACTTAGTGAGTCTGGATGAATGGATGGCGGAGCAGGTTTTGGTAGAAATAGCAAAAAAGACAAAAAAAATATTGCGAGCTACAAAGGACAGGAAATTATGGAGAGCCATGATCGCCAAAGTCAGAAGGGACACGACAAATATTAGAAGAAGAAGAAGAAGAAGAAGAAGAAGAAGAAGAAGAAGAAGAAGAAGAAAAAGAAGAAGAAGAAGAAGTTATTTTTAAATATAGCACACGCTCCCATTAGCCCCTAGCGTCCTGGTGGCATTATTACCTTGCTTAGGGTGAATTGATTAAAAAAAACATGTTATCTGATTTCTATAAAATAGAGACGTTCGAAATGTTTATCTTTACGTCTACAAAGAAAAATGGAAACAATTCCTGTAAAAATTCATTATTTATCGAGAAGATCAAATTTCTTAAGACAATGTATCTTATTCATAAAATTAATTAAAACTTTTCTAATTAAATAATGTTTTAGTTTTATTTCATTTTTTATTTTAAGATTCAAATTGGGTTTTCGGTAACTGGGGATCCTGTTTTACAAAGAGAAATTGACGTTTAAGTTCTCCAAGGACTTCTGGTTAGAATTAATATGAACATTAAGTTTCACAAAAATAATTTCTCGAAAATAGAATGAAATAAGTGGGGAGTAAGAGTTGAACAAAAATAATACGAAGATTTTCTAAAAAAGAAACGTGTATAAAATAATTTAATTCATTTGTGTATAAGTTCTGATAGTTTTCATTAAGATCCGACAATGATTTGGCTTTATCTAATTTTTGCATAGATTTCTAAATCAATGTGTTTTTTACTGCAAAAAGGCGCAAAAATTTCCTATACTAATTTATGGTCATACCCTGACGTGAGAAAAAAATTAACTAAACTCTTAGAGGTTCTAAAACGGATGAAAAATTATAATTTAATAATAAAAAAAGTTCTTTAGTCTTTATAACATAAAAATTTTGACGATAAAACTTTGTTTTTTATTAAGTTTGGGGCATTTTTCATCATGTATGTTCATTTTTTATCGAATCTTTAGAGGTACTTATATATGTTTCTTATTACGAAAATGTTATTTTTAATAGGTACATATGTCTGAATTTGCCATCCCTGCTTTTCTTACTTTCTTAAACAGTAACATTAACAAAAACCGGCTTAAATTGAAAATTCTTGCTATTCTAGGGCAGTGGTTATCAATTTCAATTTAATTACATTGTGTCTATATTATGAACAAGACCCGCCCGCTTCTAAATTAAGGCAAATCAATATTTTGTGATTCTGAAAAATGTTGCGTCTTGAAGGATATCTAATGAACACTGATCTGCAAAAAATATTCCCCGAAAATATGGACTAATGGACTAGTTTATTTAACTTATATATATATAACATATATATATATATATATATATATATATATATATATATATATATATATATATATATAGATAGATAGATAGATAGATAGATGAAACTTATATATTCTTGTTTGTCAACATCATTATTTAAAAAATAAATTACAATTATATTTTATTCAATTGTACATTGACTCTTTCTGTACTGACTTTTTCCGTTTATCAGCACTTCGATAGATTTTTGGTGTGAAATTCCATGTGTACCAACCCTGTACTTGGGTATATATATATATATATATATATATATATATATATATATATATATATATATATATATATATATATATATATATATATATATATGTGCAGGTATGCAGAAAATAGAAAAGAACACCACGTCGGGTGCATAATCCGGAGTTCCTTAGTATTTTTGTTTTTTATTTTTTAAGAAGACAGTGCTCCATACAGAAGTAGAGCTTTATTATAATAATATTTTTTTGTTTAAACAAAAAATATATATATATATATATATATATATATATATATATATATATATATATATATATATATATATATATATATATAAATGAATATAAAATATCACACATTGATTGTGCTGGTGCTAATGGTAATAATAATAATAATAATATATATATATATATAAGCACTCAGAAATCTTAAAAATTTAATAAAATATTTTAAGCAATCTCATATTTTATTAAATTTCAGGTACATTGGCTTTTTAATCTTACTTACGAAGATGCTTTCAGGTACATTGGCTTTTTAATCTTACTTACGAAAATGCTTGTTGAAAATAAAATTATAAAATTACCAATAAGCTTTAAACTTATTATAGATATATCTCCTATTTTTATAATACCGTATATGGATGCCCGTAATTACAAAATCGACACATTTATATACACAAAAAAAAATTAAAAATGATTTTTAAAATACTAATGTCGATGAATTATAGTGTGCTTTTCCATTCATGATTAGTAAATCGAGTTTTAATTTAATAACAATATCACTTGGACGCTACACTTTATTACAGAATTTGAATTTTAGAATATTCAATTTTGTAAATTATTCTAATTAAAATTTAAAAAACATTAAAATTCTCGTAAATTTCATTATTCATCGAAATTTATTTTTCCTGAAACAATAGTGTCCATAGTATCATTTTTTTCTGAGACATTAGTGCCCATAATATTATTTTAAAAATAAAAAAATTAAAGCTTTTATCATTAAAAAAATATCTTAGTTTTATTGCATTTTTTATTTATAATTCAAGGCAGATTTTCTATAACTGGGTGTTCAGATTGGCCAAAATATTTTCATGATTTAAATTCTCCGATGAGTTATCCTGATAACAAATATAAACATTAACGAAACGTATTTCTCGAAATTTCATAAAAATTAACTGGGTGGGGGCGGGGTAACAGATTAAAAAAGTATGTTTTTACAAAAGTTTTCTAAAAAAAAGAAACGTTTCAAAAATAATTTAATTCATTTGTGAATAAGTCCTTAAAGTTTCATTAAAATCCGACAATTATCTGTACAAATTTAAAATCATGATTGGATGTCAAAAAACAAGATTTTTAACCAAAATTTTCAGTGTTCTAAAAAGAATTAAAAATATTTTTTTACCTAAAAAAACAATTTTGATCTTTCTTCTTAATAATAACAAAAAATTTGATAATAAAATTTTATTTTTTTATGTTTTAGACATTTTCTCATCATGTAGCGAATTTTTGGAGGTACGAAGCTAAACCTAATCTGTATTAAAAGGATAATAAATTTATCTACGTAAATAAAGTTTTTAGACTTTTAAAAACATTGGTACGTTTACTCGTCACTCATCAACTAATACAACTGCATTAATAGACGAAAGATGTAAACGACAAATTTAAAAGTCTCTAAAAAATCTAATATCTTCATAGAGATATGTTTCAAAGTAAATTAGTGAGTTTCAGGAATAGGTAACCGGGCTTTGCTTAAAAAAATAAAGAAAATAACGGTAGCCTGTTTTCTATTGTAACATAAGGAATACAGGAAGTGCAATAACCAATAATTTGGGATTTATATTTAAAAATAAATTATCTTTAACCTTATATATCCAATAGTTTAAAAACATAATTTTACTTCTATACGCTTTTAGGAAATTTATTACAATGAATAATTTTATTTTTCACACTACATAAAAAAGAAATTAATTAAAAACTAATGAAATTATGCTTTTGTGTTTAATTCATTCCTTAGTTTTTTTTATCATTTTGTCATTTCTTTGATGTTACAAAATATATAATTGCACCCAATAAAATCTTTTATAATTATACTGAATTTAAAAATTATAGAATAATCATATATCATTAGTCAGTAAAGAGGTAATTCAGAATGATTTCTTTTTTGAACTTCCATACAAAACATAAGCTAACAGTAGAAAAAATAAAAAAAAAACTTTTTAAAAAGACTCACATTCGTAAATAGCATCAAACTTTACCCTTTTCGATTCTTCCAATATGTCTTCATTTAATAATGATAAAACTCTCGTTACAAACAGCAATGGGATGTATTTCAAAACCGGATTGAAAAATAACAAATAACTTACAAAAAATATATATTCTGTGTAAATGTTTTGCTGTTCAGTCTGAAAGAAAATAATGTGTTTTAAATTATACAAGCACCAACTCTCAAATAACTATTTTTTTAGTTTTATTGAATTATTTTGGTAAATGCTGGGACGAATTTACAGTATGTTTACATTTGATTTGATACTGCATAAATCTTTTACTGAAATAACATCTTTGGTGACTTTTCTTTATATAACTAAAAAAAATTGCGAATACCCATCAAATTAAAAATAGTACACATGAGATATCAAAAAAGAGATGAACTGACCTCCGAAAAACGATATTTCCAAAACGTTTTCTAAAATGATTAATTTAGTGCATAAGTCATTCATTACTGAATGTGAATGAGTACTGAAAATTTTATTTAAATTGTATAATTCCCTGATTTTTTGCAATTTTTTAAAAACAGGAGTAGTGATTTTTTATTTCATTTAAAAAAAAACGCATCCATTTTGGTGATACCAGAGAAATATTTTTTTATAATATTGTAGGGTAATCACATAACCTTAGCTTAATTTACTTCAATGTTGTTTCGAAGTCACTATATACCACTACAAGATAATTTGCTTTACTGGCTGTCTTGACAATGGTGAATTAAATAATATTAAGATATGATAAGACGTTGGAGTTAACTCCCTTAGATTGTTTTCTTGAGTTAGTTCCCTTGGTGTCCTTTTTTTTCTTCTTTTTTTCTCTCTTTTTTTCCTTTTTAATTCTTTTACTTAGCAGTTATTTTTTTTACATTTTTTGAAACGATTTCACCTCAAGCAAGGCAGTAAAGACACAGAAGTGGTTACTTTATGAGGAAGAGTTAGAAACTAGAACAACTGCTGGGGAGCAAGAACAGAGGAAGAGTAATCAGGAGGACAATAGATAGCGATTGACATTTCATTTAAATTTTTGCAGATTAAAGTTGGCTGGAAAGCATGGAGTCGGAAGTAAATCCCACAAGGGAGAAGTGCGAGAGAAAAAAACTGTTAGCATAGTATTTACATCTAGCCAGCTCAACTGTAAATTGGTGAGACAACGTCACCAGTCTAGTACAGCACTTAAATTCAAAGAGTCTAGGCACCATAGCGAAGAGCCCATCCGAACAATTACCATGAAAGTATCTACAGAAAAGGCAAAGGGAGGTAGCCTTACAGCGGTGGGAAAGTGGCTTAAGCCCAAACACCAGATCGAGGCTAATAATTTTGCAACTTCACAAAATGTGTTATATTTTCCCAAATTAATGCTTTTTTTCCTAATTACAACCTTTTTTTTTACCTCGGATTATTTTCATGTAAATTTAATTCTAGATATACTGATAATCCTTTTTAATAATTATATCAGCATTACCAAATAATTGTATTTGAGGAAATTTTTCGAATATTCATTCCTATCATATTTTTACACGCAAATATTTTTGTTCATGTATTACCGATATATTACTTATATATTATGTATATGAATAGATTACGTATATATATTATATATTACTTATTTATGTACTTTGATAAAAATAGTCTCTAATCAAAATACTTTTTATACAATTGTTCTTTCGACCCAGTTTCCTCGTCTTTGATGTATGTATGACAAAATTTCGATCGCTGTAACTTCCAAATCTCCCTAGATGTCTATCCTATTTGGTAAACTTACAAAGAATGAAACCCTTTATTTGATCGAAGAAGATATGCGGCCACCAGAATGATTGTTACTTAACACATCCAATGTCACCATTAGAGAGTTTCGGAATCGTCAATTCTTTATGATATCACTAATTCTTTCCGCTGAGTTGATGCTTATTTCTGCAATACCTAAACTGAACTCACAACCAGAAATCAGAAGGACGCTTTACTAGCGTCTTCCGATGACTTTTGTGAGAAAATGAAATAAATCAATAAATGAAATAATAATGAATAATAAAAAAGAAAAAACAAATGCATTTCCCCATGGTGCTATTGGTAAAAGAAACGGAGATTTTATTACCCCACTCGGCTTCGATAAGCGCTCATTAGGTGGCGCTGTTTAAGTCTATAAAAAGACATTTCTCCCTCCATTCTCTTTCTCCATCTTGCTCAAAGATGTAGCATAGGTAGTAAAATGACGTTCCCGCTGAGACGCGTTCGTTTCCCCGGTCTACTGACGACTGAACTCTCTTTCCACTTTCCAACGCATGACGTTCATAAGTGTCTGTCTTCCAAACATCCGCCTATAAAGTAAATCAACATTTTCTTTGGTCGTTACAACTCAGCGCAAAGCTGACTTGATCCTAACCATTATAACCACGCTTAAAACTTCCAACGATGAAGTAAATACAAACTTTTTTTTGTCGTTCTAACTCTGCGCAAGCCTGACTTGAGCTCGATCATTATAACGATGCTTATCCTTACTCACCTTAATTTCTGCAACGGAAAAAGAAAGCGGACATACTCAAGAGACATTGAGAACTTGTTATCCTACAGTTTCCACTATAAAAAGAAGTTTTTATGCTTCTTTTTTTAAGTGTTTGCATATGAACACATACACATCTATAATATATACACACAACTTTCAAATGTCATACTTTCTTCCGGAATTTCAAAAAACATACCCATCACTTTTTACATACGGTGCTGATCTGTTTCCTCGATCTGTCTCCTCGTCCTGAGCGATGTTCTGCACTACCTGACTCAAGATTTGAACTCATAATTTTGTAGAGTTAAGTTTTTATCAGATCTTCTATCTACAGGAATATCTCCGCTACTCCTCGGTATACAGTTCTATTAAGCTCCCGAATACAAAATAAAAAAATGGGTGGAGTGGGTCAAAACTTTTGTAAATGTAACAAAAACGGGTACAATGATTCAAAAGAACCTCTTGTTTTAAAAGCGTACAAATTCCTACAAAAATAATAAAAAATACGAAATGTGTGATCTCGTTTGGCATTTATAACTAGTTTTCGTCTATCGCGTTTCGTCCATTAGGACTTCATTGAACTAGATTTTTTACGTTGATGTGACTACGCATGCGCACAATCGAGAGACGCTGCTAATTTTAATTTAGAAAAAAAATTTCTTTTTCATTTGGGCATGTAATCTAGTCAATTTAATTTATGGGACGTCCCCCGGTGTCGCTGCGCCAATCGTTACGTCTGCCTGGCCGCATCCGCCGTGCTGTCCCGGTCGCGGCGCCAGTTGTGACGTCACCCTGTCTGTCTCCGCGCCGTCGCCGTCCTATCCTGTCCCGTGACGACCAATGTGACTTGGTATTGGTCGCGGCACCAAATGCGACGTTTTAACCTTTTGCTGATTCGGATGGGAATCTGGTTAGATTCGGTATCAGCCTTGTCGTTCCCAGCTCGCCTCCAACGTCTGGTTACCGAAGTAACTGTTTTGATTTCTAGTCTAACCTACCCACGTTTGATTTGATCTTAGGTAGACGAAATCAATCTGTCGCCGGGCCGTAATGCAAGCTGAGTCCGGACAAGGGTAATATCGCACAAGTATATGTAAAAGAAAATAAAGTAACAACTCGAAAAGTTCAAATGTGTTAAAAAAAGGATAACAATATTTTATATCTAGTTGCTGAATACAGGACTGAATCTTCTTCCCAATCCGCTATATGGATTCGTGACACTTTGTGTTTGTTAGGCGAGTCTTAACATCTTAAGTTGTTTGTTCTTTAAGAAATTGGTTCTTAGTGTATCTTCAGGCGATATTCGTAAAAAAGTCGTTCTTCAAAAATAAATTGTTCTTGGTTAGAAGTTGAGGTCGTGATTTGCGTGGAATCTTTCAGTCGGGTTCCTGCGAGGCGGGTCCTCACTCTGCAACTCCAACCCAACTGCGAACTCAGCTGCGAACTTCGAACTGCGAACTGCCTCTCAACTCAACTCAACTCAACTCTCAACTGCCGCGACTCTGCTTATATGGACGCCGACCAAAACCAGGATGTGTTTGTCGGGGTTTGAGGTTCCTTGATAATTCTAAATCCACAATCCACTTCTTTGTTTTCGGTCAGGAAAATTTATTATTTTCCATTTTTGGAAGTCCTTCCAGATTCTTCTTTTTTCATATGGGTATCTCACCAAATTCCTTCAGGAGGGCGTCAACAGGTTTCCCCTCACTCTCACAGTGGCATCTCACGCCGATCCATTTAGGGGGGGCGTCAACTGGCCTCCTCTCCTTCTTCACATGATTACCTTCGCTCAACGCTCACGCCACCATTCAGCCAATGGGCGTTCAGCGGCGTGGGTGTGGCCGGACTAGCCTCGGTTTAAAGATTCTTGCTCAAAGAAAAAAAAATATCTTCCTTTTTCTTTTCTTTCTTTTTCTTCTTCTCGACAACAACCCAATACGACCCGTAGTATGGTCTCTTAATCTCAATTTTATCCGAATGTCACCTGGAATTCGTCACTCGGGACCTTCGCCAAACAAGTGGGTGGTCATCCGGCGATATCACACCTTGGTGCCAATTATTCGTTCTGATAAAATAATTTTGCTATCATATCCAGCTCCTGACAATAAACAGGTGCCTTTTCCAAACGACCTCTCCGTAGATAGCTAATGGTTTAGTCTTTTGTTTTTGTAATTCTGCGGTTGGTCCAACGGACATTTTATCGCGGCCCAATTAATTTTTATCTCTTTAGAATTCTG
Organism: Acanthosepion pharaonis; assembly: GCA_903632075.3. Classification (NCBI taxonomy): domain Eukaryota; kingdom Metazoa; phylum Mollusca; class Cephalopoda; order Sepiida; family Sepiidae; genus Acanthosepion; species Acanthosepion pharaonis. Next base: position 973,136 of record CAHIKZ030000759.1, read on the forward strand.
CCCTGTAGATCACCTGAATGACCTGAAATTTTCACCAGTCATAAATATAATCAAATCCGACACATCCGCGACCTTACTTTCCTCGCTAATGAGAATAAAACCTTTAGCACTTTTCTTTGTTAAAAAATAAAATAATATCGTCTTTTCGTGATAGATTCTTATCACCTAATTTTAATTCTCGCCTTTTTTTTTCTTTTTTTTTTACGCAGCCCTAAATAGTGTCACATTTAGATTCTTTATTTTTTCTTTTTGTTTCCATTATCTTTGTTATTAAATATCCACATTGTGGTAACAGAAGATCTGCCAAGAATGGTGAAATGTAAAAACCTGAAGGCAAATTTACTGTGGATGAACTAGCAATTAAAGCACTTTCTATACATTCTAAACAAAATTTATTCTAAGGAAAATTTCGTGTGACACGTTTCGTATCTTAGGGCGAAATGCGTCAGACCACAACTTTTTCCACTGTGTCACACACACACACACACACACACACACACACACATTTTCAAGGCAAATCAGATTTGACTTGGTAAAGTCCATCAGTGGACGAAACTCGCCGTTTAAGATAAGTTTTCCTTTTGTCTTTATTCATATTGTCCTCCCACAGATATATTTTTAGTTATATCTGAAATTTTAGAAACACATACACAAACACACACATATATATACATAGAGTGAGAGAGAGAATTAATACAAATGTAACGTTTGTCACTTAGCTGATTGATGTTATCTTTAACATCCCGAATTTCATAGACGGACCCTCCAGCAATGACTCCGTCCACTCGTCAGTGGATATATATATAACAACTGTTTTCATTGCTTAACGATCATGGAAGCGTGAAACTTGAGTAGAGGTCTCAATTTGGTCTCTTTTTGAGTATTTCGTTGGGCAGAGTATTTGCACTGCCTTGCTCCGTTAGAGATAAACCGCTGTCGTTTACTATTTAGCTTGGTGTCTCTCTTTGAGATTTTTTCTTTATGCTTTCGTTTTTGTTTTTTTTATTTTTTGTGTTGGTTTTTATATATATATATATATATATATATATATATATATATATATTTTAAATATTTTTAAAAAAAAACAACCTAAACCTAAGCAAGTACACTAAGAAATAATCATATAGGAACAGCAATTTTGAATGTTTTATATTCCCTTTGTTTTTAGAAATATTACTATGCACACGTGAACGCTAACACATGACTATATGTATACAACTATGATAATGTATTTGCACACTGAGAAACCTGTTGATATGTACATGTATATGTTTTTATACGGAAAAAGAAGCATACCAATTTGTTTGTTTTTTTGGGGGTTTTTTTTGTTTTTTTTTAGTGTGGAGATGTACAATTAGATAGGTACTTATATGTTTTGCCATAAATATGAAAGATCGGGTAATATTATATGTGTAAAGATATAGATAATGTAATTAAATACTGAGATAGTCTTCGAACGCAGGCATAAGTGGATGCACGGGTGGACATGAGGATAGGGACAAATACGTGGGTAGATATATGTAAGTGCAAATTAACGCATATGTGGGTATGTAGATATTCTGCATATTGCGTATGCATATGCATATGTGTGTGTATGTATATGTATGTATGTATGTATGCATATAGGGGTGTGTGTATGTATGTGTATATGTGTATACGTATGGATGTGTAAATATATATATGTGCGTATGAGTATATATGGATATGCAGATGTCCTTGTGTGTATATGTATATATGTAAGTATAAGGATACATTGAGATAGGTATGGAGACATGTTGATGTGCGTTTTCTCTGCAGGTGTATATGTGTAAAGATGGAAATATACATATATCGTTTCGTGTGAATGTGTGTGTAGGTGTATATAGGAACTCATAGGCATATAAGAAGATATAGGTATGTGGTTACAAATAGGGGTTTAAGACATGTGTAGATAAGAAATTGTAAAAGAAGGGCCTAATTTTCGGCTAGTGACATCTCTTCCAAATTTCTCCTCTAATATTCTCCAATTGGAAGTGAATTTTAAATAGCACGAAGGGAAAGTTTAGATTAGTATTTTAATTGAGATTAAAAGATACTACCCCAATGGGAAAATAAAATTATTTAAATGGGAATAACTGTTGATAATTGGGTACATAAAAACAACCACGAGTTTACTTAATGAACAAAAATCAAAAACAATCACGAGTTTACTTAATGAACAAAAATCAAACGAATAAATGTCAACCTAACAAGCAATAAGATAAAAGTTTTAGTGGAAAAAAGTACTAAATATAAATTGGATTGCTCTTTCAATGTTCTGTCTATGGATTTTTCCAATCGACTGCTTCATAGAAAATACCCAAAACTCCACCGAATTTCAAATTAATTTCTTCGTAGATTGTTTTAAAATTTAGATATTTATCAAACCTTAACCTCCTAAATATGCACGTTAAAGTAACGCGAACTGACAGCGTCTAAGAATTTGAATGAAACCTGTCGTGTAATTTATTGGGATTGTTGTAACGTCTTCCTTTAATGTAGTCCTTATCGCTCACCCCTTAACCACCTTTATCTAGAGACGAGACGCGTTAAATTTGAACAACATCCAGCCGACACACTGGGGTTAAAATAGGAAACTAAAATGATACATATGACACATTTATATTCTCTCTCCCATTCACTTCCTCACTTCGTTAACTTTGCGTATACTTGATGAGGTCCGTAAAAAACGTGTGAATTTCTTTTCATTTTTCATTTCAGCTTTTGGAAGTAAAGTCTGATGATCCAGAACCCTGTTAAAGGGGTTATGGTGAAATAGCTTATTACATGGAATCTTAACGTGGTCTGTCTTTTATTCAAACATATCTGCTCTGAATTTTACATTGAGCTCTCTGGATATCATCCTCCTCAGGTCTACCCATACGGATTACCTAAATTTGCATATATATATATATATATATATATATATATATAATGTATATATATATATATATATATATATATATATATATATATATATATATATATATATATATAATAAAAAGGCTTAAACACTAATATTCCATGGTCATAATTTATTCCATTGGAATCGTAAATACGATCCAATTCATCAGACCTACAAATGCAAAAAAAAAAAAAGAAAAAACAACTCCGGAAATAATAAATAGAATTTAGAGAGAGTGTAAGTATGAGAGTGTGGGACGAATGTTAGAGCTAAAGAGAGGGGTAACAGACGAGAGAAGGTGGGGGATTAAAACTTAACAGAGAGAAGTTTTAGAGAGGTGAGTCAAAGACGGTTTAAGTGAGAGAAATATGAATGTTGTTGGATGTCTAATACATTGAAGATGTAACCGGAAAGGATACATTTTGTGGTAACATACACACACAATAGACGATCTAATCTTAAAGATCAGAAGAAGGGGGAGGGGGAGGAAAGGAAAAGAAAAAGGGGTGTGGAAGTGAGATGGCGCGGGGGAAACTAAAACTGAAGGGCATTTACTGAAAGGGCCGCTGTGTAATTAAGAAAATTTGACAAAATTAATATCGACTCCAGGTTACAAATCAAATATAAGCATATAAAAAAATAAATATAACGATTATCTAATCTAGCAAGGACCTATATTTTTATGTTCAAAAACACATGCGTATACACACATACACAAAAACATATACACGTACATACATACATATAGGCGTGTACCCACATACACACACATATATACCCATGTACACGCATACACATATATCCATATATATATATATATATACATATATTCTCATAAACATACATACATTCACATACACATACATACACACGCATACATGTATACACATACATACATAAATACACACACATACATACATATACACATACATCCATACACCTTTACTCCTACATATATATACACATTTACACACATATATACATACGAACATACACATACGTTCACATAAACATATATACATAAAACCTTACATCTCCATACAATTACACACACCCATCTAAAAAAATAAACAATGTATCTCTATATCTCTCCGTCTAACTATACATACATATATACATACATATACACCCATATACAGATATATATGAGTACATACATGCCAAAACATACACACACATATAAACACATCTACATATACATCTACCTACATATACATACATCCATATACGCATACATATACATACATATACATATATACGCATACATATACATATACATACATACATATACATATATACACTCCTACATATATACACATATACACACATACACACACAGGTACGCACATATACATATACATATAAATCAAAATGTAAAATCTAAAAAAGTAAAATTTAAAAAAAATTGTCTCAAAAAAATTTTTAAATACATAGCGCATCACATAAACATATACAATGATATATATAGATAAACATAATAGTCATTCCATTAAAATGTCATGCCCGATGTTATTGAACCAAGATGGAACTGACATAAGTGACAACATGTTATAAAACGGTGTTTATGTTTTGAATCGTTTCTTATGTCTGCATTTAGAAAATATCTCATTACGAAGATTCAGCAACTCATCTTGATTCTTATCTTTAGTAATAAAAATTTTTTCCGCCATGCACAGATCACACCGACCGTGGAAGTTATTATATATATGTATAATCGAGTTCATATATATATATATATATATATATATATATATATATTAAAGACATTTTTATGTTTAACATTCTTTTTATAGATACAAGTATTTTAGTAAATGCTCTGTTTATAATAAACAGTATTAAATAACATTTACCGGCCTGAATGTCCGAGAAATTTTCATAGAAATTGTTCGTCCTTTGACAGGATTCGAACCTGCATCCTATACGGAGCCATCATTTAGCTTGACGTGCCTAACCTCTCGGCCACAAAGGTTCGTTCGGTTGGCAAGGTCGAATTTACTGCTTATAAACTTCGACTTTGCCTACCGAACGCAATGATCTGAAGTGATATGGCACTTAAAAATACAGGGTGTCCCCAAAAAAAATGACATCATTTAAAATGTGAATATTTAAGTAATTAAATGTCCCAGGCAAACGAAATTAAATAGGCTTAAATAGAACAATAAAAGATTTATTTATCAAAATTTGAACAAGATATTCAAAGCATTGCAGATTTTATAAACGATTTCACAAAGCTTCATAAATGTTCAATATGCGCGCCACCTGTGACACGACACAAGTTAAGTCGATAGTCCAGCTCCTGCCAAACACGCTGTAGCATGTCTTGCGTAACATTTTCCAGCGCTCCAGTGATTCTCTGCTTAAGTCCCCCTAGGCTAGTAGAAAGAGGAGGATACAGACCTGTCCTCTCACATAGCCCCATAGGAAAAAATCACAGGGTGTCAAGTCAGATAAACGTGGTGGCCATTCCAACAGAACATTTTCATTATCACTGGCTTGCTCGCCCTATCTTCCTGGAAGATTCTCATTAAGATCCATCTTCCTGGTAGATTCTCATTGAGTCCGCACGGTCAACTTAGATTTTTTAAAAGATCTTGTTAAAATTTGAGATCATTTCAGTGAGAATTGGCTATGTTATTAGACTACAAAATTATGTCAATTTTTTTTTTGGGGGGGACACCCTGTACATTGAATATTCTTCATTAAAAAATGATTTGCTAGAAAGGAAGAAAGCTACGTTTATTTCTCATTTCACTTTCTAGATATGTAACTGGAACATGTGCTCTTCAAAAACGAATCAAGTGTCACTCACATTGGCCCAGTTGTGTCACTAGCGGAATTGTCAATTTCAACATTAAGGCCAACCATCATTATATTTCGTATGTCTTCTAACATGTCTATCACGGAATTTATTCTCTCAGTGAGCTTCTCTTCGATCATCAATTGATACTGCCTGTTCTTATCGACCTTCATTTTTAGTTTGGTTACCATCTGCCAAGTGGCGTTGATCTTCGCATCTGTGCTTTCCATAGCTGCTTTGTTCGCCAGTTCGTCGTCCAGGGCGCCGTCCTTACGCAAAATCTCGCTGGCTCTCTCAATCAGAATATTCTTTGCGTCTGGATAAACCTCTAACGCTTGTAACAAGTCACTCTTTGACAGAGAGAAGAGGTCAGTGAAGCCGACACTGCGAACGTTGGCCGTTCTTTTGTTGCCGTGTTTGTTGCCTGGAATAGTTAGCATACTGAGGTCTCCGAAAGATTCACCTTCGCCAAATTCTTTGAAGACTCTGGTTAGGTCTTCTGAAACAACCTGCAGTTTTCCCGATTTGACGATATACATTTCTCTTCCAACATCACCTGAAAGAACGCAATAATGTAAGATAAATTTTATAGCGATAAGAAAATAAATGAAATGATAACAAGGAAATCAAAATTTCACCATCTCTAAAATAGATTTATATTCAGAATTCCCAGGCCACAAAACCATATTTCGACCAACTAATCAGAAAGTTTTCATACCTAGGATATAAGGTAGCGAGCCAATCAGAAGCGGAGCGGCACTTTCGGAGCGTATCTCTGGATATGTATATAAGGAGATTATGTCTTGGTAGTTGTTCTAGGGTCTCGCTAGTTTTCTTTCTAGATTGCTTGAAATCCTTCACTTCCTATCTCTACCAATCTTTTTCGGTAATATGTGGCACTCTTTCAACTTTTATAACTTATATCGTTCTCCTGCTTAGTTAGCATCAACAATTGTTTTTTTTTTGTTTTTTTTTGTCAAATTTAAACTAATTTCTTTTGTTTTAAACACGATGTTTTCGCAAATTACATCTGAAACCCTTACTTAAATTTTTATACTGTGTGTGTGTGTGTGTGTGTGTGTGTGTGTGTGTGTGTGTGTGTGTGTGTGTGTGTGTGTGTGTGTGTGTTGGAAGATAAACGTCAGTCGGTGGAGAGTTTGGGCAAAATGGTCGCACGGCGGCGCGTTACATTTCAGTTCTCGATCTCGTCGGTGTTGATCGAAAACTGGGAAAGGGCGCGATGTATGCTCACAAGGTCACGCTACGTCGAACGTGAAACCTGTTTACAACTATATTACATGTAGTTATTTTATTCATCTGTTCGTAGGTAAGTAATACTTGAAACAACTTCTTCCCCTATCAATTCCTCACCCATTTACTCATACCGACGTAGTGGTTGGCAATACGAAATGGAGGCCTCGGAACCGCGACACGGACACGCCCATCTTCCGCCAAGGGTAAGCCAACACTCTCCCCAATCCCAAACATGACTGTTAATATATACCGTGAGTCTGATTAACTAGGAGATAGATAGACAGCCTTTCCCCGCTTCCCTTTCGGCCTTGTGCTACAAATATATGCATTCATGTGTTAAATAAACAATACACCATCGGTGTGATTCTAAAAGGGCTTAAGTTGACATACGCCTTTTTGAATGTTTATTTTTCTTTTTTTTTTAATGAGCATTAAACCGGTTTCCTCACCGTGCTTTTCTGATGAAACACCCAACAGAATTAAAAAAAAAACCTGTCAAATGGTAGATGAGAGTCAATGGCCATATATCACAATATTGTAGACCGTACTCCATAACTATGTACACAACCGATGCAGTAAACACGCAGCATCGCTGGGGGGAGGGATGTCCTAGACAGAAATCAACGGCTAGTGCGGAGGACCTCCCGTGTCCATAAATAAGGTGTACATTCAAGCTGGAATACATCGGTTATGGTTTGATCTGAAGAGAGATGGGCTCCACCAGATCTACTTGCCAATGACATGCTAGGCATAAATGAATATCCTCCGGCTTTCAAACCAGATATGTGGAAGGAACTGATCAGGTGCTCAGCTACGCAGTGACTCCACGACCATACCCGGTCATGGGACAGATGATCATGACTCACGTAGTAGGTTATATAACAATAAAATCACCTTGTATACACTAATGAACAGACAGATCTTTCAACATATCGATATCAATATGGGTCATGTAATATCAAATATCACCACCATATTCATCTGAACTAAACCAAAAAATGAACATGAACGAGGAACTTACATTTGATTCTAAAATACCTGTGCATATAAATGTGCTTAACTTCAGTCCATAAAACAAATTGACAGAGCAAATCAAATCCGATTTTCTATAATGAGTTCGATCCTCATTGAGTGAGCACCATAATTGTGGCCTTGTGCCAGCTAAGCTTAGCTGTATAAATATCAACAGGATATCCCCGTAGAACAGTGTTAGCAAGTTAGTTCGGCAGATTATTAATAATATAATATTAATAATATCAGTTCGATGTTCATTAGATGAATACCTGTAACAAGGATAAAAAAATCATCTTTTCCTCTCCAAGAGGTGAGCTAGGATTTTACAAGCCACGATATCGAAATGGTAAAATTGAGCATAAAATTACTCAGAACGAAAATTCCCACATACCAACGACACAATCCCGAGGAAACATACAATCCTATGTGACACTGAAAAAAATAAACACCCTCAGAGTTAATGATTAAGAGCGAAGCAATCCAATAAGACGCACGGGGTTAGTAAGTGTTAGAGAGAATGAGAAAACAACTATTAAGGAGAGAGGAAATAAAAGAATAAGAATTAAAAATAGAAGATAACGATTGATATTGCATTTAAATTTTTGAAGATCAAGGTTGACTGGGAAGAAAAAAAAGCCAGAAGAGAGTTCCACAAGCGAGATGTGTGATAAAAGAAACTGTCAGTATAGAACTAACTGTAAAATGATTAGACCTTGCCACAAATCTAGTAATACGCTTATATTCATAAAGTCTAGGTTCATTAGAACAATTAAAGTGAAAGTATGTATAGAAAAGGCAAGCTACGTTACGGCGGTGGGAAAGTAACTGATGGGGAGATGCCAGGTCAGGACCAATAACATTGCAGATTATATTTACTAGCAGAACCAGTGAAAATTTCACGATTTTCTATTTGAATTTTCGGATCTATCATAATATTTAATGAATAAATATACTCGTTGCGAGTTCTACGATTATAAATAACTTGAAACGCCGATTCTCGTACGATCACCGAAGTTAAGTAACGTTGAGCCTGGTCAGTATCTAGATGGGTTACCACTTGGGAATACCAGTTGCCGTAACCTTGAATGTGCGGGTGGTGTAACGGATAACGGCTCGGAATTGGAAATCAGATTGCCGAGTTCTAATTCCAGTCAGGTTCGTTGTATTCATTTATGCGCAAATCCCCTGTAGAAAAGTATGAGTATACGTCTTCTTCCCCCCTGCTATGAGTTAATTAGTAGGACTTGTATCAGTAAATCATGATTATCTCCAAAAATTCTTAAAAGCTAAAAAATATTTTCTGGGTTTAAATAACCGACGAAAGGTTGATAAACCATAAAGAAAAACAATCAATTAATCTACGACTATGAAGATAATCCTATTACCTCGTTAAATATTTGAACTTAAAAACTTTAATAAAATATTGTAATATCAATCATAAGTATGAATACAGGTCATTATTTAAAGAAGTAAGAGAGTACAAATGGAAAGATTTGAAATGAACGCGTTTTTTTTCCATTTCATTTAAACAGACATTGACCCCATGAGAACGTTATCGGTCCCTCTAGCTTAAAATAGTCCATACTTTATGTGGGGTACTGGCAGGGCGTAAAGAAAGCGCGAACTAAGGAGCGAACCAAATTATATATTTACTTTTTTTTTTATTGCGGCTTACTGGGGCTGCAAATTAAAATCGTAAATTGCATTGGAGGAAATTCCTCCCAGACAAATTTTTCCCAAGAACTACGCCTTTATGGAAATTAAACTCCGGTGTTGGTGCTTCCATGAACATTACAATATTAACCTGTTCAGATCAAGTTGTCAATCATTATCTATCCTCCCTATCTTCATAAACTTATTCGGGCCTTCCCTTACATTTATATTACATTCAGTAAAACCTCTACCTTGAGTGGACCTTGAGCCTTGTATTGGGTGAACTTTAGAATATAAAAAAATATATATAAATAAAATAAAATACAGTTTGTGTTAACGAACACTCTTGGAGAAAAATAGTCATTTAAATGCGGTTTTGACTAACCTTTGCGACAAACGAAATCCCCCGGACTGAAGACTTGAAGTTGAAGTTTAAGCACAAGTTCATTTAAGAGTCCTGGCTCACAGTCCTGAAAGAGACGCACTTTTTTTAGTGTTTCCAAGTGAACCTGCATAGCTATTGCGCCCTGCAGATTGTATGGTAAACAGGTTAAGGCTCGCGTCTCATCCAGCGTCTGGCGCGTCTGCCAAGTATAATTAAACCAATTGATGACCCGGTCTTGCAATTCTTTACACACTCGGCGCGCTACCATATATTGCTTCACGTCGTCCATTCGCTGACGAAACTCATCTCGAACTACGTTGGCATTGTTGATCATCGCTCCGACGTTACCGAAGATAGAAGCGAAGATAAGCACACCAACCATACAGCAGATTATAACATAGATGAAAGAAACGGTCTGCACTGGCGGTTCTGTATCGCCGATTGTGGTCAGCGTCAGCACCGACCAATATAATGTGACTACATATTCATGTAGAGTTGATTGATAGATGTGATCGCTGGGCAGAAGGGCGAAATTGACCATCTCGTTTGGGTAGACCCAAGTGTCTGAGCCGAGACCCAACCATCTGCTAATGGCATAATAGATACACGCGTTCCAATGAATGATCAACATGACGTAAACGAGAAGATGAATGATACGGACGAGATTTGGGAATGACGTCCGTGTTTCGAGAATGTCAAAGAATTGGCGCATTCTGTAAATCCGTAACATTCTGTTGACACGCAGTATGGCGGCTCCAACGCCAAGCGCGAGGTATAAGATATCAGTTGGAAATATACTCAAGACATCGATTCTGAATTTAAAAGATTTCCTGTAGTTTAACCACAGTTTTTTCGGGTCCATCACAAATATGCCGTCTTCGATGAAACCTGTTAAATAAAAAATAATACACAAAAGAACAAATCAATAAGATATTTCTCTTCACATATTTAGAGATTTCACGGCTTTTAAGATTAATATATTTAACTAATATTAAATGACAAAATAGAAAGACATCCTATATTACGCATTTCGACATTCGGAGTGACTTCTTCAGGCTAGTCTTAACAATGGAATCATGAATATGTAATGGGAGGGAAGGAAATACAAAAACGTCGGTAATAATTCTACATCGAGAGAATGTTGAAGATACAAAGACGCAGTGGCGAACTGACCAGGGTATCAGCTTGCCTGATGTCAATTGGGCCCCTGATCGAGTGATCCCCCTATATCAAATAAAAATGCAATAAAGAAACAAACACAAACAACTGTTTTAGTTATAAATAGGAATGAAACTTCATAAAGTCATCTGTACATTTTTAGACAACTTTTTTAAAGCTAAAGATCATAATGATAAGGTTAAGAAATTTGCTGTCTGAGGAGAATTCGGAATCATACGTGTTGCTATCCATCGAGAAGGAATTATTAGATAAATTGGATGCAGAAGCAATTACTGGCAGATACGCGCAATCATCTAGGGAACGCAAACGATAGCTTGATTTCTATAGAAATAATGAATTTTTATTTATTAATCTAACATATTTTTATCATTTTAAATCTTAAATATAGTCGACTGCATGCAATCCTCTATTGTGCTTTTGAACTCTGTTACTGTGTAAATTGTGCAGTAAACTATTTTAAAATATCAACCAATTATTTCAAATCTTAAATAAATAAAAAATTAACTTATAACATTCTGTATTAACATTTGGTATCTATTGCCAGTAATATATACAATACGTCCACTGTAATTACTATGAAATACACATTCTTTCCACAAAAGAAATTTTAATTGTACCCTTTTTTCCATATATATTTTTTGAAAATTTTATTCATTCGTTATGAAAATTAAATGATAACATTGTGGGTGATCCACCTTTGTCTCCTGGCAACTAATAATTTTAGACCCAGTCTACTAGTCCAAGGAGGCTTAACTTTAAAATTATTTTTTTGGTGTCCGATGTGTTTAAATGCACAACATAGCCATCCTAATTCAACTTGTTACCGTGTTTGCTTTTTGTTTTTATCGTTATTAATTTGAAATATCCCACGTTGCAATAGTAATAGTTCTGCATAGAAAGGTGATATGCTGTGTGATATTGGACGTCAGTTTACTATGAAGGTTCAGAAATTAGTGAACTTTCTAAATATTCGCCTTAATAAATGACTTTCACTTTTAATTAAAATTGCATTCTTTAAGTCGAAATTACGGTCAGAGTTATTAGTAATGGATTGAGCGTCTTGTTTCATAAAATATTCCCTATTTGTTCATACATGCTTTTATTTAAAATCCTAAAAGTTTCATGTGTGTATTTCTTTATGTCCTTCGTGGATGAGTCGGTATAAGCACGTCGGATCTAAGAACGGTTTTCCCTGTCAAGGGGAACGCAGGTTCGAATCTTGTTGGAGAGTGGGGGGGCATATTTTTCTTCCATTAGATGTATGGAATATTAAAAAACGGTAGACGAAAATAAATAACTATAGCGTTTAATAAATAAGCGGAGCTGCTACTCAAATAAGAGTATTCGCTAAAAATAACGTTTAAGTGATAAAATCTGCCAGATTAATAAATAAAAATCCTTTACTGCTTTAGAAATTGCTTTGTTTGCGTTTGGATACGAAACTGAACAGATTTGGAATTTCGAGAATCTATGATGAGAGGGTTTTCGCTTAAGGGCATTATTCAGCCTTGCTTTATCAGCAATGCTCTTTGTGGCACAGTCTCTAATGTAAATTCCTGTGTCAGGTTTTAGGATGTTATTATGTTGTTTGGTGTTAATTAACTTATTAATTACTTTTGATGTTTTTATTGATTCCGTCGGTAAAAACATTTGTCTGAAGAAGTCCTTTCGAAGGACGAAACTCGTCGCATAAGATTTTTTTTCTTTTTTTCATTCAATTACCTACTATTAGTTTGTTATATAAGGTGTGTATATCATGTTCTCTCATATTTAACTGTTACAGTATTTTGGGCTGGTTTAAATTAACGTAAAGGTGATAATTAAAAAAAGGTGTTTCTGTCTTAAATAGAATAAAAAAAATAGTAGAATCTACCTTATAATTAAAAAACACGATGATTCTAACAATTATTGATTTTCAAATCAATAAAGAAATTCAGAATAATATTGTCGAAATTGAGATGACGATTGCAAAATAACAACCAATGAAACTGAACTACTGTACACTTCTACTCGAGATCGGAATAGACTGTGTAGGGACATTATTATTATAAATAATAATAATAATAATAATAATAATAATGAATATTATAAATAAAATAAAACAAATAGCTTTAAAACTTAAAAATAAGAAATAAAAATAATAAAAATTCTCCCAGCAGGCAACAGAAACTGTTCCTGGTGGAAAAAGCGGACTTCCCGCCAACAGATGTTGCATTCAGTCTCTTCGCTACTGACTGTTGAACGGATAAGACATCTCAATTCCTCTCTTCAGGACATTGCTTGTCATTATATGAAGTGACTTCTTTTTTATCACATTCAATCATAAAACTCTTGTATCCAAAAATACACACACCAGTAGACAAAAAAAATTGTATGGATTTAATTTACAATTTAACATGCTTTTACTGTTATCTTTGTGTATGTTTTGATTCCTGTGAAGTATGTTTTTATTTCCTGCGAGCGTGAGGCCATTTCTGTTGCTATGATGTACGTGACTCCACACAATTTGGTAACCCCGACATATATAAAAAAAATATCATATTCACTACAACTGTTCCGCTCATATTTTTTTAGTTTTCTTTCTTTATATTTTATAAAGTCTTACATTTTTTATCATTTCACCCCAAGCAAGGCAATAAAAGCAACAAGTATACACTCTCTATTTCTTTGCGCATTTGCGTTGATTTTATTTGATTTGTTTGTTTAACGGCATATCAACTCCCTATGGGTCATTTAAGGCCAAAATTTAACTTTCTTGTGAACTTTGACGTAATAAACATAATATATGTTATTCTGCTTTCACAACTGAATACATGGTAGATATTCAGCTTCTGTGCGTATATATGTTTGTGTGGACATAATTAGAGGCGGTTATATACTTGTTTTATGTTGTAGTTTTTTTGAAGTTATATTTTGAAATACAGTTTTCTTTAAGAAATTGTAGGATATTTTATGGATTAATGTCATGGAATACTTCTTTCATGTTGGATGTTTAGTAGTATTTTAAACGGATTTGGGTGAAGTTGCTACAGTTTGTTTACAGTATTTACATTGTTCGGACTGTTGTCCTTATCTTTATTGTCATATTCACGACGTTTCGGCCGTTGTACGATCCGTCCTTCTTCAGGTGATTGGAATTTCGAGCCGAATCCTTTATTTCGTCCACTGGGGTAGATTGTTCTAGTTCCACGTGCCATGCTTCTTCCGGATATCTCTGTTTCAGTTATTTTCCTTTAACTCAACTCTCTAAGTTTTTATTCGCCTCTGCTCTAGCCAGGTATTGAACTCACAATCCGTTGAGTCAAATTACCAACACGTTTATCATTTTGTTAGTATGTGCGTATTGTTAGTAATTTTACTATAAATATATCGTGATGGTAATTTTTATATATAAATGTATTGCTGGTATTTTTACTTTAAAATGTATTGTATTTTTATACATTCATAGTCTTTTTGTTTGGGGGGGGAGTCACTATTTGGCTATAATTGGGACCCTAACAGGCGCTACCACCCCAGGTCAGGGTGTACCTGGGAACAACAGCAATTAAGAGGTGATTGCACGCTCTACAAAACCTCCATTCTCCCCATCCCAGGCCTGCGCACTTGTGTGTATTGGCATTAAATATGTATGTACGATGAAACTTGGTACTTTTGTATGCATGTGCCATAGAGGACGCCCAAAGTACAAAGTTAGTCAAAACTTCAGTCTTTTCAGGTTTTTTTATCATCTCGCGCCAAGCAAGGCAATAAAGCCACTAAGATGCATGGGATTACTGAGAGATAAAAGAAACAGAGAGGGGATTAATAGAACATGATTCTTGGAAGACTACAATTGACACTACATTTTAGTGAGACAGAAAAGTACTAGGAAGAGAAAGAAGTCAAATAGTTATGCATTGACACCAAAAAGAAGAGGTATTGAGCAAATTTCCATGGAAAAATTAGCTTGGGGTGGTGTTGTAATGGAATGTCCCACTCTCCCTATCGCCTATTGTGGACTGACTATATCGGGCTTGCTTCGGCAATTAGTTGGAGATTCGTCTCCAGCTGTGCCGGTCGAACTCTCTGCCTTCAGACAGAGGAACCCAGATAAGGCTATGCCGAAGGGCACAGTCTCGTGTTGGGTGGTAGACAGCTACCCGACCCCGTTTTTACGGGATCTACAGGGGATTTTTGCCCGACCCTACAGGCTCGGTTTTGCCTCGCATAAAAAAAAACGGCCTTGTGCTACATCCTGCCTCGCGAGGAGGAAAGGTAAATAACCTTGCTTCGGCAATTAGTTGGAGTTTCGTCTCTAGCTGTGCTGGTCGAATTCTCTGTCTGAAGGCAGAGAGGAACCCAGACAAGGCTATATGGGGTGGTAGACAGCTACCCAATTCCGTGTATACGGGGCCTACGGGAAAATTTTGCCCGAGCCTATGGGTTCAATTTTGCCCCGTATTAAAAAACGGCCTTGTGTCACACCATGCCTCGCGGAGGAGGTAGGGTAAATAACCTTGCTTCGGGAATTAGTCCAGAGTTGGAGATTCGTCTCCAGCTGTGCTTGTCAAACTCTTTCCGGACAGAGAGGATCTCCAGACGAGACTCTGTCGAAAGGCAGAGTCTCGTCTCGGGAAACATCTACCCGACCCCGTTTTATACGTGGAATTTTTGGCCGCGCCAACGGGCTCGGATACCCAACATTAAATTCGGCCTTGTGCCACATCCGACCGTGTGGGACGGTTGGTAGATATCCTTGCTTCGGGAATTACGAGCTTTCTAACTGATTCCCTGTCTTTCAGTAGTGTCTTCTCTTTTACAATAAACCTCTCTTTCTTTCATCTACGCCCGTGCTGCTGTTGCTTTCACTCGAGTACCACATTTCTCTGTAAACATATTTAATACAACATATTTAAATTTTTCAAGGCCACAGTTGCCAGGAAATCAGGATGCCGATATAGAATCCCACAAGATATAAGTGCGAGAGAAGAAACTATTAGCATAATGTTTGCAGTTACATATAGCAATTTCAACAGTGCAATTATGAGACCTACCTGTCAATCTAATACTGTGAAGTCGGGGTACTCACAGGGAAAGCTCATCAGAACAATTACCATGAAAATAGTTATAGAAAAGGCACAGAGAAGCTACGTTACAGTGTTGGGAAAGTGATTGAAGCTGAGATGCCAGGTCAGAAACGATAACATTGCAGATTTTTTTTTTTTTCAAGAATCTCTAAATATAAAAGTACTAGACTAGATGTGACAGCAATATTCAACGCACAGACGGATGGTAAACTTATAAGTGTGCTAGGAACGCACACTTCCTTAAAAGGGAAAATAGAGCCTTGCTATACAAAACTGAGCAGATATGGGCTTTTCGAGAAAAATATCTGAATGCAGAAGGGTGCTTTCTTTAAAAGGGAAAATAGAAACTTGCAGAACTCTAACGCTCTCTGTAGCCGAGTGGTAAAACACACCGGATCAAACGATTTTTTCTCCTACAAAGGAGGGTGCACGTCCGATACCTACCGGAGAGCACATTTTCTTTATTATGATTGCTCAAATGCGCAAGCCAATAGACGTAATACACTTTTTAAAATAAAAATGGGACGTCTAAATGCGAGTATCCACTTTAATAACGTTGGAAGTAATATATATATATATATATATATATATATATATATATATATATATATATGATAACAAATATAGTTTTTAAGGCATGCCATATTAATGGTTATTAGTGCTCAATATCAGCGATAAAGCGTATGTAAATATTAAAGTGGACACAGGTCAACACCAAGCGGTAACAGTATGTTTCATGCTTGAATGCAAAAAATGCTCCCTCTGGCAGGGTCCGAACCCGAGTTCCTCTTTGTGGAAGAAACAAAAGGTTATATCTGACGTGCTTGAATCGACTTGGTTACAAAGAGCGTCATGATCTTTAATAAGATTTCTAGGGTCATATACACACTCGTACTAGATGATCATCTAAACACTTCTGTTTAACATACTCATGCCCTGATGACCCCAAAGCAAAATATGAGATTATAAATTATATGTAGGTAAAAAAGAACAAGACATTCATCTTTTATAAATTTCTATAAGGCTAAAAAAATTTTACGTGCTGACATCGGTATTACTAACTATCTTCCTTCTTTAGTGAGGGAGATACAAGCCGCAGAGAAAATATTTACTCTGCCCCCCCTGCACTATGACGAGATGTGACACAAGGTCTATTTTAGGTAGGGACCCGAGCGCGTACATCCAGGACAGGAACAAAATTTTCCCCCCCAGCCCCCCGCAAACGTCGGCTACGCTGGCCTCGGTGCGATCACCGATCCCTCCCTTTGGTGCAATGAGAGGGAGGGCGCGGCCTCAGGTAGCTGTTGCCCAGGGATGGGTACCTCTCAGTATTATTTTCTCAGTTGCCCCTCTGTCCTTTGACAGAGAAGCCCCTGATCGCACTCTGCCCAAAGACAGAGACGCAACTGAGAAATGATAAGAAAATGTGACCTTACTCAAAAAAAGGTACGTTTCTTGAGACAGGGCACCCCCTCTCTATAATATTTTCAGTTGCGCTGTGTCAGCAGACGGACACACAACTGAATTGTGCTCTGGCTGAAGACGGAGACGCAATTGAGAGATGAAATGTAGTTTATCCGTCCGAAGACATATACTAAACTTTGATCCAAGCCGAAAGGTCAAAAAGCGATTTTATTTACCTGACCACCCTTCTAAGGCAGTTTGTGACACAAGGTTACGTGGGAGTACATATGGGTCAAAGACAAAAATTTCCCAAACCCCGCGATCACTGTCACGCTGGCGTTGATATTACACCGGTCCCACCTCTCTTAGTGCAACGAGGAAGATGCAGTCGCAGGGTTGGAATCCCCGAGATCGGGGGCCTTCTCCCATCTAAAATGTGGAGAGAACAAGTGCTATTTCTTGAGACAGGGCACTCCCCTCTCAATAATAATTTTCAGTTGCGCTCTTACATTTACCATATAACATTTAATTTGCAAAACAATTTTAAAAGTATATTTTAATTTTTAATGAATATTTCTTTGATGTTATTTATTTTTAATTCAAATTTTTTAAATTGTCATATATAAGTAATGTGGATAAAGTATTTTTTTCATTCATCGTGTTTGCATAGAAACATTTATATCTGCCTTGTTAAAATTCAGTCATATCAGTATTTACATTTAACGTAAATAAATAAACGTAATCTTTTTAATTAAGTGGACATGAATAATTTTATAAAACATCAATTTTTTTAATAGAATACTATAATTTTAAGTCTGGCAATGTTAGAATCTTATTTCCTGCAGCGTTCATAGTAACCATTGTTTCCGTCTGTCATTTCACATTACTACAAATTAGTCGAACCGAAAAATATTACGGAATTATCTAACTAATAAAGGTAATCTGTTTAATTAGAGTACACTAAAACTGTACTGAATTATTTAAACAGGTGAAAAATAAAAAAATTGCTGAATTCATTTTTATTATTGTTAATACAAATACGAGAACATTATTCAGATATTTTTCTCGTGGTCAGGTCTATGTAGCTATGTCTAGAGTAGAAATTTCAAGTGAATTTAGCATAATGATAAAAGAAACTTTAGCAAATAAATTTTTTGCCGAGATGTTTATACAGAAATTTTATACAATGAAGAGAGCAATATATAACATTTTATGTTTCTCCGTTCGTTAGATTTAGCTA
Source organism: Acanthosepion pharaonis (assembly GCA_903632075.3). Lineage (NCBI taxonomy): Eukaryota > Metazoa > Mollusca > Cephalopoda > Sepiida > Sepiidae > Acanthosepion > Acanthosepion pharaonis. Next base: position 992,051 of record CAHIKZ030000759.1, read on the forward strand.
GTTATTAAAATACGAAAACATTACATGTATTCTAATTACCACTGAAAAGATGACACATAATAAAAGAGCAATAGGAACCTGTTGTAAAGCAATGATTAGCTATCATTGATAATAAGCTATTCGGACATATTAACAAAGTTTGGACATTGGAGATGATAAGGTAATCTAATTTAATTTTATTTTTGGTCACTATTATTCTCAGAGATACCAAGGTATTTTCCTTACATAGTTTTGTCATTCTTTTCTTCCTGATGAAGCCAAAAAGATCAGTTCTTATTAAATTTTCCACCTTTTCTCATCATTTTCACTTGTAGTTCGGATACTATTATACATCCTACAAATACACATAATTAATCAGGGCCGGTGCAGGGGTCTCGTGGGCACCCGCTGAATCTATGGTACGGGTTCCCCGAAACTATGATATGGACCCCTCTAGTACATCACAATTTTCATAAGTATCCAAATAAAATACATTTTTTTTGGTAACCTAATTATGTACAATAAGGGATCATACGCAATATAGGTGAAGAATTCAATTAGAAAAACTGAAAATAAATACAATATATCTAAATACAAATTAGAGACATGTCAAAATAAATCCTTTCATCTTAAATAAATCAACAATGTTTTTGCGGTAATTATAATATCTATAATGTTGAATGTGTTATGTTATTCAACTTGAAATTTTTCTTATTAAAAGTTGAATAACATAACACAATCAACATTATAGATAAAAAATAGTGAATTATATATACCGTTTTTAGAGATTTAGCAAAACAAATTCAAGGAAATGGACGAAAAAAATGACTCCAGAATTGCATCAAAATCTGCGAAAATTTTCAGCTTTTAATAGTTTTGCTTAGTTTAATTTGTAAAGTATATAAATGTAGGTAGAAAAAAAGCAAGTATTGATACGATATTGAGGGTCACAAAGCAATGCTCGGGGCCCCCATTCAGGCTTGCCCTCCTCCCTCGATCGTAGGGTTTCGAGGGTAGTACGCACCGGCTCTGTATTTAATCATCATGATTTCGACGTATTAAAACGGAAAAAACGCGTAAGATAATTACGATTTACCAATTCTTGATGATATAAGCATGTCAAATAAAAAAAGTCCGTCGCTTGTATAGTCCATCCCGATCCAAAATAAAGAACTCTGGTATTGTAACTTGGGGAATGTTTGTCGGGCCACCATGAAAAAAGAGTTGTAGAGTAAAACCATCGATATAAGTGCCGACCAAATTTCGTAGAAGAGCATGGAACTGTCGAAGATGACATCTTGCCAAAAACTAGAAAAAAAAAAACAAGAAAGAAAATAATGAAAAAAGGTCCTGACAAAATGATGCAAAAAGAAGGAAAAACGAACGTTACCTATTCATTCAATAAGATGGATGATTGGTTAAAATGGAGAAACTAACGTTTACTATAAACGTTTGTACAACAGCAATAAGGGCATTCATTGACCGAGTGTTACAAAATGCGAAGGCCAGGGCCAGAATGGTCAACGATTGACTGGAGTGACTCGTACACGGAGCATTCTGACAGTGATGAATTGTCTTTGTCTGGTTTTAAAATATAACTCCAAAACGGCGCGAATTCGACAGAGGGTCTCAAGAATTCTGACGCATCGATATACACCCCATACCCAGGTTTGGACCGGCTAATACTATCGCCAGAGTGTCCTACTACTACCTCTTAGAATCCAAGCTGCCAGGGTTAATGAAATGAATACCAAAAGTAAATAACTTTTTTCGTTGATACCGTTCTTATTAATAACGTAGGAATTCCGAGACGACACAGAACACAACACGAGCAGCCAGTACTGTTTTCAGTTGAACTCTATAAAATTCTTCTCTTAAAAACTTTTTAGGAAAACAAATTTCTCAAGGCCAGTAGCTATTATCGTTCTTTCCAGTATTGATGAGGGTTTCCTTCCGAACCTTCTTAGTCCTGGGTATGACAATAAACTACATCTGGCAGCAAGGCCTCCGATCAACAGATTGGCGGTTTTGAGGAACGTAGAACCACTTCTTAATTGTTGTTGTTCCCAGGTCTACCATGACCAGGTATGGTAGCACCTGTTAGAATCCCATCTATGGAATGAACCATTAGAAAACAACATTGTTTTGTGTTGTCAACGAATACTCGTTGTCACTTTGTAATGTAGGAGACTTTGTAATTGCAGATACAACTATAGTAACGCCGTTGAACAATACTGGTGTCAGACGCCTTCGAATAATACTGTCACTAAGAGTACTTGCTCGATAATACTCGCTCGAAAAGTAACCACTGAATAGTAATCCGTATAGTAATCCGTATAATGATCAGTATAGTAAATAGTATAGATATAGAAGATTGTGTAGAAAGAGTGATCCGTATAGTAATAGAGGATAGAACAGAAATGATGATCAATTAGACGCCACGCTTATTTTCATATATACATTTCCTTTACTATCACGTCATCTACTTATTCAAAATGGGATCGCCCGTGTTTGCTCACTGGCGATCTATGTTCAAACTACAGTGTCAACAGCGACACTTTATTCCTATTTAACACATTAAAAATGCAAGAGTGATTTCAAAATATGATAAACATGGAACATTTAATCAACGACACGGAGCAGGTATTTGTAAATGAACACTTTTTTATGAAAACTTTAAATACTTTCCTGGTTATACATAGTTGGAATACGCTCATATTCTTTCTATATAGAAAATGAATGCATAGAACAGAATTCTGTATCATAAAAGTTAGCCTTAAGATGAAGATGTATTCAAAGTTGATTTAGCTAAAATATTTAAATAAGAATAAAGATATACGATTTTATAAACTGAACTCATGACCTCCAGAACCAGTAAAATCTGTTGAACTAATTCCTATATCCACTACGCCACCGTATATATGAACCAAGTTGAGAACAATAGCTCGAAATAATACAAGAATATAAAACTTTAATAATTTAGCTTCTTTAATTTATTTCCTAAATACTTTAATTGTGCTTTTATTTTGCTACGAAAAACTATAGGTGAAAAAAAGATGTTTTAAAAAATAAATTCAAGACGGATTAAAATATTTTTAAAAAAGGTTCCGGGACGATTGACAAAAAAGTTAGTCTGGAGATCTGAATGTTCATAAATTCTAATGTTTTGGCCATTTGTTCAGATTTTTTAAAAATGAGTCGGACTTGCAAATTCTCGTCAAACTCTCGTACTAGCAGCTCAATCAGGATTAAATTCTTTACACTAGCGAATTGCTCTGTAGTAGACGGGCTGTAATGAACGAGGTTGCTGTTACCAATTTGTAGTAGGAGGAGTGTACCATTGTGACATAAGAGATTGAGGACTTTCAAAATGAGTTCAACATTTTCAAACGAAACGAAGTTAACATAGCACACAAAAAAAGAGGAAGATAAAATTATATTTACGTATATACAGATAATTAAAAAAAAAGCCAAGTAACCATTTATGTACTTAGATGTAGTGCAAGTGTGTGCGTGTGTGTAATGTCCACGTGGTTTATTTGAAAATAACTCGTCGGTTTGCCGCGGTACATCGCGGAGCAAAAAAAGAGAGAAAAAAAGAGTTTACACCGCTTCCTTTTATAGGCCCGAACAAAACACCACCTGACGGGTGTCCTGGCAGACAAGGCAGTATAATCTCCACAGGTCCGGGAAACGAGTCTGCTAACGTATTACAGTAGGCACAACTTTAATATAGTTATTATGCTTAGCTTTTTGTGGGGGTGGGGATAAAAGTCGTAAACATCTGTTAAAACAATCTTCCAAGAGAATTTAAAAAACCTTGAAGGTTTGCATATAAAATCAGAACAATTGTAGATCTGTTCTGAGTGTTCACTAATTGACTCACCTTGCAGTGAAGATATCTGTGAATATGAATTTCTCTTGTATCACTTCTACTGTTGTATCTTTGGCAGCGTTTGGGTTCCCTGGGTCGGCCTTAAAAGAATTAGGATGTTTTTTTTAAAGAAAACAAGTCAATATGGAAGTCAAATGCAAAAGAAGAAAATATCAAGCGAATGGATAGAACAAAACAAACCCAGTCAATAAAATGCGAAAGAACAAATCTTAAGAGATTGGAGGGTTCAAAACAAACCCAGCCAATCAAATACGAAAGAACAAATATCAAATGATTGGAGGATTCAAAACAAACCCAGCCAATCAAATACGAAACAACAAATATCAAGTGATTGGAGAGTTCAATATAATAGAACAAACTCATCATCGATTTACACGCATCCTCGGATTTCATCTATGCTTTTTGCAAATGATTCAATAAACGTTTATGGTATGTACCGTAAATATACAATATACCATGTATCTATGGCATGATTATTACATGTACATCATGAATAATTATAAAAATCTATATAAATTAACATTTAATAAAATAGATTTCATACTCTTAAATTACAACAGATACATTATTAAAACATATTTGTACGTTGACCAATTTCAAACAAAATAAAACTTATTTTTATTAAATATTGTTAATAAGAAATTATATTACGACGAATAAGAAACCAAATGAACATAGAACTTAATCAAATTATAATTTACGAAAAAAGATCAAATTTTGACATCATTTAAAACTTATATCAAATTACCATGCTGTAAAATTTCATCTTTCTGGCATCCGTAATAAGTATTTAAATTTTAATATCTGTCACCTAACACACTTAGAAATGAAAATTATTTTGACGCAACAAATCATGTGCTGATAATTACGTCCGCGCGAAATATATATTGTTGGGAAAGGATTCCATGGGTCACCATTTGTTGAATACAAATGAGAGAAAGGGTTGCAAGGTGTTCAAATAAAATGACGATATTTATTTAACATAAAATACACAATTTCTTAACTGTAACTACTATCACGAAATAAAAATTTGTATTTAGAAAGTTCTTCTCTTTGACTGAAAAAGAAATGAAAATAAATAGTCTTTCAGTGAAGAAGAGAGAAAATGGAGTTAGGGGACAAGATCAAATGGAGTTCGCTGTTGCTTTTGTGAGAAAGACACGACGACGATGTTGAATCGTCTCTCTTTACTGCTGTCAGTTTTTGTGTTGAGTTGCATGGATGTCTGGTTTATATGGTTTCGTGTAGGCTCCAGAAGCCTATGTTTATTTATTGGCGGGAGCTGATTTTATTGGCTATTCTTTATTTTTATTCATTTGAAATACGTTTGAAACCGGAAGGTTGCGCGGAGCCTTTGCGTGGTATGTTTATTTTAGTCATTTGATCTTTTGATTTGAAACAGTTAACTTCCGCTTACTCTAGAATATACAGAAAGATACTCATCAAAAGGAAGGAAGAAAAGAGAGATTAATTCCCTGCATTTCAAAACGCCTTTATGTATCCACACAAATCGAAAACTTGTTGAATTTTTAAGTTATTCACCCAAAAAAGATTTTTTTCCCTGTTTGGTGATATTTTATTCTTTCTTCTTCATAAAAAATTGCCTCTTTTAACCTTTTACATATACATACGTGTCTACACATACATCCCCAAACAGGTACACACACACACAAACACACAAACACACAAACACACACATATATATATATATATATATATATATATATATATATATATATATATATATATATATATATATTGATTTGGCATATTTTATTATATCAAACGTTATTTGAAAATATCTTGCATTCAAAAATAAAATGCATTAATACTTTAGAAATTGATTTGTTACGGATACGAAACTCAGGAGATATGACTTTCGAGAAAATCTGAACTAGTGAGTGTGCTCTAAAGGCAAATAGAACCTCGATCGATCGTGAAGCTCTTCGTGGCTGGGTGGTTAAAGCACGCCGTGTCAGACGATGGCTTCTCCCGCAAAGGAAGACGCAAGTTCGAATCCTAGGCGTGCAGGCCGATAGACGAAACAAATACTCTTAAAAATAAAACTGAGCGTTTACTTAAATAGAGGTATTCATGAAAAATAACGTTTGAAATAATACACACACACGCACACACACACACACACACACACACATATATATATATATATATATATATATATATATATATATATGAATGCATGAATTAACACAAATATATATATGAATGAATTAATGAATTTAATATCAAAATTATGAAGTTGATTCGAATTAATGAATTTATGAATGTGAAGTTGATCCGAGAATTCGAGAGGATTAAAATAAAAATAGACATATATCCAAAATTCTTGAATTAAGATTTGCTGCCGATATATACAAATTTCTTATGCAGAATTTTACAATAATTATTTTCTTTTCCTTGATAACAAAGTCTTTGTGAGCTTGATATATATATAGCTGAGCTTGATATATATATATATATATATATATATATATATGTGTGTGTGTGTGTGTGTGTGTGTGTGTGTGTGTGTGTGTGTGTGTGTGTGTGTGAAAATATATAGAAAATATTGAAACATGAGACCTTTTATGTCGCGAGTTGAAATCATATTTTTAATTAAATAATTATATATATATATATATATATATATATATATATATATATATATCAAGCTCAGCTATATGTATCAAGCTCACAAAGACTTTGTTATCAAGGAAAAGATTTTAAGAAATTGTAAAAATTCTGCATAAGAAATTTGTTATATTTTGTCAAAGTTTTGTTGTCAATTCTTCACTTTTCAATAAGTTTATGGAACCTTAAACCTGTTCACATAAAAATTAAAGACACACACATATAGATAGATCGAGAGAAAGAGAGAGAAAGAGCGAGAGAGATAAATAATAATGCAAAAGTGTTAATATTAAAAACAACTTATCACCTAGCTTTCAATGTCAAGCCGACAAAGCTACTATAATAGTAAAAACAGATTAAGATGAACGACTGTCAGTTTCACGCTTAGGAGGCAATAATGATCGCCTAATCGTGAAATTGACAGTCGGTCGTGTTTACATTTCTTCTTAATTGGGTTTTAGTATAGATAGATAGATAGATAGATAGATAGATAGATAATGGACAGGCTTGCATAGATTGGCGCTTATTAACAGCTGGTGGCCTATATTTTGATTTTGTTCCCTTTTTTATCTAATATCCATTGCCTATGATGGAGTAGACATAATATAGATAGGCTCCCGGTTGTAACTAAATTGGTACCGTTTGTAATAACTACCTGTCCGCATCGCTTATATTCAATGTGCTTAAAACACTATCCTACCTTTGATTACTATCAAGAAACGAAGAAAACTGTATAGGGGATATTCTCACACACGCAATTATCAACGTTGATATACAGTCTAAAGACTGTTTATTTTATAATTATCAAAACTAGAACACATCATCGATTTGTGTCTTTTCCATCCAATGCCTATTGCCTTCAATGGAGTAGGCATGTTGTAGGTGGCTATAAATTATAACCAAATTGGTACCATTTGATTGTGCGTATAGGTTATATCAGTATATTTAAATTGATATACTACCTTTGGTAGCATAACGAAAAGAACAGTACAATGTAACCTGGATATAAGAGACCCGGATATAAGAGAAACCCGGATATAAGAGAGATTTTCTCTGGTCCCAAATTAGAGCCTGTGTTACCTAAACAAAATAGACCAAACCCGGATATAAGAGAAACCCGGATATAAGAGACTGCTTCTCCGGTCCCTACAACTCTCTTATATCCGGGTTACACTGTATAAGGAATGTACGTGTGGATAAATACAGCAGTTGTCTAAGATCGTGATATAAAGTAAAGTACTGTCGTGATATAAAGTAAAGTACTGTCAATATGCAATTAATTATTCTAATTTTTTACAAATATTTCTACCATATCTTCAGAAATCTAATCCTTAAGTATTCGTATGTAAGCTCAACACTCTAAATTATCTGAATTAAATAATCAGACCTTTTTATTTGTAAATAATTCAGTGTCATAATGATATAAAAGTTTGAGTAAGGAAATTTCAATCAGTTAAAACTATTCGTCTTGGTAGTGTTAAAGTCGTTTTTGTTTCTTTCTTATGATTAACGACTTTGAAAATACAGGATGTAAGTTTGAAGTTCACGAAATTCACAGCTCAGACCTAACAGTTTTCTCCGAAGGAATCTTTGCTCATAATTCATCAGTGAATATATCAAATTTCGAAAATTATGAGTTTTTTAGGAAGGTAATGAAACCAGGCAGATCGAATTTAATCTTCATAAATCGACCGGCAATATATAATCTAAAAAACAGCAAAAACTCTTTGAAATACAATGTCGATAATATGAAAGATATAGTCTTTTTGAAATGACGACTGAAACGACCTTTAACGACAAAAAAAAGCGGAATCAGCAGCAAAGAGGATAAGGATTCAATTTTCATTTACCTCCTTTTTTATCTTCCTCTTGCGCATAATTCCGCATTTAAAACCTTTTTCATTTTCTTCCGTCATTTTCTTTTGTGTTTGAACGACGTTGGGACCACTTTGTAGTAGAGAAATCGACTCGGAAGCAAAATCTCGCCATGACGTCACAAGTAGTCAACGAATTTTTTCACGACGCAGTTGATGACGTGAGACATTATTTGTTTCTTTGAAAATCGCCAGTTTTGGGAAGATAATTAGAATTTCTGTGTTCTCTACCACACATCATGACAGAATTATAACTTCCATCAATGGATGTTTTCAGCATTTCATTCAATGTAACTATCTAGAAAAAAAAGGATGGCGTAAAAAAAGAATGACGTAGACTTACCAGAATTTCCTCGTCACGAACGGAAGTTTTCCATATTTATTATTGTTGTAACTTAGGGAAGATTACTGAATAGAATGTTGGTAATGAATTATGGCAATGAACGATAATACTTAGGACACGAACAACACATATAAGATTCGCCAGCTGTGCGTAAAAGAAATAGTCAATTGCTAGAAGTGAGTCAAGTTTAATGTGGGGTATCCGAGCCCCTAGGCTCGGTCCAAATATTCCTCGTAGACCCCGTATAAAACGAGGTCGGGTAGCTGTTTCCCGACATAGCTTCGTCTGGAGATCCTTCCTACCCGTCGGCAGAAAGTTTGTCCGGCAGACCAACATACAGTATTTACTACTGTATGTATGAAAATGGGGACATGCCCATTACCGTCCGTTGGTATGCTACAACAATTATATGTTTAGATTCTTGTATAATAAAGGGTCTTAGGGCTCTCTCACTTTCACACACACACACACACACAGATAGTTTATATCTCTAGCAGGACAAATCCTTTAAACCGGGACTGCTCCGATCAAATCAGGATGTACAGTAAACACTGTGAGGAAAATGAAATAAAATCGTTAAAAAATAATAATGATTAATAAAAAAAAGAAAAAGAAATGCATTTTCCCATGATACTAAGAGTAAAGGAACCAGAAATATGATTACCTCCACTTGGTTTCGTTAAAACTTCGTTAGGTGGCGTTGTTGAGTTCTATAAAAAGGCAAACATTTCCTATCTCACTCCTTTTCTCCTCTTTTCTCCAGGATGTAACACAATGTGATAATTACGTTCCCACTGAGAAACGTTAATTTCCTCGGTTCACTGACGATTGAACTCTTTTCCACATTCCCATTATCATTCGGACAGCACCTGGTATTCTCAAGCGGTCAACCATCTAGATAGTGACCAGGCTCAACGTTGCTTAACTCCGGTGATCGTACGGAAACCGGTGTTTCAACGTTATGTGGCCATATGAAATTTATAATAAATAGAACAGGCTAACAAAGTATAGAAATGTCACATGCCTTCTCTCCGACACTGAAAATGAAAACTAGCTTGATGTTACAAAAACTGTCTTGCAAGAGATTATGTCTACCCACACATCAGAAATTAATCTTCTCTTAGCGCTACGAAAACATGGGAAAAGTTTAAAAGTTTAAGGTGTGTAAACAGTGAGAATCTTTCCAATGCTGATGTCGAGCTACGTAGATATAAAAAATTTAAATTACAGAAAAAAAACAAATTTGCGATTTTTGTGCAAAACATAAAAGTTTTAATTTCCTACTAAATATAAATATTTTAATACTAAATATAAAAAATTTAATTCCCTACTCCAACTCCTCCTTATCTTTTCTCATGACCGAACAGATCGTAAATGAGACATGAGCTACGATTATGCAGTCAGTCGCCGCCAACCAAATCTGTTTTCTGCTTCACGAAACAGCGTCGGAGTGTCCATCCTGGTCCATTCTTTGATGTTGTCCATCTTAGCTTTTTGACTGCCTTCCCTAAGTGTACCCCCTTTCAAGGTACCTTGAAGGACCGTCCTGGATAGAGTATTGTGGCGTATGACATGTCCAAGCCACAACGAATTTTCTCCTCTTTCTCCTATTCTCCTCTTTTTCCTTTTCTCCTATTTCTCCTAGAGTTGCTAAGAGGGGCTCCTGGGGGCCTGCCAGTTGTGTTACTTGGCCCTGTACAAAGACATTCATCTTGTGTTCAGTCCAGGAGATCCCGAGAAGTCGTCTGAAGTATTTCGTTTCAAATGTTTCGACTCTCTTGGTGGTATCTGCTATCAGAGTACAGTTTTCACATCCACAGAGCAGTATGGACAGCACCAGAGACTTATAGAGCTTTATCTTGGTTAGAAAGCTGATGTTTTTGCTCTTCTAAATCTTACTGGGTTTTGCCATTGCTGATGTTGCCATAGCCATTCTGGTCTTGATCTCTGTTGTAGAGTCAGGATAACGCTAAGATATTTAAAGGCGCCCACTTCTTCCAGTTGCTTTCCATTTATGAAGATCTGGGCCCTGATATTGGTTGTGCTTTTGACCAGGACTTTACTCTTCTCAGTGCTCACTTCCATTCCATACACTCCTGCTCTGTCTGTCAATCTGTTAATGAGAACCTGCAATTCGGAGTTGCGAGCGCCCAACAAGTCAATGTCATCAGCGAAGTTGTTAATGATGTTTTTGATCTTCCAAATCTTACTGGTCTTAATCTCTGCTATAGAGCGTCTACCTTTGGCGAGGGTAACGCCAAGCTATTTAAAGGTGTCCATTTCTTCCAGTTGTTCATGAAAATCTGGTCCCTGGTGTTGGTTGTGCTGTTGATCAGGACTTTACCCTTCTCAGTGTTCACTTCTATTCCATACGCTCCTGCTCTGTCTGTCAATCTGTTGGTGTGACCATCAAGTCAATGTCATCAGCAAAGCGGGGGTTATTAATGATTCTCCCTTCCTCCTATGGATATAGTGGACTGAAAGTCTAGAAGGGTTTTTTGCATGATGTTATCAAGAAAGAGACTGAACAATGTTGAGGAAAGCAAACAGTCCTGATGGACACCAAATGTGGCCTTGAAATAGTTACCAACCTAACTGTTAAGGAGGACCGCACTGTGGGTGTCATACAGTGCCTCGATGGTTTTCGATGAGGCCCTCCTCTATGTCAAAATTCCTCAGGACCTGCCATAGACCGTCATGCCACAATCTGTCGAAGGCCTTATTGAAATCCAATAAATGGAACAGATCCCGCTGATGTTGCAATTGAAGATATGCTCTACAATACTTCTGTCTGCCCTAAATCCAGCTTGTTCTCCAGCCTCATTCTCGAGTTTGTTTAAAATGACTCGTAGCATGATATTACTGGTGGGGCTAATGGGGCTGATGGTCCTGTAGAATAGCGGAAGTTTCCTTTTCTGGGCATGGGGAAGATGAGTGATTAAGTTCATTCTATGGGCCACTGTTTTGTCGCCCAGATTTTCTGGTAGATCGATGTTATTACAATGACCAATTCATTCCCTCCATGCTTAAGCAGTTCTGCTGGAATATTGTCTGCTCCTGGCGACTTCCCTGTTGATAAGATGTGATGAAGGCGTCCTCGTTGATGTTAAGTCCTCATCACGCAAAATGATATCGGGCTGTATGAGATATTTGTGTAGAATTTTAATTCTACATCATTTCAAATAGCTAAAAATAACTTGTTCAATTTTGTGCAAAAAGTGGATCACGGAATTAAAATCCTAACTTACTATTTCTCTGACTCCTCATTGGTCAGTTAATCCTAATATCATGTTTTAAATTACGTCCGAATTGTATCGACCTAGTTTCTGGCCTGAACGAAAATATTTCCGCCAAAAATCTATGTTTTTCGAACCTATCACGTGACTAGTAGATAAATACGAGCGACATTTTCAACTCTTTCTCTTTTGCCTTTCTCTCGCACCATAACAATGTGGTCAATGAAGAGCCTGCGTCTGTTCCTTAATGGAAGACACTATCACACACACGCGTGCGCGCGCATACAGGTATATACGAACATTGAACATCTCTTAACACATTAACTGACTACAAGCAACAGAAATTTATTCAACTTCTAACTTTTATATAAAAATAAACGAACCATAAAAAACAAAAAAAGGAAAAGATTATAATTTACATTAAAATTAATCTGGATCAACGTATTTTAACGGATATTTATTTTTCCCCTACGTGTAACCATCAATTTATTTATTTTATTTTCTTTAATAAGTGGGGGTTATTTAAGTGTTTTAAAATAACTAATTTTTCTATAAGGCATAAATTACATCTGTTGCCTTTCTCATTGTAATATTTGATTTTTACTACAATATCCCATGTAATAATGAATGTATTAGCATAATTCTTTAATTACCAGAAATGATTGGAGAGAGCAGTAATGTTCATATATTTTACATTGCCTAAATTCATTTAATAATGATAGAAACGAAATCTCCAAGGATTTTCAGTGGAACGAAAATAAAATTTGACATCGTTACCGGAATGTATGCTGGCTCGGTATACAATATGATCAGTCACACATTGGCTGTTTAAGGGACATATCGTATTTTTCGGCAGTTGCATTTATCTTTAAAAAGGTTAACGTCTTTGTTGGACATATATTTATTTAGTATAATATTTTTATGTTGGGATATTGATTTATCGATGTTTTTAACGCAGCTATAACTGATCTTTACATTATTTTTGTTAAAAATCTTCTTTAGTATTGCAGAGTGATTAAAGTATTTATGAATTAAATTTAGGAAAATTCATCCAATATTCGTTTGAACATTACGATTAAAAGGTGGATTAATCCATATTACATGTCTCTGTTTATTTTTACCTTTTTTTGTTTCTTTTTCTAAATATTCTAAATTAACTTTATGATTGTTTAGTTCTAACGCTTTTATTTATTTAACTTTTATTATTATCAAAAATTTTCTTATTGCTGAAGTTAGTAGATACTCTAACTTGGACTGATTTATGCAAATTATTTAAAATATTGAATGGTTGGTTGAACACTTTATTAACGTATCTATGGTTATATAGATTTTTGGTATATGGTTTGTAATAACCAGTATTCAAGTCCATGGTCAAGTTTTTTTCCTTAAACGATCATAAGATTTTATAAATCTTTTTGTTATAAATACAATTATTGCCTGTTTATTTAAATATAAAATAAAACATTTATCCCCTTTTATTTTATATATATACATAAAATAAATGCAATATATGTTTTTGAAATAAAAAACTGTAATCCCCATACAATATATGGTCTGAGCCACCATTGTGTTAACCAAATATTTCTTATTAAAATTTAAATTATGTAACGATCAGTCTTTACCCAGCACCTGAAGATTGCGCTGTTCATGAAACTCCAAGTCGTGAGGGATAATCTTTATTAATATACCTCTGTTATATTACATCAGGCTCTGTTTTATTAACACCAGCACTCCATACGATATATATATATATATATATATATATATATATATATATATATATATATATATATATATATATATATATATATATATTCAAAAAGATTACATTTCTTGAACCTAATTTAATTTTTATGGCGAAAAACCCAATCGAATTTGAAATTCTGTCACTCAAACGGCTCTTATTCAGTGGTTTAAAACAATTTTAAATACAGATTATTGTTAAATTTGATACACTATAGCTGAAATATTTAAAAATGCATGCTACTCGCTTAGATACCATCTCACTACAAAATCTATTAGTAACGGTTTGTTTCATTTCCAATAATTTATGACTCGTTTCTCAATAGAAACACTATTGATGTAAGGGGGATAACTCTAACAACAGAAAGAAACATGTAAAGGGCAATAACTCATGAGTTTATGCACTTAGTCAATCCACACAAAATACAATTACATGAGAATTATTAATCGAATTAATAAAATCTGAATAAACGCTAACTTCATTCATTTCTGTCTTCGCATTAGTTAAAAATTAGAGAATAAAATTACTGGATTATGTTAAATTACAGGTATTTTTTAAATTATTATAAACTTTACATTTTTTATAATAAAATTTATTGGAAACCATAAAATCTTGAGTTGACACTAAGTATTTATATATGTTATTGTAAAGAAACAAAATTCTGTAAGTGATTTTAACAAAGATATTAAATGATTTCATAAACAAGTCTTATTAATATAAACATTATATTTAAGTGGGTACATGCTTTTGAGCAAATACCCTGATTTTGTTTTGTTTTGTTTTTTCAACAGTGAAATTAATGTCTACTGACCTAGTGATCAAAGGTCTTATTAAATAAAACGCTCAAAGCTGGTAGGCATTAATTTCAATGTTAAAATAAAGAAAACAGGTATGTCTACATGTACCTCACTTAATATGATGTTTATAGTTTAGCATCCTGATACCACGTTTTTACCTATCTCAACTTTTGTGCAAATCTGTGCAAAAAGTGGATCACAGAGCTTATCCAGCTTCATACATATTTTCAGAAAACCTCGGCTTCTGATTGGTCAATAAACACACAAGTAGGGGTTACAATCTACCCATGTACAAGTATTTTTCCAGCGTGTGACCAAGTCAAGTTTTCCCGCTTCTTTCTCTGGAGCCTGTCATGTGATTAAATTTATTATAAATACCAGACACGAGTTCATTCTTTCTCTCTCTTGATTTCACTTGCTTACGAAAAATGTAGCGGTAAAGAAATCATTCTCAACTCCTTGTGGTCAGACACCAGGAAAACATATTCACACATGCACACATACACAACACATACGTACGAAATTTTTCAAATTTCATTACAAACATTACAAGCTAACATATTACAAATAATCAACTACAAGCAACAAAACTTAATTACATAACATTACAAGCAATGGAAACCTAATTACAAACATTACGGAGCATTCACTCCTTCAACTCTTCTAAAGCTAAAAGTTTATTCAACATTTTCTCAGCTTTACAGAATTCTTTACTCTCTAACAGTGAACATTTTGAGCGGCAAGTTCATTCAACCTTTTGTGAGCTCAGATAAAAAAAAGTATTCCATTAGTACAAACTTTAAACCCAGTCAAAGGGAAGTAACCCCCTATGCTTGTACATCATTTATACAAATATAAATAAATCTTGTTATAAAACTGTTTTGTGTTTATTCTTGTTTCATATTTTGTGGTATTTTGTGTTAAATATAAATTGCAAGGTCACACCAACTAACGGGCCTCTACAATAGCATTAAAAAATAATGTGGAATTAAAAATATAATATATTCATTACTTGCTTATAAACAAGTTTGCAATTCCATAGCCCAACCTCTCTAGGTAATTTTTTAAGAAACATAAACAATTGAGAACATTTTAAGACGAATATTGTTTACTTTTATTCATCTTCCTATTGAACATAAGATCTGAAAGCTGTAACAGCCGCTGCTGGCTGCTCCTAAACAAAACAAATAGGATAACCTTGATCATCACAGCCCTACTACTCCTGGAATTGAATTGGCAGTTACTTAGCAATTAAACAACTATCCTTATATATTTTGAGTTAGAAGCATACTGTTAAGCATATTGGATAAGGGAGTGTTAACCAGCATTCAAACAGTATTCATGGTATTTTTATATTTACCATTTTCTACTCCCAATAGCCAGGGAATAGATGAACAAATGTTATGGGCATAAATTTGGCCATTTTTTCAACAAAAAACCAGTTTCTCAGCATGGGAACCAGATCTGTAGTGTTGAGCTTAATTTTTGAATTTTGAAAATATTTTTGGTACAGTTTGATTGATTTGAGGTGAAGTGGCTACATTTCTTTTTTATCCAAAACCAATAAAAGGGTTTCCCTCCAAAATCAGAGAAGTGCATTTTGAGCCAACCTATAGGTTATTTAAAAGGGACCTTGGATTTAATTTTTGGAGCTGATGAACATCTACTTCAGGGACCCATGTTGCCCCAGTTCAAAAAGAAAACAATGCAGAAGAAATTTGACAACCACCAGACTAGAATTGAAAGAAACATCAAAGTAGCTCCCACATGAAATTCTAGTGGTCGTCCTTAAGAATATCAACCCAGTATTATCCCTAATTCTGCAAAGTTATTTAACCACTGTTTGAAGGAGAAATCTTTCCCAAGCATGTGGAATGTGGCTTCGTATGCCCAGTCTTCAAAAATGCGGGCAACTGATCCGCCCATAGTATATACCCAGTAGTCTCCTCAGTATCATTAGTAAGCTTTTTGAAGCCTTAATCAACAAAAAGGTTGTCAAGCACCTGTGTGATGAGCAGTATCGGTTTTGATCAGCCTGGTCCACTGCTAACGTCCTAACTACCATTACACACAGAATTAGTGAGGCCCTTGATGACACACATACTGCCTAGACCATAGCATTAGATTAGGCCTTTGACAAGATATGACACAAAGGTTCACTACACAAACTCTCCAGCTATGGAATCACTGGAAGGGTTTTCTCTATTATAAAATCTTTCCTAACAGGTAGATCCCTGAAGGTAGATATTAACAACCAGTCCTCTGGGGCACTGATGGTCAGCACAGGCATCCCCCAGGGTTTACTTCTCAGACCAACCCTCTTTCCAATTTACATAAATGATATACCAAAGAATATACTCCAATATATTCCCTCTGTATTCCATTAATGAGAAGTAAGTTCCACTTGAACAGCTTCTTCCCATGAACCACTGCCCTATGGAACAGATTACCAAGAGGATGTTTTCCTGATGACTACAATCTTAACCTGTTCAAGACTAGAGTCAACCATTATCTTCTCCTCCTATCCATATAAACTACCTCTTAACATAACTCTCTACCTTGAGTGGCCCTCGGGCCTTGTACAGGGTGAATCTTACTCTAAAAAAATCAAGGAAAAGTCTTCAGTTGGTGTGCTTGTTCTATTCTTTGTTATTACCACAAACTTTGCTTTGAAAATTGAACCAACTTCTTTGAAAATTATTCAGAGAAGTATTTTCTGCTTTTTTCCTTTTATTTAGTTTTCTTTTCTGAGGACCTTATGCAGCATTATAAATTTTATTGTAAAAAGGCATATTTCATTTTCATTGATAATTTACATACATACATGTTATTGGCCATCATTTGGCACGCAATGCACTTAATTTGTGTAATTCATTTTTTTTTGTATTAACAATAAATTTGTCATCTGATTTTAAACTCAGCTCGTGTTGGCTGTCTTTGCTATGTGCCCATATAAATTAAATCTTGCCTCAAACATTTGTTTGAATTATTTATTATTTTTTTATAATTGATTTTTTCATAGGGTTTATTACCAAATAAAAATCCTATACTTTATACAAAGTTAAATAAAAATCTATGTTTTTTATTTCTTTACTCTTTCAAAAAGTTTAACTTTTATACACCAAAAAAGATTAATTTTAATCTTGTTTTTCTTTACTGAGTGGCAAAATTACAACTAACTTTGTTTTTTCTCACAACTCTCTGAATTCTCAAATAATTTAATATTTTTTAGAATAGTCAAATTTTAATACAAAACTATTATATGCATGGGATAAGATAGTAGTGAGCCCTGATAAAAAAACAAATAACATAAAATATAAAAATAAAATATATAAACAAAAATAAAAAGAAGTAAAATTAAAAAGCATTTGTGCTTTCCTTTAAAATCCTTATCTTTCTTTCTTTCCCTCTCTTTCTCTCTCTGAACTTCTCTTTCTATACGTCTCTCAATTAACAAGGCAATTCTCAAATAAGAAGAAGAAGAAGAAGAAGAAGAAGAAGAAAAAAGACTGAATCTGATCAAAAAAGAGCAGAAACTACTTGTGACAAAAAAATATCAAAAATCAGGGAGGCTCCACACATAACTTCTGTTATAAAACAAAATGAAAAAGAAAGGAACGCTGGAAAATAAAATAATTTAGTGTTATGATGTTGATTTGGGGTTAGTAAAGACAAACGCCAAATAACACGTAACAATAAAAAGGGGTTTATTAGGTAGGTAAGTAGCTACAGAAATTGCCTGAGTAGTCTATAACTAGCTCAGCCAAGAACTTCTCTGACTCTGTCTGTCTTTTGACATGCCACTATTTAACGTCTTTGTTTGTAGACAAGTTCATCTTCAAGAGGGGTGGTAGGTTTCCTACACAACATCTAGCCAATCCAAAAAATTGACTTTTGATGTTAACCAAAACTGATGTTCACTCTAAAATCTCAAAGCCTGATCAAAAGGATATAAACCTGACACCTCTGAGCTTAGAAGTGGAGGACAGAAGTAGAGGACTGAACAAAAGAAACCGACCATGCATAAAGAAGTAGTTAAGAGGTCATCTGCTAAAACACAGTAGAGTGACACTGGACTATTTCTAAGATTACTACTATCCCTATCATGGTCTGACTTTAAAACACCTCTACTAGACATTTCTCCAGACTGCTACAAATATCTGCCTTATTAACAAACTTTTTGCTACACCAAATACCAAAGGACTCATTCCTCATTCTAAAGAAAATAAATAAAAATATATTATTTATTTTAAACCCTTGAGTCAGTTTATTTTATTATAGTTTCCAGTAATAAAAATCCTACTACTTATCCACACTGGTGACTTCCACACTTGTCAAAAGATAAATCTTTTACTCATATTTTCTTTGAATTTTCCTGTTTCTTGTTTCGATTATAGATATGATAGTTCACTATGTTGTAGAAGTTGAATTCTCAGCTTGTGATGTCAGGTGCACCAAATTAGAAGACGCTATAGTGAAGATCTTCAAACCAGGAAGACTGGAAGTCAATTGATAAAAATAATTTTCTTATTTAAATGGGACTAAACAGCACACTAAAATTACTGTGAAAATTAATCTGTTCATCTTTTGATGAAACAGACATTGCTAAATACGATTTAAATTCTCTTTCTAGCCTATACTATTAAATAAGTTGATTCCAACTGATCTAATCAGTTGTGATGTAGAATTTAAAATATATTAGGAAAAAGAATTAAATAAATTACAGCTGAAAGAAAGCAACCCTAGAAAGAACAAGGGTTACGTTCCCTATTTTGAAATGGTAGTACACAGTAAATAGAAGAGGTTTGTTCATTGACTAAAAATAAGCCCTTAATGCTGACCTCATGCTGACATATATAAGGCACAAAACATAAATTAACACACATTTTTTTTGTTCCTACTGTGGCAGTGAGCAGTAAGGGACACACAAGTTAAACTACTACAAAAATGTTGCCACACACTCAATGTTACACCTGTAGACTTTGCCAGTAGTACCACACTTAATACAGACTGTTAAAAAGATTCTTATAAGATAAATCCACAGAGTTTTAAAGTCTGCAAACCTCTGTGGAATTACCCCACTTAACTGCCAAGGAGCTTCTTCTATGATGCAAAAAAGTAGTCACAGGGAAATAACATGTCATCTTTCCCCTCCATGAGACTTCTTAATCCACAGCAAACCATGTGTCACATCATATTCAACACATACTCAGCAATCACCAAAACTTGGCTTGTATAAAATGTAATAGTTTAATGATTATTTCACATAGGTATTTCCTTTTCTTCATTCCAATTTTATTTCTCTTTTCTTTTTTTTTCTGTTAATCAATCACAACATGGCTTTTCTAGCAATTCATTCTGTTTCAATTTTTCTCAATGTTTGCCTGTCACTTTCCTCTTTTAAAGTTAGTTACAGGATAGCTGTAATGTGTCACTTAAATAACACCACATATTAACAAACATGTATAAAACTCACTAAACTGTTCTTATTAGATTAGGTGTCATCATTTGGAGCAGAGAGGTGTCATGTGTTGACAAACAAAAACTAAAAGTGTTGAATTGGTTGAGAAAATAGACAAACAAGAGAGTGAAACAAAATGAAATAGAAATTTTATACTGTTATGAACATTTTTATGTTGGGAAAATTTCAAGGATAGTTCCTCAAAGAAAGTGCAAATTTAAGGAATGTTCTTAAGAAATAGTCTCTGTAAAAAATGGAGAAAATTTTCACTTACTCTGTTGGTAAGTAAAAAAGTGAGTGAAGTATATTGTTAGTGTCCTATCTTGACCTTGGCCTGAAGTGAAAGAGAGAGTGCTAGCCTCTTGAGATTCACAACGTACTTCTCCCAGTTTTTTTTTCTTTTTATGCATGCCCAAAAGATGAAATGTGGTTGCTGCTCCTGGTAAGGAATTTAGTGTAAACTGAACCTATGTCTACCTTTTGAATTAGTGTAATACCAATTATGTCTATATTATGTCTATCTTTTTTTACTCTAGTGTAAAATGGACCTATGTCTACCTTTTTGCTAATTCATTGTAATTTTGTCCTATAAAACCTATATTTAACATTAAATAACCCAACAGTGATTGATGTGTCATTATGTTACCCCATTTAATCTTTCAAAATAAAAAATGTGAGAAATGTCATTAAAAAGATCTCATATGTCACTTTCCAAGCAAACTTCTATATATAGATTCAGATAAATATCTGAGATAAATGAAAATCACAAGTGAAGTAAGGTACAGCTGATAACAATCAGCAGGTGTCATTGTTTACACATATACATAAAACTCATATGTATGAAGTAAAGTGCTGAAAAATTCTTGGCAAATTTTAGAAGTCACTGATTAAGTTATGGCTCACATTATTTCCACTGAATCTGAATTTAAATCTGCACTACCCAGTCTGTGGATTGAACCCACAGATAAACAAAAACTCATATATATGAAATGGGGTTCCTGAAACATTCTTGGCTCAAATAAGAAGGGAAAGCCCCCCCCAAAAAAAAAATTCTGATATTTGGTCAGATTTTGAGAAGTGGGGTCAAACCTAAAATTCTTCAGCACATTTCATATATGAATGATTTTTTTCTCTTTTTTTTTTTTTAATCATTTCACCCTAGGCAAGGCATTAAAGCCACTAAGATGCAAGGGGTTATTGAATGTGAAAGAATGAGAAAAAGTAAAACATTATTAAAGAGAGAGAACAATAAAAGAATAGGTTAATTAAGAAGACAAAAGATAACGATTGACATTGAATTTAAATTTTTGAAGATCAAACTTGATTGGAAAGCAAGAAGCCAGAAGAGAGGTCCATGAGAAGTGTAAGAGAAGAAATGTGATATGATAGAAAGATATAAATATGATAGTGTAACCCGTTTCAACCCTTATCAGTGGCAACCAATAATGTCATGCTACTCATCGATCCTCAAGTTTTTTAGACTACCGTTGTTACCATTTAGCTGACTCTTCACTCATTAGCGTGTGACTCATTGTGATGGTATGCACGGTTCCACTCGACCTAGCTGGCATTTGGAATAAAGAATGAACTCAAGTTCAAAATGTAACAACGAATTGGTTTATATATGATTTGTTGCATCCAGCAGTTTTAACCCTTCCCACTTATTGTTATAATCAAATGACACTGGGATCCACTTCAGAGTCTGCAGCTTATATTTGTAGTAACTTAAATCTGTAAGTTCTAGTCTTCATGTACAGCACAAGTCTTGGTCAGGAGGTCTCAGTGAACAATGTGATGCCAGTAGCAGTAGTGTGTGTCTCTCTCTGTCTCTCTATCAATCTCTGTCCAAAATCTCCAGCTTATATGGAGTCCTGCATCCGACAGGAGTGGTGTTGTCTAGGGTCTGTGTTCATTTGTCTTCTACCCTAAGCATCAACCTTTTCTAAATTCCCATATATAAAAATACATTTACTCAAGTGGATTTCCAAATTTGGGGTTGTCCAGCTCTCTTTTGAGAATGGTTAGCCACCCCTTAACTCTAAATATCATGAGGCCTCACCTCACACCATAACTCCATATAGGTGGTGCCAATTTCTCTCACTCTCTCTTTTTCTGCTCTTCCTTCTCCCACTTTCAGCAGCCAACCTCAGCCCATTCATTGGGCTGGAGTGATATATCTAACTTCCAGATGGCGCAGCAAAAACAAAAGGGACTTTCAGTCATTAATCCTTATCTATCAGCTTGCCCCATGCTGGGATCTCTCCATCAACCAGACCACTCAAGAATTGGAAAAGGAAAGAAAAATAAATTCCATTCTCCTTAAAACAAAAGTTTATCTTTTCTCTGTCTATGCATTTTTTATGATCAAACAAACCACCCAGCCTTTTTGCCCATGGTCATTACAAAATAGTAATTAATTTTTCCTTACCACTTGTATCCAAAGGAATCTGAATTAATGTTCGGATGTAAAATTTTCTCAGGGCAAATGTCACAGAAATTATAATGACGAACACATCTAGTTGGCCCCTATCTCTGTGGGGATGCTTTTCTTATGGGTGGCTGATTCAAAACAGATGAGTTTTTTTCTGGCCCTTTTTGTCCAGGGAGAACTGTGAATGTTATTTATTTCAGCAATCACTGTGGTTTCTTTATCATCAACAAATGATTCTTTTTTATCTGACATCTTCGTGGAGACCTTAATGGTCTCTTTATTATCAGCAGGAAGTGGGAAAAAATGGGTAGTCATGGTTTTGCTCAATCTTACTAAGTCCATCTGGTTAAATTTGGGTTTGATTCGCCTTGGAATTATTTAAAAAATATGATTTTTCAACACATTTTGTTTTTAATTTTGTTCTCAACTTTTCGATCCATCTTCCTGCAATTTCAACAATTATCCTCTCGTTAGTAGACTCTATTCTCTTTATTCTTTCTTTCTCTTTTTGTTTGATCAATCTCTGGAGATCTCAGTGTCATAATAATAGTAGTAATAATAGCAGCAACATATATATATATTATAATTATAATATATATTATGATTATAATATGTTTTATAATATTATTTTCATAATAAATTCAATTTTGGAGCTGACAAGGTAATATTGTTAAGATTTTTATTTAATTTTTCTTGTGTCTGTATAAGATTTTTCTCATAAAAACTTATACAAACACAAGAAAAATTAAATAAAAACTTAACTGCAGTACCTTGTCAGTAATCTTTAATATATATATATATATATATTGTTACGAACTTGTAGCATATAGATGAACCACGGGTTCTAAAAAAAAAAGGAAAACGTGGTTTCTTTTTCTCGGTCTTCACTCAGAAATGGAAGCGACACAAGGGAATCAACGAAGAACAGACACAAGACGATGGCTTTCAAAATTAAACATTTATTCATAAATATATATGTAACGAAACAAAGAAAGAAAAAAAAAGAACATTCATTTAACAAAGGGGGAGGACATCAGTAAAGAATAGAAGGCGCGAGCGAATACATACATATATGAAAATAGATCGAGCCAAAAGAACCAACTTATCTTGCAGTCGGGCTGGTATCTTCACAAAGTTTTGATTCGCCGAAGCGAGAGTTCTCATGATAAATCAGTATCTTGGCCGGCCGACAATGTTCCTGGATTCTTCTTCTTTTCGCAAGTGTTCGTGGGTCCCCAGCATTTCATACAGGCATTTGGTTGGGTTGATCAGTCAATAGCAGCCCTTCAATCACTGGTCGATAGACTTCGTGGTCTTCCTCATCTCAGTGGGCGGTCTGACGATTTTTGCCCAGCGATGTTCAACTGCCGCTGGTCAGAGGGAAACTGAAAAATCCTTCTTTGGTTTTCGCTGTCCCCACAGACAGTCACGTGGGTTCCCTTCGTCCTTGACCGGGTACGCAGGAGAATAGGGCGCAAATCACGCAGTGTTTGTGTGATGGCCAAAAGTTCAACGCATGCTCCGTACGTCCCGATCACGTGAATCGCAGCATGAGACCCTGATGGTGTATGGAGTTTACTCATGGTCAAACGCGAAATCTTAGAACCAGGTCATCCTCGCGTCGGGTCACTTCTAAGTTCACGGGCCCTTGGCTGGCGGGTGGAAGAGAGGATAGGGAGAGAAAGAATTTGTGAAGAGAAAGGGGGGGTATGGCTGATCATAGAATATATTCGCTCGCGAATCGGAAGCATTGGATTAAATTTCTGTTTTTATCTATTTATTTATCTTTTTTTATATCTAACTAATTTTCTCTTTATTTAAGATTTTACTTTAGCCTAACGCCTATATGGTTTATGAAATCGTTGCTACGTGACACCTCCTACCAAAAAAAAAAAAATGCCATTAACGGCAGTTTTCTAAAAAAAAAAAAGATTGTTTTCGTCCCCGTTTGATCCTCAAAAGCTTATCGATCAGATACGGGACAGGGCGTCAGCACACACGTTGTCGATGCCTCTTATGTGCTGAATAGTTAGATTGTATTCTTGTAACGCTAAACTCCAGCACAGTAGTCGCCTGTTCGTATTCTTCATTTTCCTGAGGAAGGTTAGTGGGTTATGGTCAGTATATACTAAAGTAGGCTGACTGGACGAAGACACATACACTTCGAAGTGTTGTAAACTTAACAAAAGGGCAAGAGTTTCTTTTTCTACTGTAGAGTAATATTTCTGGTGATTGTTGAATTTTTTGAGAAATAACTGACCGGGTGTTCGATACCATTTGCATTGGTCTGTAGTAATACTGCGCCAATGCCATGGTCACTTGCATCTACAGCTAACCTGAACGGTCGGGTAAATTCAGGAGCTTTGAGGACAGGGTTTGAGCACAATAGGGCTTTTATTTGATCAAAGGATCTCTGACAGTCGGGTGTCCAATCAAATTTGGCTTTCCTCCTCAACAGTTGGGTAAGCGGTGAGGCTATATCAGAGAAATTCTTACAGAACTTGCGATAGTAACCCGCCATTCCGAGAAATCTCCTCAGGCCTTTTACATTGGTCGGGGCTGGGTACTTAACTATACTTTGTATTTTTGCCTCGATCGGAGTTATCCGCCCATGGCCGACAACGTGTCCGAGATACGTCACTTCTGCCTGGCAGAAATCACTTTTCGCAAGGTTAATGGTGAGATTGGCATGCTTCAACCGATCGAAGACTTTTCGTAGAGATATCATGTGTTCGGCCCAGGTGTTATTGTACACGACTATGTCATCGATGTACGTCTCTACACCAGCCAGATCTCGCAGGCAATGGTTCATCATTCGCTGGAAGGTGGCCTGGGAATTTTTCATCCCAAAAAGGCATCACGCGGTATTGATACAGGCCATCCGGAGTCGCGAAAGCAGATATCTCCTTAGCGCGCTCGGTTAGGGCACACACCAATAACCCTTCAACAAATCGAGCTTCGTAATATAAGTAGCCTTGCCTACTTTATCAATACAGTCGTCCATCCTGGGAATGAGGTACGAGTCCGTCTTAGTGACGAAGTTCACCTTTCGGTAGTCGGTGCAAAACCGAACTGAGCCGTCAGGTTTGTCCACTAGCACGCAGGGGAGGGACCAACTGCTTTGGCTACGCTCGATAATGCCGTTCTCTAGCATGTAGGCTATTTCTCCACGTAGGATTTCGGCTTTCCGTGGGTTGACTCGGTAGGGATGCTGTTTAATGGGGTGGCATCTCCTACTTCCACATCATGATAAGTAACGGTGGTTTGGTTGGGTACGTCAGGGAACAGGCCCTGAAATCCTCGATAAGGAGGCTAAATCCTTCCTCTCCTCAAGGGCTAAATGCGACAGCTTCGCACTTAGGTCAGCTAGTACCTCAGGTTGTAAAGTTTGGTGGGGTGGTCACCCCTTTCCATAACTTCTCCTCGGATCTCCGTGGGCTCGGGCATAGTGTTAGGCCCACTGATTACTAACACAGGGTCGGTCTTTCCCCCCGTTCATAGTAAGGCTTAAGCATGTTAATGTGACACATCTGCGTCGACTTCCTGCGATCAGGGGTTCTTACGACGTAGTTGAGGTCACCGGCCTTCCTGACCACTTCATACGGGCCATGGAATCGAGCTTTGAGAGGATGTCCGGCAAGGGTAATAACACTAGTATTTTTCCCCGACACTGAAATTTCGTTCGACTGTGTCTCGGTCGTATCGATCTTTCATTTTATGCTGAACCGACCGGAGGTTCTCGCGGGCCAGTTCACATGCTTCTGCTAGTCGGGTTCGGAAACGGGAAACATATTCCAGCAAATTTTCTGTTACTGGGTCTTCCCGCAACAAACCTTCCTCAGTACCTTTAAAGGACCGCGGACTGAATGCCCAAATATTAATTCAAATGGGCTGAACCCCAACGATTCCTGTACGGATTCGCGAGCGGCGAACATTAGGAATGGGATACCTTCGTCCCAATCGTGTTGGTGGTCCAGGCAATATGTTCTCATCATGCTCTTCAAGGTGGAGTGGAACCTCTCAAGGCACCTTGGGACTGGGGGTGATAGGCGCTTGACTTAATGGATTTTATACCCAAACTTCTCGTAACTTGTTGAAACACCCCTGACATGAAGTTGGATCCCTGGTCTGACTGTATCACCCTGGGTAAGCCGACCATGGTGAAAAAAGCTAACAAGGGCCTTTACTATTTTCCTGGCGGATAGATTTCTCATGGGTATCGCTTCGGGAAACCTGGTCGAGGCGCACATAATCGTTAGCAGGTATTGGTTCCCTAACTTAGTTTTGGGTAACGGACCAACACAGTCTACGATAATGCGACAAAATGGCTCCTCGAAGGCAGGAATGGGATGTAGGGGTGCGATGGGGATTTTCTGGTTCGGCTTCCCTACAACCTGGCAGATGTGGCAAGTCCGGCAATACTCAGACACGTCCCTTCGGATACCCGGCCAGTAAAAGTATCTGACGATCTTATCGTGCGTCTTGTTAACGCCAAGGTGACCCCCCAATGGGATCTCATGAGCTGTCCTCATGACCTCCGTTCTGTACCGTTTAGGGAGTACTATTTGGTGGACTGTCGACCAGTCTTCTGAGGCGGAGATGTGCGGGGGTCTCCACTTCCTCATTAGTACTTCATTCTTAATAAAGTATCCAGTTGGAACTTTCTCCAACTCATCCTCGGGCAATACGTGACGGAAGAGTGGGGTGAGCTCAGAATCACTCCCCTGCTCTGTTATAAGTGCTCTCCTCGATAATGGAATGTCCATAGCGGGCTCAACACTACCATCGCTATTTCCAGTTGGGTTACTATCGGGAGGATAATTTAATCCCACATCAGGATTTATAAACGTTTGCGATAGGTCTATCACTTCGTCCTCTGTCCTATCGATTAACTCGTTTGACTTTTCATCGGCCTTCTTTCTGGCCTGTGCTCTGGTCACTGCACACGAGGGAAATATATCGAGATTCTCTTCCTCGATATCTTCGGTGTCTACCGAAGCAACCGGTTCCGGAACTACTTTAGGGTGGGGTATCACCCTACCACCCGCCAATTCGTTTCCCTAACAGCATGGATATGCCTTTCATAGGCAAACTAGGGACTTCTCCGACCTCGACAGGGCCAGAAACTAACCCAGACGTGAGGTGGATTCGATGAAGGGGAACGCTAACAAAGTTGCCGCTAACACCCTGTATGATAACAAATTCGCCAGTGGCCGAATCCGATCCACACGGCACGAAGCTCTCCACAATCAGGGACTGGGTGGCCCCAGTGTCCCGCAAGATCTTCACGGATTTCTTCTTCGTAGGGGTTATCAACGGGGATACAGCACCATTAGACACAAATGGCCTATCTCCTCCCTCACATCTTCATTCGGTTTCCTATTTAGGGTAACGCTGTCGGAAGAAATTAGCCCTTGGGGTCTCTCTTGACTTAGGGCTCTGGACTCGGCATTCCGCTTCGTCCAACAATTCGGCACGAGGTGTCCTACTTTATTGCAGTAGTGGCACATCGGGAGTTTCCTCTCTCTCCTATTCGTTTGCCGATAAACCGGTGACGGAGAACTAGGATTTTGAGATTTGGTATCTCTCGGACTGGGTAGTTGGCCTGAACTAACCGATCGACCAAACTTCGAATTCGGACCAGAACCAGATCCACGTCTTGGGTGTGGACCGCTTCCAAATTCGGATGGGTTGTTATGATTGAATGTACCCCGCTTATGTGTTAACGCGTATTCGTCAGCGAGGGTGGCCATCTCATATAAAGTATCTACCCTTTTTCATCGAGGTAGGTTTTCAAATTATCAGGGACACATTCTTTGAACTCCTCTATCAGTA
The DNA here is from genome assembly GCA_903632075.3 of Acanthosepion pharaonis. Classification (NCBI taxonomy): domain Eukaryota; kingdom Metazoa; phylum Mollusca; class Cephalopoda; order Sepiida; family Sepiidae; genus Acanthosepion; species Acanthosepion pharaonis. Next base: position 1,020,277 of record CAHIKZ030000759.1, read on the forward strand.
TCATTTGCCTTAGCCTATCGTGATCTGCCTCGATGTTTTTCGATAAACTCCATCTATCGAAATAGGTTTCTTTTTGTCTAGAAAATTCTACATAAGTCTGTTTGTCTCCCTTTCGGCAGGCTCTAAATTTTTTGCCGGTATGCCTCCGGCACAAGCTCATACGACTTTAAAATGGCCGATTTCACAATGCTATATTCAGCGCAATCTGCTACTGAGAGCGCGGCATACGCTTCTTGAGCTTTGCCTTTTTAGTGCGGTCTGCAGTAAAATTGGCCACGTTTCTATGGGCCATGCTAGGTTTGAGGCGACCTTTTCGAAATGCTGAAAATATTTGTCGACGTCAGCCTCGTTAAACTGCGGTACGAGTCGGACTTGCTTCGCTAAGTCGAACTCACTACTTCTAGCTTCGTGAAGTTCCGCTTTTCGTCTAACTCCCGAAATCTAGTTTCTTGCTCGATTCTAGCTTTTGCTATTTCAGCCTTTGCTCTTTCAGCTTCGGCTCTGACCTTAGCCTCGGCTTCAATTTTCACTTTCTCGAGCTCGAGTTGTGCCTGCGAAAGTTCCGACGTGTCTAGTGATAATTTACTTAATTCTTCTACGTCGAAAACGTCGTTATCTACCATATGCTCACAGACTATCCTGACTAGCTGAGTTTTTCTCATAGACTTCGCTACCTCTAGTTCTAATTCCTTCCCTATTTCAACTATATCATCCTTCTTAAGCTTACATAATTTTTCCATAGAGGGCGATGCGAGAAAACTATCTATAACCGACATCTTGGCCTGTAGTTCGCCGACACCCTGAAGTTGTGCGATTCTTACTGAGTGAAAAAACAGGGAGAAAAGATTCTCGGAACGAGCCCCCAATTTTATATGTTACGAACTTGTAGCATATAGATGAACCACGGGTTCTAAAAAAAAAAAGGAAAACGTGGTTTTTTTTCTCGGTCTTCACTCAGAAATGGAAGCGACACAAGGGAATCAACGAAGAACAGACACAAGACGATGGCTTTCAAAATTAAACATTTATTTATAAATATATATGTAACGAAACAAAGAAAAAAAAAAAGAACATTCATTTAACAAAGGGGAGGACATCAGTAAAGAATAGAAGGCGCGAGCGAATACATACATATATGAAAATAGATCGAGCCAAAAGAACCAACTTATCTTGCAGTCGGGCTGGTATCTTCACAAAGTTTTGATTCGCCGAAGCGAGAGTTCTCATGATAAATCAGTATCTTGGCCGGCCGACAATGTTCCTGGATTCTTCTTCTTTCGCAAGTGTTCGTGGGTCCCCAGCATTTCATACAGGCATTTGGTTGGGTTGATCAGTCAATAGCAGCCCTTCAATCACTGGTCGATAGACTTCGTGGTCTTCCTCATCTCAGTGGGCGGTCTGACGATTTTTTGCCCAGCGATGTTCAACTGCCGCTGGTCAGAGGGAAACTGAAAAATCCTTCTTTGGTTTTCGCTGTCCCCACAGACAGTCACGTGGGTTCCCTTCGTCCTTGACCGGGTACGCAGGAGAATAGGGCGCAAATCACGCAGTGTTTGTGTGATGGCCAAAAGTTCAACGCATGCTCCGTACGTCCCGATCACGTGAATCGCAGCATGAGACCCTGATGGTGTATGGAGTTTACTCATGGTCAAACGCGAAATCTTAGAACCAGGTCATCCTCGCGTCGGGTCACTTCTAAGTTCACGGGCCCTTGGCTGGCGGGTGGAAGAGAGGATAGGGAGAGAAAAGAATTTGTGAAGAGAAGAGGGGGTATGGCTGATCATAGAATATATTCGCTCGCGAATCGGAAGCATTGGATTAAATTTCTGTTTTTATCTATTTATTTATCTTTCTTTTATATCTAACTAATTTTCTCTTTATTTAAGATTTTACTTTAGCCTAACGCCCTATATGGTTAATGAAATCGTTGCTACGTGACAATATATATATATATATATATATATATATATATATATATATATATATATATATATGATATTGATTGGGTCAACAGTTTTCAGAGGTGCTGCATTCTGAGATCGTTTCCCCAAACTGATAACTTACCTTCCTGAAAAATCCTATGGTGAGATTTGAAACCGGATCTCATGATCAAAAAACAAATATTGTAACCATTCAACGACACACCATATGCATATATACATACATATGCAATGTTTGTGGCAAGTTTATATATATAGGAATATAGAAAAGTCTATATTCTATTGTAACAATGTACTACTGAATAATTATATAACTTGTAAAAAGAACAACTATAACTAAGCAAGAGTAGAAAAAGATAAAAATGTAACCACTGAAACAATATGAACAGACTGTCCCTTAAACCGTCAATGTTTGACTAATAATATTGTTTATAGAGCTCACATACAATCTGATAAAGAACAAAGTTTTACATTGGATCAACTGAAACTGACTGGAAACAGATTTTACAACCACAAACTAAGTTTAAGTAATGTTAAATACAAAAATAATACTGCTCTCTCTAAATATTACTGACAAATAAAAGATGGAGGAAGTGTGCCAGAAATGACAACAGAATTAAAGGCTAAAATTAAATTTTACAATGGTAAAAGCAAAAGATGTAATCTTTGCCTTCTAGAAAAATGTACCATTCTAAAAAATATAAATAACCCGAATTTACTAAACAAAAGAAATGAATTAATGGTCACATGTGAATATAAAAACAAATACCTTTTGTTGAACTAGATCAATTTCAATTCAAGCCATATCGCCTCATTATTTTTTTAATATATATTTAAATTCATTTATTTACTGTTACTTTAGATGTATGATTGTATATGTACTAATATATATAAGTATATTCCTCCTATTTGCATACTTATCTGCTATTATTAATATGTTGTATGTATGTATATTTCGTCATTTATAGGATGGTTGTGTACTTGTATATATGTACTTATAATTACATAGATAATAAGTATAAGTCTCGCAGCCAGAAACAACAGCCGATAGCCCAGGCTTTGGAAGCAGACGTAGATACCGAAATTAAGCGTATGGTTGATGAAGGTATCATTGAAAACTGCAGCGACCCCAAAGGCTTCAATAGCCCGGTATTTGCCGTACGCAAGAAAAACGGATCGATTCGTGTCGTTGCTAACTTTAAAAGAACTCTCAACAAGGTCTTGGTCGATCTTGACCCTTACCCAATGCCAAGGATCGACCACTTGTTCAATAAAATCGGCAAAAGCAATAGATATTTTACTACCCTTGATCTACGAAGCGGCTACTGGCAAATTGAGATCGACAAGCGAGACCGATACAAAACAGCATTTACATGGAAGGACCAATGCTATCAATACACGCGCCTGGCCTTCGGCCTTACATCTGCCAGACAAATCTTCTCCCGTTGCATAGCAGAAGCCCTAGCCACGGTCACATCCCGTGACAACATTTCTTCCTATATCGACGACAACCTGGTCCACGCTAGGACATTTAGGGAGTACATACTCTCCCTCGAACAATTTTTTACTGCCCTCCGAAAATTCGGACTCAAGCTGAATCCTGATAAATGTTCCTTCCTCGCACCAGAGGCAAAATTCCTCGGACGCATAGTAAACAGCGAAGGATTCAAGGCTGATCCAGAATACGTTCGTGCCATCAGGGAAATGAAACTTCCAACATCAAAAAAGGAATTACAAAGACTTATCGGCCGTTTAGTGTGGATCAGACAATTCTTAGAGACACGTCTTCACGAACAAATCAGGTCAGATATGTTTTCAAAACTTATGGATCCCATACACGAACTCAACAAGGTTAATAAACCGTTTTTCTGGACGCAAAATGCTGACAGGGCCTTCAAAAAAATCAAAGACCGTCTCTCTTCACCACCTGTCATCTCATTTCCAGATTTCTCCAAACTTTTCACACTCACCACCGACTCCAGTGATGTCGCATGTGAAGCAATCTTAATGCAAGAAGCCGACAACGGGAAGAAAGATATCATAGCGGTCGCTTCCCATACATTCAACTCCACGGAACAGAACTGGTCCACGACGGAACGAGAGGCATATGCAATAAAGTGGGCAATATTGAAATTTGATTATTTCCTTCGCAACCGCCCCTTCGTCATCTTCACCGACAACAGATCGCTGACATATCTGGACCAACGAGAGTTCAATAATGCCAAAATACGACGATGGCAAGAAGAAATTTCATGTTATAAATTCGTCTTGGAATATGTTGAAGACGAATCAAATGTATGGGCTGACATGCTCAGCAGAGGTTGCGGACATAAGAAAACGAAAGCCCCGAACGACCCTACACCGGCAGGCAGGACATTCGAGGTAAGCGGTTCAGACCTCCGCGTATACATCCCATCTTGGTGCCTCGGCGAGTTTAACGGTTTACAGCTCATTCCCAAAACTCACACACCACAAAACGCCCGCACCCACAAGCGCGTCACCAACGCATTCTTCGCCTATCACTCCACCACCACCATCCCCACTGAGAGAATCTGCAACCACCTCGGCATCGCAGATGAACAACTGAAAGACGACGCCCTGGCAAAGATCATCAGCGCCCTCCAGTCACCCACCCAAGCGAACCTCATATCGATCCTGACGACCACCGAGCTACGCTTTTCAAAAAACATTTCCACCAATTTTTTCTAGAACCAGGCACCTCCGTTTTGATGATAAGAGACAGTAAACACTCTCCGAGGTTGGTTGTACCATACAAACTACGACCCAGATACCTCTACCAGGCACACGAGGGCAACAACCACTCATGTGTTACCCGTATGCGAGAACTCCTTTCCAGCTACTGGTGGGAATTCAAAAACCGCGACATCAAGGCCTATGTCGATTCTTGCGACACGTGTGCTAAGTGCAAGGACAACTACGGTAGACGTACTCACTGGCCCATTGGCCACTGCAAACGAGGAAAGAGACCATTCGATCTTGTCTTTATAGACTTTGTCACAATGCCCAACTCAAAGGGAAAACGCTACATGCTAACCATCTTGGATAGCTTCAGCCGACATTTTACAGCCATACCATGCGCGAGAGACCTTGCTATCGGCGCCGCCCGCGGATTGTACCATTTCTTCCTTCGACTCAGAGAGATTCCACGCATAGTATCCTCTGATCAAGGCACACGCTTCACTGGAGAAGTCTATCGACAATTCTGTAACCAGATGTCAATCACGCAAGAACTTCACTGTCCTTGGCGCCCGCAAAGCTCAGGAAATATCGAGAGACAACATCGTACGATGAAGAACGCACTTTATATGTTATGCGAAGACAGGAACTGTGAATGGACAGACGTTCTAGAATCTGTCGTTTCGTCCATGAATGCCACGACCAACAGCGCCACCGGTGTCTCCCCGCACTATGCCATTACCGGCCGTCACCCCAACATCGGCCTACCTACACTACACAGAAAAGAAATCACAAGCGACGATCCTGAAGCATATGGAATGCAAATTAATGCCCTGCTAAAGCAGCTTCACCACCACGTCACCCTGGCCAACGATGAAGCTGACCACAAACTTGAGACTAACTTAAATCGCCTCACATACAAGGACCCAATACAAGTAGGCGACAAGGTTTTACTTCATCGGCCACACTCAACTGTAGCCCAATCCTCTCATCTGCCCTGGATAGGAAATTACACCATTATAAAACGAACAATATGATGTGTCAGGGTAAAAATGATGATGGTGATACAATCTGGATTCACCGTGCACATATCCGACGACTGGCCCCACGCCCAACACATCTTTCTAATAAAATCCCTCTGCCTCCACCATGTAACAGTCACCAGGATCATTCTCCTCCACATCCCTCAGGGACACATAATTCAGCAAATAATTCCATACCAAAACAAATGCCAATAAGAAGAACACGAGGACAACTTCCCACACGCTTCAGAGACTTTATCATGAATTAATCACCCAAATATACACGAATAACGCTCACTGTAAATGAGACCGAGATCTGGGGGAGCCTTGTTATAAAATAAAATAAGATATATCTCGGCCGATTTACAGGCAAATAATCAAGAGCGAGAACAGGATGTAAACGGGACAAAGCCCCGTCACAAAGTGACCATTATCTTTCTTTACAAATGTTCCCGACACACGTGTTCCGGTCGAAAAATAAAATAATATTTAAAGTGCTCTATTTTTCGTCCAATAAAAATGCTTCCCTCCTAATTATACTCGCTTCGTTTTTCGAGCCTGTTAAGCCATAAAACAACGCTATAAAAGGGGTCACACGGAAGTTCAACCGGCAGTCCACAGGTGGCCGCAAACAGGCCGTCACGGTCAGGCCGAGCGATCAGCAGCAGGAGAGCATCAACCACCGTCAACATGTGTGAACTACTATGAGAGATCGACCTAGATCCTAAAGCCGGCTTATGAACTTTACCACACCAAGGTAGCTGTCCCAAACCCTCACGTTCCTGTTAAAATAAACCACGTAAATCTATTTCTACTGTTGTCGTATTTCTTTCTTGCAACCATACGCTTGTCTATAACAAACTCAATGTCCAGGACAGAGTAAGAATATAATATAAAAGGCTCAAACACAATTCCAATGTAATAAATTATAACCATGGAATATTAGTTTTTGAGACTTTTATATTATATATATATATATATTATTATTATTATTATTATCATTACCCCACTAAATAAATGGACTGCTCCACTACCATTGTAGCATGGTATAAATATTAATATTTAAATTATGCAATGGTGAATTTTCAGTCAGCACCTGAAGGTTGCATAGGGTATGCAACACAGAGTTGTGCTACTGATGAGAATATATATATATATATATATATAATATTAGTGGTTAACAATTTGTAGGTCTGATGAATTGGATCAGAGTGACTAGATGTCCGTCCAATTGCTTCAAGCCAGGATTGAAACAACCGATTTGGATCAGTCAGAGATCCTACCTCTAAGCTATCAGCACATGGCAGTGAAAAAGAGAACTTTTAGTGTTTTATATATATATATATATATATATATATATATATATATATATATATATATATATATATATAACCTAGTTTATTCAGTTAAAGCAAAAATTATTACAACATATGATTATCGTGAATCACATTCTATCTTGCCAATGTAGATTGAGTTGAATTAAAATCTGTTATTCTGATGACATTGTTTGATCTGCAACATATGTCAAAATAAGATTTTTATGTCTTATATATTTACCATAGATAAATATTGAATAGAATGAGATAGATAGATAGATAGATAGATAGATAGATAGATAGATAGAGATAGATAGATAGATAGATGTGAAAATGAGGTAAAATTGACCTATAGATATGAACAGTACAAGATTAATATACATATAATTTCAAGAATATAAACATCAACCTGTTTATGTATGTCAGATAAAGGACACCAACAAACAAGTGAGATAAAAAATAGGGCAGTAAAAAGAAAAGAGTAGAGAAAGCTGTAATTTTATAAGCCTAAAATGTATTTCAAATTTTTATATCACCTATAAACAATAAAGTTATTAACATATGAATTGACTAACCCAGAGATTCCAGAATCTACAAATTTATCACCTCTGACTAATTGAAACACTTAATGCAGATTCTTTTATCCTGCTCTAAATACTAAAGTCAAAAAATACTATCTATGTCTATAATTCTCAAAATGTGTGTGTGTGTGTGTGTGTGTGTGTGTGTGTGTGTGTGTGTGTGTGTGTGTGATCAGATGTTGTTTATGCGTTTTCACAGTTTTCATCGGATTTTGATGAATTTTTTTTTGTTTGATAGACAGTTTTGAGTTCAAATTGGCTGGAAAATTTGCAACTTTGAAGGTGAAAAATAAAAAAAACTGATTTTTTTTACACTTTGCACAAAAATCAAAGACAAAATTTAATGTCAGTAAAAAATTTAGAGAGTTGAAATCTAATGCATAAGATTATTAGAATTATAAGAAAAAATTATATTATGAATAAAAATTATCGTATATTATTATTATGACAGTCCATAGAAGAGGTTCCTTCCTTGCAAGATTGAGAACACAAAAACGACCCTTTTCTGAGTCACCCCCATTCAAATTGCCCCCCCCATTTAGGGATGTGCCTTAGTTGCACCCAATTGTTGTTACTAATACTGATTTTCAGGTAGGCTGACTTTAAACTTCTCCAAGTGAAAGGCAAAAATTCCCAGTAATGAAACACCTTGATGAGTTATACTGCTAGTTTTCTATATTCCTACATCAGCTCTTGAATTTCTTAAAAAATGTCTCATTTTTGATTGACACATATAATGACTTAATCTAATGATTCACACTGAAAGTTTTAAAAACTGTGTAAAACATTGTATTCCTTACTTTTGACATATTTTGATGAAGTAGAAATTTTTGAAAAATTTACTAAACTTGGTATCACACCTTCACAAATTTTCCAAACCATCTACACTGTTCTCCCAAATTGTCGAAACAAAAAAATCTGAATAATATATTTTTTTGTGGTCCTCTATTACTATCAAGTACTATCAAATCACTATCAAGTCTAGGGATAAAAGTCCAAACAGCTGTAAAAGGCAGGACCTTCTGTATGTGGAACTTACTGTTGCCTACAATTGGAAATTGCTTGCACCTGACAAAAAATGCTCTATATTTGAACAAATGAAAGTTTGAGTTGAATATCAGGACCACTGTATATGAGGTTCATAGCTATGTTTTGGAAACTCATTTGGTTGCATTTTTGCTCCAATTCGTTAAAATTGTGGCTGTGAATTCTAACTGTATGAGTTTTGACTTGTACTTGGGTTCATGGAGAGATAGTTTGCTTTATGAAATGAATGATCTGTGCAAGATACTCGATATCTGATCCAGCCCCAGCCTTCAATCAGAAAAGATTTGGCATATTTTCCAATGCGGGTATTTCCCTAATCTATCATGCATTTTTTAATTGCTATCATCACATGCAAGGTAGTAAAGCTACAAAGACACATGAATAATGAGTGGGAAGAGGAAAGAGTAATAAGGAAGACAGTAGATAGTGATTGCATTTAAATTTTTGCAGATTAAAGTTGGCCGGAAAGCATGGAGCCAGAAGGGTGTTCCACAAGCAAGAAGTGTGATAAAAGAAACTGTTAGCATAGAATTTACAGTTACATCTAGCCAGCTCAACTGCAAATTGATGAGATCTTGATGCCAGTCTAGTACTGTGTTGAAATTCAAAAAATCTAGGTACCATAGTGAAGAGCTCATCTGAACAATTACCATATATTTATAGAAAAGACACAGAGAGGCAACCTTACAGCGGTGGGACAATGACTGAAGCTGAGCCACCAGTTTAGAACCAATAATATTGCTGATTCTTCTTTGGATTTTATCAAGGAAGTCAAGGTAAATAGTAGGGACACCAGACCATATGTGGCAGCAATATTCTAAGCATGGGTGAATGGTAGACTTATAGATATGTAAGCAAATATGTGGATATAGATCTGACAGTATGAAGAAAATATGGAAAAACAAAAATCCGAATATGCAAGTATGCTGTTTTAATGTTGTTTCAATGTTGACGTCAGACGTTTCGGTCTAGTAGACCTTCTTCGGGACATAGTTATTAAAACATAATTAAAATTAGACGATATTCAAGTCAACATGAAAAGACGATAGACATAAGACTAATCAAAACAGAATAACTGAAATTTTTACGATCAGGGTTCCGTTTCGCAATACGATCACGTCGGCATCACGTGGGCAATGTTGTGAAAACGTATTCCTAAAACAGAGTTTATTTTAAATGAAAAAGAATTTTATTTTAATCTAAAGTTTATAAGTATGTATGTTTGTCCAGAGTTCAGTTAACTATTAACAGAGGATCACGAAAATGAACGTGCACCATTAGGGAACACTTTACCCACGTCTGACTACATCTGAAAGCTAGAGGAAAAAAGAGCAAGAGAGAGATGCTTGCCTTTTTTTTTTAAATAACGCGACCCAGTGGACGTTTTTGGCGAAGCCAAGTGGGGTAACTCACAACAATCATAGTTACATATGTAAATTACTGCCCTAGGGGAATGAACAGAATGACACGAGAGTTCCATAGAATTTATAAATTTATGCTGAGCAGAAGCTGTATGATTAAAAATTCCTCTTAGTAACCAATCAACTAACAGAAAATAAGCACGATCACCATCATTCGTTTCAGTTATGTCATTCCACGCTGGTTGCGTTTCATTGTTGATACTTTGATTAAAAGAACAACCGTAAAACATTTTGTTTTTTTTAGATTTTTTTATACTTGTTTGTATGCAATTTAATTTTTTTTAAAAAGGCATATTGTCGAAATATTCTTGAACATTGCCTTTTCTTTTCGTGAATAACCCTCTTCTCTAAGTATTTAAAAATACTGGAGTTACGTCAATTATCTTGTTTATTATTATTATTAAGAAGAAGAAAAGCAGGAGGAGATTAGGAAATAAAATAAATAAATAAAAGAAACTGAAGATATAAGCGAAAAAACGGTAAACTTCTGAGCTGTCGTTGTCATAGTAACAGTAAACGGGAAGTTGCATTCCGGAAGTGGTTCTCTTTTTTTAGGTAGCGCGGTAGACATGATGCAATTACAAGGGATTGTCACTGAATAAATTTTTCTCTTTTAAAGAGAAGAACCTGACAGAGAAACAACTAAAACATTATTAGAAGAGTTTGGGGGTAGATCCAGTCAGGTGTGACGCAACAACTTTGGATTAATTAATAGCAAATCTCAGAATGGCTGCCGTTTATCGAGCTGCCATTAAATCCCTTGATAAACTCGTTCCTCACAAATTAGTTCCTCTTTGGAATCATCCGGCAGGTAAAAAAAATTGTTTATATAGTATTTTTTTTTTTTTTTTTTTATTATAATGTTAAAATTTTGATACGTTATTGTGTAGCTAAACAAGCATTTTTCATCGTTTTTATTTTCTTGCGGAAATATCTTTTTTTACCTTATTTAGTCGGAGAAAAAGAAACGTAATAATTTGTTTATTTTTAATTTACCTTCCTTAATGAACAGTGTATTTTTTAAATTATTTTAAGTTAGCATTTAGAGTTCCAAGTTTTCATTAACTCGGCTAAACATTTCTTAAGTTTAATTACTTTCTAAAAGTAATAGTTGATTTGTTAATCAGATTGAGTTACACGTGGGAAAATAAATTGTTTAATTAATTATTAATTACTTATTTAAATATTTTTAAAATTCTATAATTTCAAATATTTTGATCTTTTTTGTACTAAAAATGTTTATCATCTATTCCAAAACTAACATCGGAAACTTCATTTTGATGTGTTTTCTTTTCTTTTTTTCTCGATCACTGGACTTTGCTAGCTGATAATAAATAAACAAATAAAAAATGATTGAAGTTGAAGAGATTAAATTAACAACATAAACAAACAAAATAATTAGGAGTTAAATTTCGTCTTTTTTTTATTTTTAATCTCTCAACAACTCAAATATTTATTTGCCATTTACGCACAGTTTGTAATTTATCCACTTCAAAATTTGACCTTGTCTTGGTGTCGGTTGCCTTTTAACTTCATTCACACTTTATTTCTTTAAAGTTAAATTAAATTTAGCGAAAATATTTTGTAAAACACACACACACCATAATCGTACACTGTCAAAAATTTCTTTCTTTAAAATTGAGTAAATAACTTTTTAAAATTTCTTCGAGAAAGTGAAATTTTTTTGACAACTTTTTTTTAACTTAAGGACAAATTTTTTTTTTTTTTTTTTTTTTTGAGATTGGCCATTTGTGATTCTTCAATGTTAAATTTATTAATAACAATAAAATTAAAAAAAACAAAAAAACCATCATCACAATGTAAAAATAACGCCAACAAATTGAGGATTTTTTTTTTTAAGATTTAGAATGCATTTTTGTTTTTCCTTGTATTCAAATGCGTAAAGATTTGTGAAATTTGTCCTATTTTAAGTGCGCAGTAAATCTTCTTTAAATTAATATTATTTAAATTAAATAATTATACACGTATTACAGTTGAATATTTTAAAAATGAATTTTGCATCCAATGCGACTTTTTTTTTTTTTTTTTTTTTTTTTAATCCATCTTGCCCCCTCTAGTAGATGACCTTTTTGCTTTGAAAAATGGTTATATTTTTTTTAAACATCAAAAAAAAAAAAACAACTAATGAATGACACTTATTTTCCTAAACGTCAAAAGTCAAAAAAACCAAAACAGATATTAAAATTTTGGATTTTTAATCTAAATATAATTTAAATAATTTTAATTTAAAATTTTATTACTTTTTTTTTTTTTTTTTTTTTTGCTTCGTGAATAAATTGGCATACTACCAATGGTTTTTTTTTTTATTTTTTATTTTTTTTATTTTAGAACCAGATCGTTTAATTGAATTATGATTTTTTTTTTATGCAAACTTTGAATAATAAAACTAGTGTATTTTTGTTTGTTTGTTAAGGTAAGGATAACAGAAACAAAGTTATTTAAGCTAAGCATGTGCTTAATTTCACGAAGACTTTCAATAAAGTAAAGAAATATTTTTTTTTTTTAATAATGCCATATCCCCTCGTAGGCGATCATGACTATTCTAGAGAGATTCCTTTTTCTTTCTGTTGAAAAAGATAGTGGAGTGGTTTCCCATTGACTTCACAATTTGGAATGGAGAGTTCTTCTACTTTGCTATTTTTGTGGGAGTGTGAATGAGGCCTTGTTATTGGTTTTTTTGTTATTATTTCTGGAATTTTATCATGCGTCCATAACACGTTAAATTAATATTTGTGTGCAATATTACATGAAAACATGTTATAAAATAGGAACTGTTTTTGGTGTGCATGCAATAAAATTATTCATTGATTTATTTATTTTTTTTTTTATTTATTTTTTTTAAATGGGACTACATTTAAAGAAAACTTGTATTGCAGAATATTTTTTTTCATAGGAACTTGATGGGGACAAAACAAATCATAAAAAAAAAACTTGTTTGGTAAGTTTTTTTTTTGGTAAATGAAAAGTGCAAAAAGACAAGTATGTACCTTCGTTGACCAACTGATTGAAGATACCAACTTAAAGGAATAACCACACACTTCAATGGAGGACTGTAATGTATGAAGACCGGTCATGAAGGTTCAAATTCAGTCAAAATGACAATGACTTTTTGGAGTAATTTGCTTTGTCTAGACATTTTTAGAAAGAAAAAGAATTACAATAAATGTGTTTCTGTTTAATAAAAACCCATTATGTATGTAAACTCTTTATATTCAACAAAAAAGTAAATTGATGCCAGATAATACATTTGCTGAAACCCAAATTTTGCTCAGATAGAAATCTAAGCAAAATTAAATTCTACTTCCCTGCCACACACTTCTTGGATTTCTGTTTCTGCTCAAAATTGAACTTTAAATTTTGAGTTTTTGCATTGTAAAAGGTTTTCCAAAAGATGTCGTTTTTCTTATATATAAAACATGATTTAAAATCATTTTTTTTCCTCCCTCTCTCCTTTCACAGGACCTAAAACTATATTCTTTTGGGCACCAGCATTCAAATGGGTAAGCATATAGATCTTTCTCTCTTTGGAGTTTTTAAACTTAGGTTTAAATGAAAGAATAATTTTCTATGTGATGTATTCTATGTTTATGAAGAATTTGATATTATCACAAAATTTAATTCTTGTAGTTTGATGAATTTTTAACTTTTGTCCTCTACTAATCCACCTAGTACCTATTTCCTCCCACATCATTCAGCTCCTGCTATCTTTGAATTTCTTCATATTCTGACCAACTTTGGAAATAACCTTCTTACTTATATATTCCTATTATTGTATGGTCTAATAAGAACACAAGCCCAAATCTTTTGTATATAAAATTGTTTATTCAATGCCAGATTTTGTCGGTTAATATCGGCTAGTGGCTTTTGAGGCTTTCTCAGAATGTAAATTCTTCTGTAGAATCATCTTTTGAATGTAAGAAACTCTCTTCCCTTTCAGGTGGGTGCTTATATATCTTCCTGTTATTTGTTATCCCACATATCTTATGCACAGCTGGATGAACCATCTATTTACATATTGGAGGCAGCCACTAATATTCAGTGAAGGTGTAAATCTGAACCTGCTGACTAAGTCATCCTTCTGATGTATCTGGCTTCTCTGAAGCTCTGGTGTAGCATTGAGTGCAAAGTTTATTTTGGTATCCTCTAGGGTGAGTTCATTACATATTGGGGTCGTCACAGATCAACTTCTCTTATTGACATTAAATTCAGATCTGGTATTTCCTGGAATTAAACACATACTACATTTATATTGACTCTTAAATAGTTGTGATGTTAAATTTTATATTGTCTGATACATATGTGTCTGGCTATTTTATATACAAGGGTCAACTGAAAAGAAGCTTTCATCCTGTTGGGCAAAAGTCAACAGCAGATATACCATCATTGTCACTACAATAATGTATTTTTTCATCTTGGGGAATAGATAATAGTTAAATCAGGAGAATATAGATAATGATCAACCAGTTCAGACACAATCCTGCACGGCTGCTATTTTAACCAAGGTCTTGTGTGCTGGAGCATTGTCCTGATGAAACAACACCCCTTTTGTCAGTTTTTCTGGGTATTTTCTCTAAGATTTAAAATCCAAAAGTCATATTTTTTTATATAGATAATGTTTTATTTTTAACAACCACCACTTCAAAAATTTATTTTCTGAAAGGTTTACAAGTTTTGAAAGAAAATAATACTCATTTAAATGGACTAAAAAATTCCTTAATTTAGTTAATGTATTCTTCTATTTACTCATTTTTTTTTCCTTCTATCCTACAGTCACTTGTCATTGCTGGAATTGGAGATCTCCAAAGACCTGCAGAAAAACTCAGTATCACCCAATCTGGTGCCCTGATGGCCACAGGTAATGACCAGAAATTTCATCTTATTTCTGCAAATTTCCATCTTAATCTCTAAATTAAAGTTAGGTGGAATTGTACAATAAGCACTGCAGCCAGAAGTAATCTTTTGTTTTTAATATTGATATAGATTAAATACTCCAGATCACAAATATAGGAAAAATTTTTTTTTATTAAATTTTTATAAAAGTTGATAGTAGTGGGGGAGTGGCCAGTTTACTATATAAATTGATCCCCTTACAGGAATTAAAAACAAATATGCTCGTACAGCATGATTTATTAAAATTAAAAAAAAAAAAAATTCCACATTTTAATAATCCGTATAGTGAGTGTGTGTGTGTATGTGTATATATATATATATATATATATATATATATATAATTGGTAAACTGGACCCCCTCCCAATTAACTTTTAAAATTTGATATTAGTGATCTGGAGCACTTGACCTTTAGTAATATGAAGAAAAAAAATTGAAAATGACTATTTCAGGTTGTAATATCTACTTCACACAAAATTAGCCCAATTATTTTTGAGGATACTTTAAAGAAAAAAATAATTCCTTAAAATATGAGTACTTTATTTTACTCCAGAACATAATTCAAAATATTTAATGTAATGGCAATCGATATTAGCACTTGGGAAGTTTAACATGGGAAAAGGACAACAGTATGAGCTATCTCGTGAATACTAAACTCCCTAAAACTGTAATGACTTACAAGATGAGATAGTGGATGCCTTAATGATCAACAAATAGATTAGGTTATTCTGGTACAAGGCAACAAATATTGGGCACTGGGGACAGAATTTTGTGGTAAAAGTTCTGGGTAGCCTTCAATGAATTTCAAACTTAATCATTTATTTAATCAGGAAGATTATCCAGATTGGAAAACACTTCACAGTCAGAGGACACAAATGGCCAAAATATTTGGATAACAAAGATGGGGATATTAGTTTGAATGTAAATAATAACTTCTCATATTCAAATCCAACTCATTAATGCTGTTGAAAACTAATTTTTCTTAAGGGTTCATAAAAATGGAGGTCTAAAAAAAAAAAAAAAAATAATGTAAAATAAAATCTTTTGTTTTTAGTTGTTTCTTTTTAATTTTATATTCTTAAGAACTTGAAATTTTTTTTTTGTTTGTTGTGTACCACTTTCCATTGAAATCTTTTGCTCTTTTCTTACCAAGGCCTGATCTGGTCTCGCTACTCACTGGTGATCATCCCAAAAAACTACAGTCTCTTTGCAGTCAATATGTTTGTTGCACTAACTGGCATTTACCAATTAAAGAGAATTTTTATGTAAGTAAAAAAACCTTTCATTATGAGTTTTTAAATTTTATTATTACTGTTTAATGATTTAGAGCAAGCATTTTTTAAAATTGAGATTTGTTTTCAAACATGTCTGTAATTTTGAGATGGTGCATTGTCATTATTTGAACTTTTTGGTTATATTTTTCTTGGTTTAATCAATCTTCAACATTCATTGAATCAAATGCTTTCAGTAATTTTATTTTAGCCACCTTTTCAATTGAAACAATTCACAGGTGGTTTCCACTTGAGGAAGATGGCAGATCTAAATTTGGATTTTTTGTGCCTTCATTATCGTATAACATGAATTCATGAATTATTGTCAAGTTTTTAGACACAATATTTTTGGGGTGGTAAAGGTCACAACTTGAAGACTTATGCTAGAGTATATTCATTCAAGATCTGAATCTTTTACATTCTGCAAAACTGTCACATTTTTAACAGTATTTTTAATAAGGATAGACATTTACATGGTAAATATCATAAAATGTATTTCTTGACGAAAAAGGGTTTCAAAGACAAAGCCTATCCAGATTTTAATCCAAAAGAAAACCTTCAATCCATTGTTAAAATAGATGTATATAGGAATGAAAAAACAATATTCAAGCAATGAAGATCTGAGAAGCAATATAAAAATATTGTTGCATGTTAAAATTCAAACAATAGAACAGTTACCAAAGTAAATGGATGAGAGACTGAAGGTTTGTAGAATAGATAAAGTAATAAATATACGGTAGAAAAGTGAGGTTATAGAATGTCTATATTAATATATAAGAAATAATTTATTCAGGTATGTTAGGAGATTGTGTTATTCAATGTTTCCATCACCCTATATTTTTCAATTTATTTGAATAACTTATCTGGAAGGGTCACATTTTTAACAGTATTTTTAATAAGCATAGACATTTACATGGTAAATATCATAAAATGTATTGCTTATATCATATATCCTGACAATGTTTACCAACATCAGTTGTGTAGATACTGATTTGCATCGTAAAGTCTGTGTATTGTAAATCAAATGTGACTCCAAATAAGTTGGCATATGGGGAGCTGTTCAGTGCTGAAGTAGTCACTTTTTCGCAATGGCCAATGTAAGGTGTCCTATAAATTCACAGCAGACTACTGCCCTTTAGTTGGATGATTGGTGTTCTACAAGCATCACCATCTCACTGATGGTGCACATGTGTGTGTGATTTTATATAAAAAGAAAAGACAACGGAGAGTGTGTCTTCACGTGCATTCGCTGCAATTGACTCTCTCTTGTGTGGGCCTGTGCAGATATAACGGACACTGCTCTGCCATAACTCTTTGAGCACAGATCTATGATCTCTCAAAATCGGTAGCCTCCTCGCACACACTGTTCATTGTCTCACTTGGCTATGTTACGCTCGTGTACACTCTACTGAAGTGGAGCTGATCTGCTTAAGTAACAGCTTACAAACTATATACCAATTTTGTCTATTAAACTGTGCTTAAAAAAAAAAAAAAAATATAAATAAATAAATGGTCATGGTTTATACAGATTTTTCTAAAACCATGTTTTTTTTTTCTGTTTTTCTTTTTCCAGGTACAGAAAAGAACTGCAACAGGCTAAAGCAGAATGAGTGTTGTTTTCTTTTCTTTCTTTTTTTTTTTTTTAAACAGTCACTTACTTTGCTTACCACCAGAGAGTAAATGAAATGCAGAACCTGTTTGTTTTATTCTGTCTCTACTTATAAGGCAATCAGGCTTTCGTTCATGGTTGGGTGGTTACTTCTTTGATGCAATAATTTTAACATACAGCGGATGAAATAAATTATTTCCACTTTTGATTCTTTCTTTTCTTTTCCTCTTGTCATATGCAGCCTTTTAGTTGTCATTGTTACATGAAAGAAATTTTTCTTAACATTGACAATATACCTCTTGTTTTCTGTTAACATATTTATATTTAATTGACACTGACAAAATAATTGTCTTCTGTATGTCACTCATTATTTCAACCCGATTCCCTAACCCAAGCTCTCATAACATTGCATAACAAAATCGCAGTAACAGTGGTCTGTATTTAACTATTCAATATTTCCTTTTGTGGGCAAGTATCACCATCTCTTGTGTTTACTTCCAAAAATTTCCAGTCTTGAAGTTGAAACTTGGTTTTGTACAGTGTCTTGCAAAAATGAAAATTATTTTTTTTTTTTCCCCCTTGTGTACAAAAACTTACTAGATAAGAAATATGTCTTAACCTCAGTTAAAAGGATGTGTTTTTTAATTGCTGACTTGGTTTTGAAAGTCATTGATGTCGTTAGGCTTTTGTAGAGATCATCATTATTGTCTTTATTACTTCTTTCAGATGATCTTGGGATGTGGGGGGGGGTCATAGTTGTATTTTAGATTCACTCTCAGTTTGAAGTCTGGTGATGAAAATTCCCAGTCTTAGTAATTGGATTTTAATGTACATAAGTTAGTCTATTTATGATATAAACAAAAAAAAAAGTCTAAAGCAAAATCCTTTGATAGTGATTTCAATTCTCACCATGTATCACTAATATGGCCTTTACAAACATTTAGTTCTCAGGGCCCTTTTTTTTCTTTTTTCTAATAGAGAAATTGAATTCACTTTAGTAATTGTTCCTCATGTCTTCAAAACCACTTACCAACAATCACTACTCAATGATGTTTTAAAAAATAAAATGAGTTTTATTTAACAAAATGAAGAAACAATATTTTCATGTTGAGTAGATTAGTTGTCGACTTGAACTGCCAATAGAAATAAGATGTTGGGAAGTCTGAAAATAAAACAAGAACGAATAAAACATGTAATATACACAGGATAGGAAAACATGCTTTACTTCAAGTGATGATTAACATGCTAACCATAACGAGCTTAGATCCTAACTGAGTACTCTAAATTTGTGACCAAGTTTCATGTAATGGTGTTCAACCCTCAGTACAGTTATATTTTATTATACAAGTCACAATAAAATTACTATTAACTGATACTAGCAAAACTTACATTACCAAATTTATTGTAAATACTTTCATTTATACATACTGTAAGTTTTATTACGGGTCTCAAAGGTTGCTCATGATTTAGTAAATAGGCTTTAGATATAAAGATTGGCATGGGTTGTAAGGAAGATAATCAAAAAAAAAAGAAATTGAAACTATTAGAGTAATAAGCAATAAAATATCTGAAGAATCTGGTCTTGCAAATGTAAATAAAAAAAGATGAAAAATATTAAGAACTGACTAATAACAAGTAAACTTCACAAAGAGAATAGTTTTTTTTTTTTTTAAGTAATGAATGTACAGCTACATTGGATGAAGTTTATGCCTAAATTAACTGTTGGTTGCTTTATGGAGATAGGAAAACATGGGAGAGGCTAGTATTCTCATTTATAAAATTATAGGTCCCTTCAAAGTTGGTGATGGCATCCAGATAAACTTAAAGAGTTATTGTAAGTTCCTGCACAAGACATTTTGATTGGTACAAATCACAACAAAGAAGTTTTAAGTTACACAATATATTCATACAAAACAAGGCTTCTTAAAGTTCTGTGAAGCTGATTGTTGCCCACCTTGCCAAAATGATTTCAAAGACTGGTCCATTATTAGATGTATATGAGAACGGAAAATTTAACAAAATGTAATGGACTGATGGAGGTTACAGAATATGAAAGAGCTCTTATTTAATATGTAAATAATTTATTCAGATATATGGGATATTGTGTTAAAGGTTTCTATATCCTATATAGTGTTCATTTATTTATAAATAAGATAATTCCTGTACTTTGCATAATAAAAACTAATACCTTCAAAATAAACTATCACTGTTTTTAATGTGAAGGGATATAAGCTGGAAATTATATTGCATATTTATATCTTTATATATGATATTTATATATCTTGAAAGTTTTACCAGTATCAGTTGGTTAATACGAATTGTATGGTGTAAATGCTGACTTTCAGATCTGAGATTTTATGATGCAAGTCAATAAAATGTGTATATATAAGTTATTTACTAGGCTTAAGAGATAAAAGGGTGTTGACTGTTAAAGAATTTTTATTATGCTAACTTGACAAGTTTAGATATTAAACGAATACCCTAACCTTATGCCAAACAGAATTAAGCTTTGTAACTCACTGCTGGCATTGAAACCAACTTCACTCTTGTTTAATATATGGTGATTTAAGTCACATACAGTCTATAAGCCAGCATCTATATTAAGTGTTAGCTGTAACTATCCTGCTACCTCCTTCCCCTCTTTATGGAAGAAACTAAAAAATAATTCTGATTTCCTAACCTGTGCTTGATAGAAAATATGTTAATAGCCTTTGGATTGGCAATAAAACAAAAGATTACATAGAAATACGCATTGCAAGAGTAATACTACAAATGTATACTCATATGCAAGACTATTCCCAAAGAGGATTGACACTAACCAGTCTTTTCTCTCAAACAACATCAGTACACTAATGAAAACAACAGAAATAATACATTTCACTGATCAAAATTGTTGCACTAGCAAGGTCACATGATTGACAAAATTAATATTTTTTTTTTTTTTTTTTTTTTTTTTTTTTTAATAGAATGATATACAAATATGATTTCATGGCAATTCACTTATTACTTTGAAATATCTAATGGTTAAATTACAAAGTATTAAACACCTTGCCTTGTACTGCAGAATGTTTAAAGATTAAAAACGGGTCTTCCTTTGTGCCAAAACATCTGCCTAGTTTTTAAGCTCAATGTTTTTAAGTAAACAAAAGAACTTTTTCTACCAAAGCACCTTTTATGCCCAAAAGAATTTTGCTATATTTTTATTTGACAAAAGAGGAAGTATAAAATGAAAACTTCATATTTTTTAAGCAAATGAGTTTTGGTTTTACATAATGTGAAAGATAATCTCACCTGAAGGATACGAACTGAACAAGGAGTTCCATAAAAGTCCGAAATGGTTATTAGGCTTGTCCACAAATGAATAACATGACTAGAAAACAAAATTAGATTCATGAATATCAAGCAATGATGGAAGTTTAAAAAAAAAAAAAAAAAGATACAATATTTATGATAAAGCTTTTCAATGTTCATTTTCATCTTCAGAACAGTGAATAGGAGTGACTTTAATTATATTTATTCCTATAAATAAAAGTTCTAAAGGCTTATCTGACTTCAAGTTTCAAAGAAAACCCAAGAATTACAACTAATAATTGAATTAAAGATAAGATAACCTTGCCTATTATTGTGCTTTCAATTTTTCAGTGTGTCTACATCATTAACAAATGTAACACAATGTTGAGATTTAACAGTTATATCATGAAAAAATTGCTCAGGCCCCCATGTCACTTCTTTTGAGGACGCCTCAGGTGCCTGTTGATGACTCCAGCTTTCTCCTGAATAGGTATTGGCTGATGGTCCCTTGGGGCTTGAGCTTAATGTTATTTTAAAACTATCCAGCTGATCCACTTACAGTAAGCAATTATAGTCAACCTAATTACAATTAACTGTAAATAAAATAGTAAAAATAGTTTAATTGTGGTGATCCAATCACTCAATGAGGCCTGGGTTATACTTGTCAAAATATTATGATGAGATTTTGTCACTATTTTAGTTAATTAGACATATTCCATTTAGTCAACTGTTTTATTTAAGCTATTTCTCCCTCGAAGACTGTGAGCCTGGTCAACAGTTGTCGAGACTAAAATTGAAATATGAGAAAAATCAATAACTGATTTATTAAAAAAATATTCAAGATTTTTTTTATTTCACCCTAAGCAAGGCAATAAACCCACAAAGATGCAAGGTTGCTGAGTGTGACATAATATAAGAAAAAGGAGAGAAAAAAAAAGGAGAGAAAATAAAAGAACAGGATAACGACATTGCATTTAAATTTTTGAAGATCAAGATTGGAAAACAATAAGTTATCTTCAACATTTCTGTATTAATTGTCTGACTGAAAAAATTTTAAGCAATAGCTTAGAGCAGTGTTTTCAAAAAATGAGCTCCGTGGAGCCCTAAAGCTCTCCGATAGAGGTCCAGAGGCTCTGTAAGCCCTTCTATTATTTGTTTCATGCCATAAAGAACAGTTGGTGTTGCCAAGAACGAACAGTTTTTAAACACAAACCCTGATGTGCAAAGGGGGCAAACAAACTGAACATTTTTATACTTGTCTGTGAAAAAATGGTTAACAAATGCATTTTTATAATATTTTATAGCTATCACCAAAATGTGTGTATAGAAATAGGTTAATGCAGTGAATGATACAACGCTACAAGTTACATTGATCCTGCCTGACTTTGAAAAGCTTTACACCTCAAAACAACAAATGCAACTTTAGTCATTAAATTTTACTTCATTTTTTGTAAGTAGTAAGCATTAAAAATGTATTCTTTTTCACATGTATTTTTTAAAAATTAAACTATTTGGGTTTCATGAAAAAAATTGGGAAACCCTGGCTTAAAATAATATCTTGAATTTTTTTATTAAAATAATAAAATAATTTTTTTATTAAAATTGGATTTATTTATATTATGAACAGAACTCTTCTGACTTCTAAACCAATTTAAAAAACAAAATTTTTTTTGATTCTAACAAATGACGAGGTTTGAAGACGGTCTAATTTATCCCCACCAACCCTCTGCAAAAAATTTGTTTTCCTGTTTGTTGCTTTTAAGTAGTGACCAACAGCTTTTATACCACCTGAACTATAAAAGCCAACATTTGTAGATAAAAATCTCACCTTATTCATTGTTTTTTTAATGAATGATCAGCACTTCTGTATCGGATGTTTTGTTTACATACTGTATTAGTAGTAATATTATTTTGAATTTTATTATAAGATAAAATACTATCAATTGTTACTAAATTTTTCTAATATTTCTTTCATCTTAATTTCACTTGTTTTTCAATAATAATAATAGGTTGGTTAAAGTACAGAAATCAAAATTTACCTGTTAGGTACCATCAATATTGCTTCTTGTTCTTTTTCAAAGAATTTTCGAATGTAAATATTTGTAGCTGCCCCAATCTGGGAAAAGGAAAAAAAAAATGATACCAAAAATCAAGAGCGAGTTACTTATTGTACACCAAAGAGTTGTAGTTCATTGAAGAATCTTTCTTCCATTGAAAAAAATTGATTCCCCCCCGCCTCCATTTCTAAGGCAGATGTTTTAAACATTGTCTTTTGTTGGGAAAATGACTGTTGTACTTTTAATGAAAAATTACCCTTTTTTTTTTTTTTTTAGCATTGAGGCCCATCTTATGATGCACTCAATGTGATGTGACCCACTGTTCAAAAAAGGTTGCCTATGCCTGAGCTAGAGACACCAAGCACATGGTTTTCCATATCTAAGCCAAGTCTTTGTCATTTGAAATTTTAAACTGAATGCTAAATTCCTTAATCTTTAAGGAGTGGATAATCCTTTCCCTTTTGCCTTCCTCAGTGGATTTAAATCAATCATTATCAGCCTCCCCCACCAAAAAAAAGAATAGCAGATTCTCCATAAATCCCATCAAATGAAAACTGAACTGCTAATCTTTTTGAGAAATACTAAGTCAAAATTTCATGACTAATTTTTCTGTAATAAAATTTAAAGTGCATACCAGACTTTTAATTATTCTACAAGTGGACCCTGAAGTAGAAAAGTTGGGAAACACTGACTTATAGGAACACATAATAGCTAACACTCATCCTATTGCCATTAGTTGTAGAGTGAATGAATGAAGCAAATGCATTGAAGTAATGCATACACTCTGGAAATAATTTAAAGTTACCAACTACAAATACATTTTAAGACATTTTCATTGAAATTTTACCCCTACAAGTTATCAAAATAATTTTAGTCCTTTTCTATTGATAAAATAATAATTTTTAGATAACCCAATCATAAATACTTAGATATCAAATACTAAAGCCCAAAATTCAAGTTTAAAACATGTCCTCTACACTTATCCTAAGCTTATCCACTAAACTTTCTGCATAAAGGGTTTTCTCTTTTTCAGTTTACTTAAAGCAGCAATTGTTGAGGTATTTACTTAAGCATTATTAATGTTGATCGATTTGTTTTCTCCAGTTTATCCGCTTAATATTTAGCAGTTTATTTAAAGCCAAAAAATATTTTTTAGATTGTAAGAATTTTTTTGAGATAATAATGATTTAGAGTTATAAATCTTACTAATTAACCCATAGCTATGGGGAGAATAGGTGGATTCATACATTTCCCCCAAGGGTATTTTTGCACATAAGTGAATATAACAAACCCAACACTTTTATAGCAGATTGAATTAATACAATCTACCTCCATGGACTAAATAAAGGCTTCAGTCCGAAATTCCAACTAATATCTCCTGATTAGGGCTGGAGCATACAACAGTCGAAATGTCATGAATATGGTAGTAAAATGAGGACAACAGTTTGAATAGTGTAAATAGTTACAATATCACATCTCAAGAAATATAGACTGTATTTAGTAACCCTTTTTGTTTAATTTTACTTAATGGAGTTACATAAGATATAATGAAATTTGAATGCAGTTGCTTATAAAGAAAACTCAAGTAATGATCAAAAAGTCTAACATTACTTCATAGGGAATGTTGAAAGGTTTCTGGCCCAATCAAAAAGGGGTGCCAAAATAAATATTTGGTAAAATTTTGGAAAGTGAGAACATTTAAACACCCCATCACCCCCGGATATAAGATTAAGTTATTAAAGAACTTCTTCACAAAAGAAGATGCGTTTATTATACAATTTAATTTTTTTTAAATAATAAATAAGCAAATGCTTAAAGATGCAAACAACTGTTACTTACTTCTCCATACATTCGTTTCAAGTTTTGAATAATCAATGATTTGAAATTAGCAGCACTAATGGTTTGCGAATCCAAAAATTCTCTACAAAATAGAGAAATAAAAAATATTGAATGAAACAAAAAGTTATAAATTGGTGGTATTTGTATTGTCTCAGCCAACAAAATAATAATAAATAATGATAAAAAAAAAAAAAATGATACCAAAAAGACAGGGCAAAATGATTATTCTTTTCGTAGTGAAAAATCTACCTGGGACATCCTTATTCCAATCATCCCTTTTATTAAATATTCAGGAAATTTCTAGATAGGAAATAGAAAGATGTTGAAACAAACCAATGAAATATATATATATATACACACACACACACTTAACACTAGAAGGCTCAAGAATTAACAACAACAACAGTATATGTTTAGAAAACTGGAAGTCAAAAAGGCTACAACTGGAGAAAAAGATAGAAGAGGTTAAGGGGGGAGTGTAAAGTGCAAAAACATGACAAAAAGGACAGATAAGCATGATATTCTACACAAGTGCACATGTGCAAACATATGTATGCATACAATGAAAAAAAAAATATAAGCAGTCAATTGCTGATGTCCTCTAATGAGTAGAGGGTGCAATTCCTGGAGGGCCTGTCTCTAAAACTGTGTAGTTGGAATGCTGAAGATAGCATTAATCAGCTAAGTGACAAACCTTTTACTTGTATTAATTCTTTTCTTTTATATATATTATATATATATATATATATATATATATATATATATATATATATATATAAATTATAAATTATGTTATATTATAAATTATCTGATTTAAAATATGGTTTTTTTATTTACACATTAATAACCATGTTTAAAAAATGGAAGCTAAAAACTTTAAATTTAATTTTGTAATTAAATTAAAAACATTACTACCATTTCATCCTCAAGCGAATTTTGGAACTAATGTTTTTAATTTAATTACAAAATTAAATTTAAGGTTTTTAGCTTCCATTTTTTAAACATGGTTATTACTGTGTAGCGAAAAAACCATATTTTAAATCAGTTAATTTATAAATATTAATGCTCTGTAAATTTACATTGAGCACTATTTTGTAAAAAAAATAAAAATACCAATAAGAACACTGGATTACATATCTTACTGTTCTTTCTTATATATAACGGGTCACTCATATTTGAAGATACCCATCTACTAGTGTGGCTAGCCAATCCTTAATTCAGACACTCACTCAGGCACATTTGTGTTTGTTCAACATCCAGAGCCTACCTGTGGTTTATACTGCAACTATGCTGAGCAGACATTAGTTACAGTTTCTGGAAGATCAACAATCTGAACAAGGCTAGCACACTCAAACCCTCAGTCATGATGACTTGCGACTTTGTCCTAGCACAGCTATTGATGGCTCCCCCAAGTGTTACGTCTACCCAATTTCACACACAAGGCTTGGGTCAACCCATGGTGTGGTTTTTCTAGCACTTTCCAAAAGGTGCTGCATACTGATATCATTAGGAAGTCTCCTTCCTGACAAATCAGCAGCGGTAAGATTCGAACCTGGGTCTCATGCTGTGTGTGTGTGTGTGTGTGTATATATATATATAAAAAATGTACACACATACACTACAGGTAAAATGTTTGGGGACACCCTGCATTTCTTAAAAAAATAAAAACAAACAACACATCTTAAAATGAAATTTTTTTTTTTTTTAAGTAAATGATAAAAATTTCATTAACTATAATGTATTTGCTTTTATTTTGACAAAAATAAGCATTTACCTAGAAAAAATGATCATACAACAGCATCACATTTATTTCCTCAATAAAACCACTACCTGCCTTAATTATTGCTTTACAAATTCTCAGTATTCTTTCCAACTTTTTTTTTTTTTTTAAGTAGATGGCAGACTTTTCTAAGCATTCTTCTAGCACTGAAAAAGCTCACTCTCACTGTATTTTTTTGAACTCTCCTATCCAATGGTCATAGTTTCCGATTTTTTTTTTTTTTTTTTTTTTTGACTAAAGGTAATTTTAACATAATTTAGAAGAGGGTTTTGGATCATTGTCTTGCTGAAAGGTGAATTTTTTCAATTATGTGTAAACAGATGGTATAACATCTTTGCAAAATTGAATGATATTGTTCTTTTTTTATGATTCCCTTGACCAGAATCAAATCTCAAACCCTTTTGGTAATCTCAAAAGGTCTACTGAGGGGTTAACAGTGAAAACAAAATATAATCTTTCTCATAAAAAAATATTAATAATTTAGCAAAATGTATCATGAACAGACAAATCCAAATTTGAACTTTTTTTGGTAGTAATAGGAGCCTGGAGAACTTAAAAATTAAAGCAAATACACTGTAGTTAATGAAATTGTATGTTTTACTTAAAAAAAAAAAAATTACCTTACTTTAAAATGGAAAATTGATATCACTGGCAGTTGATGGTACAGAACATTTGATGGTATAAACAGGTACTTTTCTGTGATTTGGCTTTCTTTCACCAAAATCAAGATTCATTTAAAAAGATTCACACATTTTAAAAGACAAGGAAATATACTAACATTTTCACTAGCAGGTACCAATGTTTCAATGGAGATTTGCTGATAAATCTCTTTATTTTATTTTCCATCTTCATGGTCAGTTGAGCACACAATGTCCTGAAAGGCATAAAGATTACAATAGTATTAGATTCCCATTTGACTTCTATGAGGAGAACAATCTGGTTTAACCCAGGTTTTTATTGATAAATAAATGTATTTTTAAATTAAACTAATATTTTAAAATAGCAGCTTTCTGTCTAAATTTCTGGGATGAGGAGTTATCCCTATTTACAATTAGACTAATATCCTCATCTTTATTATTATCACACTCTTTCAGTCATTATCGCTTTCCATCTTTCTTCAGGCATCTGTTGATATGTATAACATTCAGGGAATTTGAAATTGAACCTTTTATTTAATCTATGGTGTAGAGTGTTCTTGTTCAGCTGTCCAAATGAAGAGTGTTAAGCTTGACAGCAAAATCAACAGCAGCAGTAAAATAGAGAAGCAGCTGGTGAAAGAGGGTCAAGCATTACTGCTAGATAATAGCTGTAGGCAGGAAATAAGAACATTAGGTCTGTTTCCCAGTTCTAGACTCAGGATTGTCCCACATGACAATAACCTTGTGCATAAAAGCATTTATTCATTCATTCATTCATTTGGTGGCAATCTCTGTACTGGGCAGTACAGATTTAGACTCAGTGTAAATAGGGCAAGTAAGAGAACCTGACAACATATCCCATAAACATGAATGAGAACAACCTACAGTGTAACCCAGATATAAGAGAGTTGTCGGAACCGGAGAAGAAGTCTCTTATATCCGGCTTTCTCTTATATCTAGGTTTGGTCTATTTTATATACATTAACACAGGCTCTAATTTGGGACCAGAGAACATCTCTCTTATATCCGGCTTTCTCTTATATCTAGGTTTGGTCTATTTTATATACATTAACACAGGCTCTAATTTGGGACCAGAGAACATCTCTCTTATATCCGGCTTTCTCTTATATCTAGGTTTGGTCTATTTTATATACATTAACACAGGCTCTAATTTGGGACCAGAGAAAATCTCTCTTATATCCGGGTTACACTGTACCACCATAGATTAAATAGAGTTTATCTTGGTTGATATAGATGTTATTATAGACAACATTTTGACCAAGTACTCTCTGGTCATCATCAAGTGTCAATTGATTAGCTGATATGGGATATATGTTGATTATTATATTTTGTCTCTGTGATATCAACTGTTGCTTATTCCTGCTGAATTGGTGCATCACTACCTGCATGCAATGAACAATAACTGATATCAGTCAGTCAGTTATGGGCCATGTGTGATACATGCTTAGGCGATCATGTATCTTTTCGATATGTGACTGATGAGGAAGATTTTTTTCCCCGCAGTAGGTTGCCATTTCTTTGTTGTAGACCAGTTGCCATCCAAGGCTATAGAACCCAGTCTGTCCTGCTATTTTACCCATAGCTGGAGGGAGAAGAGGATTCATACCTTTCCCAAAGGTATTAGCACATAAATGAATCAGCTCTCTGATTCCTCAATCCAAGCTGCTATCCATTACTCCACTGTGCCTCCTAACTGATATCACAGGGACAAAATATCACAATGATCAACATATATCCCATATCAGCCAACCAATGGACACATGATGATGACCAGAGTATACTTGGCTGAAACGTTTTGTCTATAACAACAACTGTATCAGCCAAGATGAGATCAATAGTTAGAAATAATAGAAGGATATCGACAATTACTCTTATCGCAAATTAAATACTCAACAGAGTTTAGTTCAGAAATCTCTGAAGGTTACCTGGATCCACAGAAACGTCAAGAAGACGAGAGGGCATAAAGGCCACAATGTAATGATAATAACAAAGATGAGGATATTAGTCTGACTGTAAATAGAAAAACAGCATAAAAATGTCACACATACAAGTTCTTTGCTTATACATCTTGAAGTTAATTAAAAGAAAATCCTCAAATTAGGAACATCTGCATAATTAAAATTATTCAGTGTTAAAAATTTTTCTCATAGAATTTGTTTACTATTTACAACAATTGTTCATTTTTAAATTTTCATAGATTTTCACTTAGCACAAAAAAGAAAAATATATCCAGAGAAATTGTTTAAAAAAGTACCTCTGCATAGAATATAAAAAAAGGAAAAAAAAATAAAAATAAAAAATAAAACAAACACAAAAAAACCTGCATTCATTTACAAAAAACAAAAACACCTTAAATCAGAGGGGGGGGGGGGTCTCAACTTTGCTTACCCTGTGCACCCCTTTCACCATTTGTCAGAATGCCATTCTCCCCCTCCTTTTCAAAGTGACTGGCCAGATAAGCCAAATTCTATAATTGCTCTCCTCCCTCCCACTAAACTTACTGTGGTCACAATTCAGCCCCGAAAATCAAAAATTCACCCACTGGGGGTGAATCTCACCCCTGTTGAGAAACCCTACCTTAAATGCAATGTTATTTTTTATCAATCCTACAATATGTTTGATCTGTTTTAAAATGCTATATCCATTCAGAAAGTAGTTGTGGGTTGCACCTCAGCTTATTTTTCTTTAATATATGTGAAACCCAATGACTTATTGGAAAAGATAATAGAGTGGTTTCCCTTCACTTTCTTCATGATTTTGACTCTAGGGTAACCTTTCTCCTAGACTAGCTGTCCTTCAAGGCTAGAGTCCAGTCTGGCCTGCTATTTAAGATATAGCTGAGGTGAAATAGATTCATTCCTTTTTCAAGGACACTAGTGTAAAGTAAAGTAGATTTGCCCAGAACTTGAACATGATATGCAGATTCCACTTTCTGCACTGCTAACCATTATACTATCCACACATCCAATATAATTGCTATTATGCCATGTAGTGTTCACGGTGGCAAATCATCTCCATTCCCTTTGTGTTCCTTTGAGAAAAAGCAAGTTCCATTCAGACAGCTTCTTCTTCAGAATTGTTACTGTGTGGAATAAACTCCAAAGACAATGCTTCCCTGAAAATTACAATCTTGCTTCCTTAAGTCCTGGGTCAACCAATATCATCCTCATAAAACTCTTAATTCACCCTTCCTTACAATCTCACTTAATAACCCTCTACCCTGAATAGCCCTTGGTATTTGTATTTGGAGAACTATCAGTAAATAATTTTTTTACAAAAAATGACAGATATAGTTAATTTGATTTTTGCCAGTTTGAAAGTTAATTTTGTTGGAAAATGAAGACTTATAATACAAATGAAAGACATTTTGGATGAAGTAAATTATTCTTGGAATTCTTTTCACAGAAAGAGACTGGTTCATTTTTTAAATATGCATTATCAATGAAATCATTTCTAAATTATTCAGAATCAGTTATATTAGTTAGTTATACAAGAGTTGTCTCTAAAGTAATTTGGTTGTAATTGTAGTAGGGATTGAACTTCCAATAATCTATATATCTTGCCTTTTTACAGGTAAGTGTCAGTAGAGTAAAATGGTATATGAAATTGCATTTAAGTAGAAGAGTATCATTTAATACCCCTATTACACTTATGATATTTATCAATACTTCCTGAATGTTTACAGAGCCCAAATAGTGGATGTGAGCACAGTTGTAATGATTTTCAACAGTGCAGAAATGTATGACAAGCCATGTTCAAGTCAATGAAAGATGGACTTTTTCGTGACATCATCATTGCCGTTATATAACTGTGGAACAATTGTGTTTTGCAGCTGAAAATTTGCTTTCTCCAAAAGTACTATTGTACTCCCTGTATTTGTTGTAGTTTCTATTGAAATAAGTAGGCATCACATATTTAGAATAATTTAAATTATGTGCTAGATGTACTACTGGAGTTATATTTCTGAAGCAATTTTGTTGCACTAAAAATATAATAATCAACTCACTTTTAGCTGAAAAGTTTAAGTTCAAAATGAAATGCTGTAAGAATAAAAATGAACAGAAATTAAAACTGATTTTTATTGGAAATGTTAACCATTTCTTTATCATATTCATGTTAACTCTGCTCCTAGTAAGCTTATTACAATTGTGATATCAAAAAGCAGATAAGTATATTGAGCTCAATCCAAACAATACATTTTGGCTCTCACTATGATTTGAACACAAATGAAACAGGCAGGTTAAGATGTGCAATCTATTCATCATTTTGGGAGCAAGATACAGTTTTTTGTTTTTTTTTTTTTATAGCTACTCAAAAAGTACTGAACTTCCAATTTCTCTGGGTTTGATAATGCTGAAAAGTCACATATTTTGGTTCAATGAAAAAAAATGACAAAAGGCATTAAAAAGATGAATATGATTTGATTTGAATGTTTAGCAACATATCAACACCATATGGGTCATTTAAGGATGAAATTTAATTTTCTTGAGAGCTTTGAAGTAATAAACATATATGTTATTCTTTCACAATTGAATACATGGTAGATGATACTCAGCTTTTGTGCATATACAAGTTTGTGTGGACATAATTACTAGAGGTGGTGATGTGTATGTTTTATGTTGTTTTGTTGAAGTTATATTTTCGAATACAGTTTGATTTAAGAAATTATATCGTATGGATTAAAGTCATGAAAGAATTCTTTCGTGTTGGTTGGTTGATTTTGTTTACCTGCATATCAACCTCTATGGGTTATTTAATGCTGAAATCTAAATATTTTGAACACAATATATGGCTTCAACTAAATACATCCTATAAATAGGTATTGTTGATAATTTTACTACAAATGTTTTGTAGGTATCTTTATATACAAAAATATATTTATACTTTCATTATGTTTTTTGTTTTTGTTTGGGAGAGTTCACTATTTTCCTACAGCTGGGACACTCACAGGTTCTACCACCCTGGGTCAGGGTGGACCTGGGAACAACAGCAATTAAGAGGTGTTTCCATGCTCCTCAAAACCTGATCAGAGGAAAAAAGTGAATAAAACTGTTGAGTATTAACAGATACAAAATATCTCTTAAACATGGAAAGTGGAATGAGAACAATCTACCTTCATGGATTGAATAAAGGGCTCAGTTCAAAATTCCAAGGTTACTAAGTATAATAACAGACACCTGAAGAAGGCTGGAGAGAATAACATCTAAAATATCATGAGTATGTCGGTCAGAATAATAAAGCATATAACAATTGATAATTCTTCATCTCAAAGATTTTAACATCAAATTAATGATTATTTATAAGACTTGTTTATTATAAGCACTTTTATTTCAGATTGACAAATTATGACCTTCATATTTAATTCAAAGAGTCCAATATATTAATGCAAAAATTTCCAAAATTTTTAGGATAAAATTATTTATGTAAAATTCTTTATATCATGTTAACTAATTCATACCTTTTAGCTAAATTGTATATTTCATTATGAAAAAAAATGCTATTGATATAGTGGATTCTTTAAAGAATTTATCATTATCTTTAATTTGAAAGAACAGGTGATCAGACAAGGAGGGCTGCATGAAGTGAGACCAGGTGAAAGAACTGGAGAACATAAATATAGAAAAACTTCTCATTCTATGATAGTTTGTTGCATCATATTTGTAACATGAGAATAGTTATAAATAAATAAAATCAGTTTAACTTCCTTTCTTATGATTTTTTTCTCTTCCAACGTGTCATTCAAACAAGTCAATTGCTCCCAATTGTGCAGTATGTTTGTCTTGCAATTCATAAAGAATTCCTTCAGGATCCAACCAAACACAGAGAACTCTTTTCTCCAATAGAACTTAATTTAAATAGCTGTTCTGGATCTAACTGCAAGTTTCTTTATTTTGTAATCAATCATTGATGATAAAAAAATAGATTATTTTATCTAAATATGGCATTTTTGGTATTGAGCAACAAGTGTTTAAATACTGAATAATGTTTTGTAATTTCCTGTGAATATGATATGAATAAATAGTGAAATATTAGCTTAAAAAAAAAAAAAAAAAAAAAAAAAAAAAAGAGAGCAATATTTAACTTTGTGATTGCATTGATTATATTTTGTTTGTGAGTAATGTAGAATTTTGATCTACACACACACATATATATATATATATCTCCATGTAAGATGAGAACAAATAGATCACAATTCCAACGTTCGTAACAATTTAAAAGAGGGCTCAATAAAAAATAGAGCAATATTCTTTATTTTAGGATATTACATTGAAAAACATGTCAAAATCGCTATTAGATCTAGTATGAAAGAAAAGAAATATCTGCTAACTTTTGCTCTATGGTAAACACTTATCTCACAAAGAGTAAGCATGCATTTATCTTGTGAACGGCGTTATTTACCTTACGCCGGCTTTTAATATTCATGAGTTTAATTCCTGTTTAAAAAAAATATTGACAGCTGTTAAATCTGATGTAAATTTTTTATGCAGTGTATGCTATAGTAAAAAAAATATATATATATATATATATATATATATATATATATATATATATATATATATATATATGTGTAAAAGTCAAAATATCAGTAGAAATCTAGTATGGAACAAAAGAAATGTCTGTTAACTCTTGTTCTACGACAAGATGAGTAAGTATGCATTTATCTGGGGAACGGAATTATTTCCCTTGCGCCGGATTTTTAATATTCATATTTACGGTTTAAAAAATATTGACACCTGTTAAATATATAAATAAATTTTTCATGAAGTGTCTACAATAGGAAAAAAATAAAAATAAAGAAAAACTTGTTTCTCCTACCACTATTGATTCCTATACTAAAAATGATTTTTCTGTGTATCTTGAAAACAAATATTAAAAAGAAAGACAAAAGGATTCAGTGAACAAATTTCATATTAGCATATTTTATTTTTTATTTATTCTCATAACTGTGCAATGCCCAGTAATTGGACAGCAGTCCCCAGTGGCAACAAATCTAAAACATACACACATTACACAGCATCAAATAAAGAAAAGTAATGTTATTTCATAATTCTCTCTTTAATAATGGTTTTCTTCTTCTCATGTTCTCTCATACTTAGTAACCTCTTATGTCTTAGTAGCTATATTGCCTTGCTTTAGGTGAAATGATAAAAAAAAAGAAAAATTTTAAAAATTGTTAGAAATATATATATATATATATATATATATATATATACACTAACAATTTTTAAATTTTTTTTTTTTTATCATTTCACCTATATATATATATTTATTTTGTAACAATTTTTAAAATTTTTCTATTTTTTATCATTTCACCTAAATTTTACACATTACAAAAAATTTTCCATTATATTTTAGAAAGTTCAAAGAGACATATTTAACCTGTTATAATTTTGAACAGCAGAGAAAAAAATAGCATGTCATTGTGATGTCATACTTAAAGTGTTAGTCTCACTGATGAATTACTAATGAGAAGTACATTCAGTCCACACAAAATACCTCCATATTTGAACCCTTTTACGAACCCAAAGTTATTAGTTAAAATGGCTAGATTTAACCAAGTTCTATGCTGTTACTTTTCTCTCACTTCTGGAACTCTTCTGGCTTTTTGTTTTCCAGTCAAAATTTTAAACACAATGTCAATTATTATCTTCAGTCTTCTTAATTCCTGTTACTTTATTGTACTTCCTCCATAATAGTTGTTTTCTTTTTCTCATTCTCATACTCAGTAACCCTTAGCATCTTAATAGCTTTATTGCCTTGATTGGAGTGAAATGATTAAAAAAAAGAGAGACCTATTAAATTGGTTCAGTATGGATTAATGGTTAGTGAGTTAGTCTAGATGACTATTAATACTGAGTTCAATCTTCAGTGCATGCTCCACACTTGTGATTTTGTGCCATACCAAGCTAAATTTAATAACTAATAACAGCAGATTAAAAAAAAATTACTATTTCTATGTAAACTGTCCAGACAAACTACATTCTTTAGTTCTAACTTTCATGGCTAAGACCCACCATGTCAACCCTCATTCCTTTTGTATTTCATTGGTGAGGAGTAAGTTCCATTAGAGCAGCATCTTCCCACAAACCACTGCTTTGTGGAATCAACCCCCAAGAAGATAGATTCCCTGATCACTATAGTCTTGGCTATTCAAATCTGTGGTCAACTGTTATCTTCCCTCATATATCCACATAAAAACTGTAACTCTTACTCTGTAATGTTACAACTCAAGTGGCCCATGTACAGGGGAAACATCACTTAAAAAAAAAAAAAAAAAAAAAAAAAATTTGACTTATTTTAGATTTTTTTTTAGAATGTCTTTTTAGTCAAGTAAAAAACCTTTCAGCATCCCCCCTATAGACATGCACACATACGGAGAATGAAAATGAATATGTTTGCAAGTAATCAGAATTCGACTCTCAAACAAGAAATAGTTTTGTTGTTAATATTTCAATAATTATTCACATTATTTCCAGAACATTAATGAAGAGATTCTCAACCAGCATGTCAGTGTGTGTGTAAGTAGTAATGGTACAGTGTTAGTATATGGATAAATGAATAACTTTTTATCCCACATTAGCTAAAAAGGTTTTATCAGTTTCATTGCAATTTCCTACTTTTCATGTGAATTAGGCTTCTCAACCCTAAATAACATAAAAAATATAAGAAGCAAAAAAGACTATGCTCAACTAAAGAAGAAATGAGTATCTGCTTATTGCACATTCAAACATTGAAGAAATCGCAAAAAAAAAAAAAAAAAAAAAAAAACTAGGCACAAGTTTCACACTAAATAAGCTGCACAAATAGTTGAATAGAAACATTGAAATAAAGTAAAAGCATAGAATTAAAAGAATACACACAAATATGAACTTATTTCATAACATTTAAATGTATACCTTTTAAAATTTTGCTAAGTGTGCCATGACATTTTCATTTGCTCCTCGGTGTGCCATTGCTTAAAATGATTGAGAGACACTGCATTAATGTCTTGATTATAGTGTCACTACAAAACAGTTTTGCAAACTTGTCTTCATATCTTAACAGACAAAAGTTTTTTTTTGGTATTAATTTCTCATTCTTGTTCAGCATTTATTGGGATCCAACAGAAAAAAAAAGATTATTTCATAGTAGAAGTTCAAACAAAACAGGAAAGCTAAAGAATATACTGGCTGGAATAGTCTTAGAAACAACAAATATATTTTTTAAAATACATGGAATCAGCACTTGTTGGTCCTGAAATTGGAAAAATGTGATACTAAAAAATTAAGTTAGTTTATATAAATTTAAACTGATTATTTTTATCAGAGTATATAACAGAAATACATTTACCCATGTAAAAATGATCTTATGATTGATATATATATATATATATATATATATATATATATATAAAATCTTGGAATTTGGCTTTTAATGAGACCAACAAATATAATACAAGAAATATCCCTTTCTAATAATCTTCACAAGTACTATGATTAAAGTAAACAAACTCTTGTTATTTTTCAATAAATTTTATTGAAAATAAACCAACAATTTATTATTTCATATTCCAATAAGCAATTAAAGTGCATCAAAAGTATTAAAAAATAGTCAAAAAGACTATAATTTTACTATATGAATATATCATTGTCAATACTGTTCAACTGTGCTTTTTATTTCAGATGTTAAAATGACAGATTCTGGAACTTTAAGGTATTATTTTAAACTGGGCCTCAAAGCTTCTAAAGTTAAGTGGAAGGAAAAGGTAGTATCTGACCATGTTACTCAAACAAGTTTAAGCATTTTAAAAAGTAGGCTGATTTGTCCCTTGATATAAAGTCCAAAAGTAAACAACCGTGAATTGTTTGAGCAGGATGCTTTAAAAATTCAAACTTATAGAGAGAACCTGACCATTGTTATGCAGAAAATATAAAAATAGTTAAGACCACTGAAGTATAATTTTGTAGAGCATTACATAAGCTTCAAAAGCATAAAAAAAAGAAAAGACAGAAAAAAAGAAAATACTTTTGATACACCCTAATACATTAAAAAGAAAAATGCTGAATAACAACAATACAATCATAAAATGATGAGGATTTGATTCACCACATGATTCAGTTAATAAAAAAAAAATCTCAGTTGAAAAAAATGTCTAATTCAAAATTTTTGGTTCAATTTTGTAAAAGATAACATGTAATTATATTAATTAGCAATAAAAATCTGAACATAGAACAACCATTAAGAATTTTAAAAAGTTTTACTGGCATTTCTACTTTCCAACCACTTTAATAGTTGTATATAACACAAAAATAAGTTTACAGGTTTTTAAATTTATGAAAATTGATTGAGAAATGTAGTAAACAAATGTTAATATTTTCAAAATATGTTTAAAAATAACGGAACAATGTTTAATATGTAAGAATGATTTAGAATAAGAAAAAAAAAACTTGCTGTATAAGAATAGTTAGCATAATAGCCTCTCAAACAATTGTTTCTGTATAGAGTTAAATTCTCATTGGGGTCCCTACACTCTATAGTAAAGAGCTAATTATAATAAATATTATCAAGAAAACAAATTTGACACAAAGTGACATGAAATGTATTTTTTCTTTTTAGAAATGAAAAACAAGTTTATATACATAGTCAGGCGAAAACAAATTTCATAGGAGAAATTTTGCTTGAAAGCATGAAATTTGGCTCTGCTTGACCATCTATCTCTTTATGGCCAAAATAGTAGTATAGATGCACTGGGTGAAATGGTGGCTTTTCCTACCATGAGGGAGGCAGTTTTGATTCCTGATGATGAGCTCAAATGTTTACTTAAGATTCTGAAAATTTCAGGCCAGTAGGTGAAAATAAATATAGTGTTTAATATTTAAATGGAGCATCTACTTAAATACTAGTATCCACTAATAATAACATTTAAAATATTTCCAAGAGGATAGAATCCAGGTACAACTCAATGTCCAGGACAGAGTAAGAATATAATATAATATAAAAGGCTCAAACACTAATATTCATATTCCATGGTTATAATTTATTAGATTAGAATCGTAATCAAGATCCAATTTATCAGGCCTATATATATATATATATATATATATATACACACACATATATAAAATTACATGTGTATACATGTAACATCTGCAGTGTTTTTAAAGTTATAATTTCTTGTTTCAGGACTTTATTGATAAAGGTATTAGTCCAAAATAAACTGACAAATGAAAATCTGTTGACTAAATTGCACTGTTTAGGAAACTCAGGTAATTTACAGTTTTCAGAATAAGCAGCTTTCTAAATAAACTATTTTTTGTTTAACCTGAATTCATTATTCTGGAAGCATTTTTTTAACATTTGAAAAAAAAACTTAATAAATCTTTTAAAATATGTATCAGAATCAGAGAACAAAAATGACTTGAGATGTAGTTTCTCTCAATATGAATAGAGTTCTCATCAGTAAAATACATTATTTTACTACATTTTATTATTGTTACTTTTTATTACAATAGTCTTCAAAAGTTAAAAAGCAACAACAAAAAGATGGAGTAAAATAGGTAATAAAATAATAAGAAATGCTTTTTTTTTAAAAAAAAAAAAAAAAGATGAAAATTTTCTGATCCAATGAAAAAAACTTTGCTGAATTTTCCAAAATGTCAAATAATGATGTCAAAAATAGTTATTGAATCATACTACAAATAGAAGACCAAGTAATATAAAAAAAAGAAAACATTGCTTAAAAATAAAGATGCTATTATTCCTCATTATGAATTAAATTGAAAGGGTTGTTTGAAGAATCCCAAGCAAGATCCACAAATTCATTCTTCTTGCCTTTTTCTAATATTTGAAGTTTGATTGTTGGCTCTGAATCTTTGTTTGTGTCATCTGAATCTTTTTTCAAATCGCTAACATTCGTGACACACAGCCTGATGCAGCAACCTCTTTTAATAAGTTCTCTTTCATGTGCAAGAGCAAGTTGAGACACTACAAGTCTCTCCACCTCATGTTTGATTGAGCGAGCTCCATAATGTACATTATAGCCACTAGCCAAAACGTCAACAACAAGATGATCCCAGATCAATTCAATATTATGTTTTGCTTTGGCTCGACTGGCCCAGAATTTTAGTTCTTTAATTACAAGCTTACTAAGCTCAGCTTGTGAGAATGGCAGGAAATAGACAATTTCATTAATCCTTCCTAGAAATTCATCTCTCTTAAAATGTCTCTTGAGAATTGGGCGAACTTCTTCTTCCTTGAACTTCTTAGAGATGACAATTTCTGAAACTTTTATATCCTCAAGATTATTTGAATGTTTCTGCTTTGACACTTCTGCTGCTTCTTCCCGCAGCTGCAAAGCATGACTAGCAATTTCATCGTTTGCTAAATTTGAAGTCATAATGAACATCGCGTCTTTGCACTCAATGGTCTGCCCTTTGCCATCTGTTAATCGGCCTTCATCAAATAACTGGAGCATAATGGTCAAAATATCCGTGTGAGCTTTGTCCACTTCATCAAAGAGAACCACAGCATTTGGACACTCAGTTAACTTCTTAGTCAACTGACCACCTTCTTCATGTCCTACATAACCAGGAGGGGACCCAATGAATTTGGCTACTTCATGTTTCTCCTGATATTCAGACATGTCAATACGGACAAACCCCTTGGAGACATCTTTGTGAAGATACTTAGCAACTTGTTTGGCTAGTTCCGTCTTTCCGATCCCAGAAGATCCGAGAAAGAGAAACACTAAGGGATGATCTTCATCATACCAGCCATTTTCTTTCCTTCGAATGGCAGCGGAGACATTATTGATTGCTCCTTCCTGACCGATTATGTGTTCCTTAAGTCTTTGCTCAAGTGGGAACTTACGTCTCTCTTCCAATTCCCTCTTCTTCTTCATTTCTTCAAATTTCTGCTCGTTCTCCTTCAGAATATTCTGCAATTGGGGAGTCCGGGCATAATCATAGGGTTTGTGACCGAGAACATTCTCGGCCGAGGGATTCGCGCCTGCGTACAGTAACTGCTTAACAATGTCAATATCGTCAGCCAGTACAGCATAATGAAGAGCCGTGCATCCTTTGAAGTTAGCCCTGTTGCTCAAACGGTCACTAAACTCATCTTCCCTCATGATGACCACTTGCAAAGAGTGTATTCGTTTTTCCCTCGCTGTCTGCATGGCGTTGCTAAACTCGTCACCAAGTTCCAGATCAGCACCGGCTTTTAGAAGTAAACCAATTGCCTCGCTGTTGCGATTCATGGCGGCCAGTTGTAGCGGCGTCCAGCCAAGCATGTGCCTTTTGTTTACATCTACTCCTTTTTTTATCAATCGTTCCAATTCGCTTGCATTAAGCTCCTTGATTGCTTTCAGGAGTTTGTCATTGTCAGTAGAACCACGATCCATACACAAGGCTACAGCAACCATAGCGGAAAGACGGGATACGGAGACAGAAGAAAAATTTACAGACGGATTAAACCTTATTTGAGAAAGATATCTACTTTCAGATAGGCCTGATAAATATCTGCGACGAACAAACGTTCGTAAGAATTGTGCTGGCCTTCTTCTTAGAAATAAGTTTGTGAAAAGACGTCCGAATGACGCCATGTTGCGAGTAGATGTCGTCAGATTTAGTTTCTTTAGTTTCTGAGAAGGTCAAGGAGGTTACAGTTTTGTAAAGAACTGTCAGTGTGAATTTAAATTGAAGTAGTTTCAAACAAATGGTTAGTCGAAGATATCCAAAATTATGTTTTCATTACACATTTTATAACATAGAAAATTGGTATATTATACAAAGAAGGCAGAGGACACCTACCCGTTACATTCACAACTCGTGGGCTTTCTGGTTGAATAGCCGGAACCGGTGCTAATCCTTGGACAGGTCATTTTTTGTTTTTCTTTTTTTAGATATACGTTCTCTAAAAAGCGTATTAAATTCGTTTTTGATTTTGATTAATATGACTCAATAAGTTCATAGAAAGATGACTCAAGTATAAATTATTTATAAATATTATATATAGAATATATTTTTTCTAATATCGTAAAATAGAAAGTTTAATTATTAGCGAGGAGAAGTTTTCCTCTTACACCGTGTATATAGGAAGTGGAGCTTTAAAGCTTCGAGTTTCCAGCACGTGTTGAGAACTTCGGTTGTAAATTAGATGTAAGTTATTTGTTTTATTTGCAAAAATTAACGGTTTGCTTTAATTTTATTAATATTGTAATGTAAAGTTATAAATGTGATTTTAATTTAACTACATTTTATAATGTCTCTTTCTTTAAGTTTTATTTTCTTGAAATTTAAAACTATGATCGTGTTTATTCAGAAAATTTTGGAAAATAAAGATACTAGTACCGTATTATATTTATTATTTTTAACACGTTTTTATGTAGCTAACTATCTTACCTCTTTGATTTTGAAGTTTCAATAGTACCATGAGTTAAGACTAAAATATTTGCATAAAAAAAGTTTAAAATGAATTTTTTTTAATGAAAAAAATTCTTGAAGAATTTCATTTAGCTTTAATTGAAAGTTTAATAACTAAATTTGATTTCTATTAATTAAACAATTCTGGTGTATTTCAGATAGAAACTATATACATTTGATTGTCAAATTTAATTTCAAATTTTTAAATTTTCTTAAAAACGGCCATTTTCTTAATTTTAAAAAAACACAAATTTATCGATTTTTAAAATATTTAAAAAATTCTCGTTATTTTAGTAAAATTAAAAATTTAAAGTTAAAGTAATCTGATTTCAGAAAAATATAATATACAACCAATTATTAACGAAAATAAAAGTACTAGATGACCATAAATGACATAATTTTTAA
Organism: Acanthosepion pharaonis; assembly: GCA_903632075.3. Classification (NCBI taxonomy): domain Eukaryota; kingdom Metazoa; phylum Mollusca; class Cephalopoda; order Sepiida; family Sepiidae; genus Acanthosepion; species Acanthosepion pharaonis. Next base: position 1,062,523 of record CAHIKZ030000759.1, read on the forward strand.
TGAAAAAAAAATTATATTTTGAATAATACAATACATAAAATAAAATTATTTAGTGAAATAGTAAATGAAAAAAAGAAAAAATAATTTAAAATTTAAAGTTTAAACTTTTGAACGGAAAATACGACTTTAGTAACGAACGAAATGTTTTGAAAAGGCCACGTAAAGGGACAAAACCCTTAACATCTTAAAAAATGGCAATTTCTGTATATCATACATGGAAATTATTAAGTAAAAAATACAACATAAAAAATTATTTTTCTAAATTTAGAAATTTTTTTTCTAAGTACATAATATCAGGAACGTCTCCTAATTACAGAGCTTTACACGATTTAAAACTGTTTTATTTAATTAAAATTTTTAAAAACGAAAAAAAAAAAAAATTATTCATCAGAAAAAAGCGAACAATAATGTCTTTTTTAATTTACAAAAGCAATAAAAAAATTAGGTAATATCATAGTTTTATTGGATTCATTATTTTCAATTCAGAGCAGATTTTCAGCTCTCAAATTTGTGAAAGAAAATTAGGTTATTTACCATCTTCGAAGACTCCTACTTTTAACAAAAAAAAAATTCAGGATTCAAAAGTTTTTGGGCGAAATTTCATTAAAAGTAAATGTGGGTAACATATTTTAAAAAATATAATTTTACCAAAATTTTCTAAAAAAAATAAATTGATTTTGAATAAGTCCTGAAAATTTCATTAGATTGGACAATTATTTTATTTTTACAAGAATTTCCAAATCAATATGTTTTCAACTAAAAAACGCATAAAAAAACTTGTTATTTTAAACGTCGCCGCGATGACGTCAACGACTTTAACCAAAATTTCGAACGTGTTAGAAAATATTAAAAATTTCAAAAAAATAATTAAAAAATACTTTTTCTTTTCTCTAAATAATAACATAAGCATTTTGACGATAATACTTTATTTTCTTTAAGTTTGTGGCATTTTCAGTTTTTTGTTTTGAAGTGGACATAAAGTTAAGACAAATATGAAAAAAAAGTTTTGTTTTAATAATCTATTTTTGGAAGATTTCTGCTCTCTTCATTAGAAACTGAACTCGTTTTTTTCTAAAATCTCGTCAATCAGAAAAATAAGAGAGACGTCGTTGTGTGCTAGGAATTGTTTTATTGTTAGGCGAAAAAAAAAATTAAAAGGATCCACAAAAATTAAAAAAATAACCCGAAACAGTAGTAGTGCTTACAACTCTTTTTCTGATATGCAATTCGGATATTTATTATTTATTTTTTTGTGAATTCGGGCAGCGAACTTTCTTTTTTAAGACCTGTTTGTGAATGTATATAAAGAAAAATCTTATAATTCTTTAAAATTAAGCTTTTCTAATGTTCTTACAGTTTTTCTCTTGAAGGATCAAGTGCAGAAACTCCGGTCTATTCAATAGTCGTTTGCAGGTGATCTGTTGTTAAGTTCTTCCAAAAAGAAAACTATAAGATTATTAAGAAAAACTATAAAAACTCAAGATTTTCCTTGTCTGTCACATTCAATGAAATATTTGTATTTTGAGATGTAGATGTCAATAAGTTTTAAATACAAATAGAACAGAAAAAAGAATAATTCAAGAAAACTTAAAGTAGTTACGAGGCTGGGGTCTGAATTTTATGCTTTTTTTTAAATGCACATTATTACAGGACAAAAGATGTGTTCCTCGACAGAGTGCTTAAAATCAAAAAAGGGAACACTCGTAATAGAAGAAAAAAAAAGCGAGGAACCTAAAATAACACACAAAAACATGGAAGGGCCTGAAATATTAAAATCTGAGGTAGATTCAGCACTAGTTGAGGTGAACAGGAAGAAACAAGGCCAGATGGGATTGTAATATCAGCCTTTGATGATTTCAGGAGAAACAAGATTAATATACAACAGTGGTGACATAGATCGACCTTTGTATCGCTGCCTAAAAAGCCAAGTGCAAAAATCAATGTCAATTTTATTGGACAATCTGCTTCTTAATGGATCAAATAATTAAACATATCATCCGGATTCTGATGAGTAAAACACATAGCATAATTAAACTGGAAACTAGACAAGAACAATGCGGTTTCATTAAATAAAGACACTGGAGCATGAAGTGTGATTTTATCATCAAAATAATATCAGAGTGAGCAATACAAATGCAGAAGGAAGTATACCTATATTTCACCTGGAATTTGAATGAAAAAATTCATGGCATTTACCTTGAATCCATCATAAAATTTTTAGAATTGATTTGTTTTTTACGGCTTATGAATTTTTTGCAGATTAATTTAAAGCAAGAAAATATAATTAGATTGTAAAATTTTTTTTGTAGGGAGAGATAATGATTTACTGATACAAGTTCTACTAATTAACCCATAGCTGGTCTTTGCACATAAGTGAACATGACAAACTCAACTGGAATTAGAACTCGGTTCTCTGAATTCCAATTCCGAGCTGTTATCCATTAAACCATCTGCACATCTAAGCTTACAGCATCTAGAATACCAAAGCACTCACCCATCTAGATACTGACCAGACTTGACATTACTTCAGTGTTTGTACAAGAACTGATGTTTTAATGTGATGTAGCCATGAACTTAGAAATTCAGGTTGTGGAATTAGTAAATGTTAAACAGTTCAGATACCTCCATGCGTGAAAAGCTTCATCCCCCAAAAGGAAAGTTGGTTCCCTGTGTCATGCCAGAAAGTTTTTCTCGTCAGAGTCCATCCTTCAAATCTATAAATCAACCATTTGCTCTTGCATAGAATATTTCTGCCATATATGGTCTGGTGCTCCTGCTGTTCATCTTAAGGTCCTCGACAAAATCCAGAGACAGATATTCAATGTGATTGGCCCTGATCTGGCATCTCATCTACAGTCGCTTTCTCACAGACATGCCGTCACCTCCCTCCCTCTTTTCTACAAATACTTTCACAGTAACTGCTTTGACGAGCTACTTTTGCTAGTTCCCAGACTGCATGAATTTAAACGTGCTACTAGGCTGGCATCTCAGTCCCACACGTTCACTGTCGAAACAGTTAAATGTGTCCATCTCTTCTACTCCAATAGTTTCATGTCTCACACCTCTCGCCTGTGGAATTCCTTTCCTATTACTTGTTTCCCTGATAGCTATAATCTCCAACTAATCAAATGTAATGTCAGTTGACATCTCCAGATGCCTTGATCTATTCCTTATCCTTCTCTTCATCCTTTCCTCTATCATGCCTCTTTACCTTTGGTCCCACTCTCTGTAATCCCTTGCATGCTAGTGGCATTTTGCCTTGCTTGGGGTGAAATGCTTAAAAAAAAACATTTAGAATAGGAGCTAAGGAAATTGAACATAGAATAGGCTGCACTAGAGGCAGTTTCAGCCAACACTGTAAATTGCTATAATACCAAAATATTAAGCTGAAAATATAAGTCCTATTCTTAAATAGCTTTGTCAGATCAAAAGTTTTATATGGGCGTCACACATGGCACCAAACCCATTCAGAAATATCTAAAGACTGTCAATTGTATACAACTGATTTCTAAGAATGGTTAAAATGTCTGTGAGCAAGTGAAGTCTGGATCTTAGCTGTAGAGGTGGAATCGAACCTAAGACGCCCAGTTACAAGACCGGAATGGTCTTGGCGTCACACCCCCATAGAAGTAGACTCGCCCGCTTACATGAGAGGCGAGTGGGCTACTTAAACAAGACATTCACGACAACGAGTGGCTTGGCAGATATGCGTTGTCTCGCTGCTACCTTACATGGCGTCGCCGATATAGGAAACCTGCTACAAACAACGTTGGAATATGGACGAACAAACACAGCAGACATTACTTCAACAGCTCATCGAGCTACAGCAAGAGATCATCGCCCCTGCGAAGAGACGGAGGACAGCCGAGAAAGTCACTTACAAGGAGACCCGACAGACCTAATATAGAACTGGACTCAAGTGATGGTGACTGGGCGATATTCATTGACTCCTGGAATAGATACAAGGAGATGTGTGGGTTGGCCAGAGCCAACAGCGTTAAGAAACGAGCTGAGAACGGCCTGTGCCCCAGAAGTGAACAGGCTGTTGTTCGATATGGTAGGAGCAGAAGTACTAAACTCCGTCACGGAGGAACAGCTGTTCGGACACAAAGCTCAGTAGCCGTCAGAAGCCTACAAAGAAGTGTACCGGCAAGAATTCCCTCCGTAAGGCAGAAGGAGGGGGAATCGTTCTGGACCGTGGCACGACTTCCGATCAGTCGCAAAATTCTGCGATTTTTCAGTGACTTGTCCGAACGGGATAGGATGCGGTCGGAAAGTCAGCTACTCAACGATATGGTAGCAGGACAAATGGTGGCTGGGCTGGCAAGCCTGGAGCATCAAAGCAAGGTGTTGTCTGAGGCTGCGACACTTACGACACTGGAAGAAAAATTCAACAGGCTTATCAGCCTAAAGACCACGGACAAGTCTACCCCCATCTCCATAGTAACGTATACCCTACTACAACGAGCACACAAAGATGGGACGCAGGCAGCGGCCATGCGAGAACCAGACCGTATCAACCCCGAGAGACACTGAACCCTGTAAATGGTGTGGGAAGAGCTCACACCCTGACGGCTCGAATGAGCGAAGGGTTGCCCAGCAGCAAAGATGACTTGTCACAATTGCGGCTTAACGGACATTTAAAAGGGGTTTGCAGGAAACCGAAGCAGGGGTCCAGCAACAAATCTACAGCGGGGTGGTCGGAGCAGAATCCAGAACTCTCACCACCCAAAGACACAAGAAGGGTCGAAACGGGTGATCGTCCCAAGATGGACAAGTGAAAAGGAGAGGTGAAATCAACCTGACAAAACCAAAGGCCGTGCCGCACCTGATTTGGAACAAAAGTAAGTTCCAAAGAGGTACTCTGATCCAGCACCAACCCTGATGGTAGAGATAACTCTGATTCCAGAGGCCCATGCAGAATTCGGGCACATATCCATAGGGACAAGCTGGCCTCCATACTCACCGGATTGAGGCGATCGCAGACACTGGGGCACAGACATGCTCTAGCGGACCAGAAATCCAAAAAATTCTGAAGTGTCCAGACAAATGTCTAGTACCGACTAGTCGAATTCGGGGAATCACGGATAACCTACTAAACATAAAAGGCGTGATATTAGCTAAAGTCAGAGTAGGATCGCGGGAAACACATCAGATTTCTGCCTGTCCGAGTCGGCCCTAAAAAGACCTTGGTCTGGTGCCAGATAACTTTCCAGACCCAACTTCCCAGCAGAACGTGGCAACTAGCGATGGCGGAAAGGCACCATGTGGGTGCCCACAAAGAACTAATGTCCCACCTAAGCGGACAATATCCCTTTTCGCTCCTATGGAAGAAAACAGACCCGATTGGAACGATGGATGAAGGAGCATTTTGAGTCCAGTGCATTCAATGTATGCCCACATCAACGGGGCTGCAGGCGATGGAAGGAAAACCCATGGACATCACATTCATCCCGGGGCCAAACCCTCAGCTGTCCACACCCCAATCCCAGTCCCACACCATTGGAAGAAAAGAGTCAAGGAGGACCTCGACCGAGGCGTGGCATTGGGCATCGTGAGAACCTGTACCAGTAGGTACACCTACAACATGGTGCTCCAGAACGGTGGTTGCACCGAAAAAGGATGGGTCACCGAGGCGTACGGTGGATCTACAGAAGCTCAACACCGCTACCCTACAGGAAACCCATCATACACCGTCTCCTTTCAATCAGGCATAGCTGGTGCCTGCGAAAACTAGAAAAAACGTTTTGGATGCATGGAATGGCTATCATAGCCTAACCCTCTCTCCATCAGCAAGAGATGCAACTACCTTCATCACGGAATGGGGTAGATACCGTTATCTTGGGCACCACAAGGATTCCAAGCATCAGGAGACGATATACACGAGGTTCGACAATATTACTGTAGATATGCCCAGGAAAACAAGATGTATTGACGATACGATACTATGGGACAACTCTATTGAATCATCATTTTGGCATACTATGGAGTACATAAATAACTGCAGCAAAAAATGGTATCGTATTCAACTCCCAGAAATTTCACTTGGCGGAAAAAGAGGTGGAATTTGCGGGTTCTTGATAACAGAAGGCGGATAAAACCCACCAAAAAATGACTGAAATAATACGGAATTTCCCGACACCAAAAAATATAACTGACATAAGATCCTGGTTTGGAATGGTAAACCAGGTAGCCTACACTTTTTTCTCAGGCCGAGGTAATGGCCCGTTCCAGGAGCTGCTAAAGACAAAAAATCGGAAGTTCTACTGGGACAGCACACTCGATCGAATCTTCAAAGAGTCGAAAAAAGAAGGATCACAGAAGAAATCGAGAGCGTGTAAGAACCTTGAAGTGAATAGGCCAACTTGTTTGTCGACGGACTTCAGCAAAACAGGCTTAGGATATTTTCTTTTCCAGAAGCACTGCAACTGTGCCACCGGCTGGGACCGAAGTGTGGTGAGGACCACTGGAAGTTAATCCTGGTCGGCTCGATTCACTAATGGCGAGAGTCCCGATATGCACCAGTGGAAGGAGAAGCATTGGCATTAGTCACGGACTGGAAGCATGCGGATGTTCGTTTTGGGGTGCCCAGAGCTGTTAGTCACCGTGGACCATAAGCCCCTGGTGAAGATCTTCTCGGACAAAACTCTGGAGGACATAAAGAACCCAAGACTGTTTAACTTCAAAGAAGCGGTCCTTGATGTACAAATTCGAATAAAGCATCTCCCTGGCAAACTCAATGCGGCACCAGACTGTACATCGAGATGCCCAGTGGCGTTAAGCCAGGAGGAAGCAAACGAAAAGGACATCGCACAAACTATGGATAGTGCCATAAGAGCATCATTTAACTCCACCTATGAGCAGGACCCTAAATTAAGAGCAATAACATGGGACAGGATTGTGGCTGCAGCTGCTACTGACGAGGAATGCCGTTTCCTCGCCCGAATTCATACAAAATGGCTTCCCTAAATCTCGCACGAACTGCGGAGACAATTCGCCGGTTTTGGCATATGAAAGAGGAGTTATATTGCTTGGAAGGGGTGACGATAATGGAAAATAAAATCCTCATACCCAGAAAGCTACGTGCAGAGGTACTGGAATCGCTCCATTCAGCGCATCAGGGCATCAATGGAATGTTGGCAAACGCTAGACAGCGGCTGTTTTGGCCAGGACTGGACGCGAGCATTCGTCAAACCGGGCCCAGTGCAAAGTATGCAACGTAATAGCTCCATCACAACCCAAGGAACCCCTAATGCCGCCCTCGGACGGTTCCCATTTCAGAAGACTGTGGACGGACTCCTTCGATTTCTGAGGAAGAACTATCTAGTATATGCAGATAGATACACCGGATGGGTAGAAGTCACTCTGATGTCGTCCGGGAATGCCAAGGCTACATGTGACGCCCTACGAAACTGGTTCTGCGTATATGGCGTGCGGAGGAACTTTCAACCGATGGCGGACCACCGTTTTGACTCCAGTGAATTTAACGGTTCCTAGATAATTGGGGCATAAGGAAACGAACATCATCGGCATATTACCCTCAAAGCAACGGGAGAGCAGAACTGGCGTTAAAACGGCTAAAAGGATACTTGTTGATAGCACGGACAGTTGCAGTCGCCTATGCCATGACCAGGCAGCTAGGTCCCTACTGACTCATCGCAGAACACCCGGCACGAGACCTACATATGTCTCTAGCGATGATGCTCTCTACGGTCGCATGATAAAGGACCATCTCCCAGTGCTCCAGGACCGATATCGAATCCACAAACGCTGGAGAGAAATCAGTCATTATAGGGAAACAGCGATGGCAAAAAGACACTTAAGGAATAAAAGAGAATACATCTAAAAGTCACCCACTTCAGGAACTGAAAATCGGGAAGCGGTGCAGATACAAAACCAAGTTGGTCCATACCCGGCGCCCGATGGGCAAGGACAGGAAGGGTGGTGGAAACACTGGGTAACCGCAGTATAATGTACGCATGGATGGGAGTAACCGGGTAACCCGTCGCAATCGCAGATTCCTCGAAAAAAATAAACCCAGTAGTAGATACTCTTTGCCACTGATACCTGAGGTGCCCCCAGGAATGTTGGATACCATAGACAACCCAACAGGGCCCGAAATACCGGAGAATGGTCCACCACTGATATGGATCAAAACCAGCCCAAACATCCGACCTCTACCAGAACCGATGGAGGTAGATGACACAGCATCCCCTGGAATGATGGAGGTTGAGGAAGACCAACCGGGCGTCGTAGCAGAAGGGTGACGCGACCACCCAGGAACCTATCCCCACAGACGTGGGGGCACGTCGCACGACTACTCCAGAGCCTCAAAACATTGGACCACAACACAAGTATCTTGTGGCCCCGGAAGGGAGGGGCGTGTAGAGGTGGAATCGAACCTAAGACGCCCAGTTACAAGACCGGAATGGTCTTGGCGTCACACACCCCATAGAAGTAGACTCGCCCGCTTACATGAGAGGCGAGAGTGGGCTACTTAAACAAGACATTCACGGCAACAAGTGACTTGGCAGATACACGTCGTCTCGCTGCTACCTTACATTAGCAAAGACCATTTTTCTTTGAATTTTTTGGATTGGCACTACAGAATCAAAAAGAACTGTACCAAATAACAGAAAGCACATCATTTGAGAACTTTCAACAAGAGTTAAAATGGATGGCACATGTTTCTCAAAGAGAAAATAATGACATAATCAAGAGGCTGACATTACACACTACTTCATATAAAAGGTTAAACACAACCCCCTCTCACCCCCAATCAATACTGGAAAGAGTGATAACAGCTACTGGACTTGATCAATTTATTTTCCTCAAAAACTGTTTCAAGAGGAAGATTTTATGAATTTTAATTGTCATCAATTGGCTGTTCAGTTAATGAATGCCGAATGTTTCTTAAGAAAACGGCTAATATTACCATTACCATTCATACACTACACAAAAGCTTTTGATAAAGTGCAAGAAAAAAAATCTATTTGAACTGCGAGAAAAACTTGATTTATTTAGGAAAGATATTAGAATATTTACTAGGAGAAAACCAGATGAATATGGATAAAAAATAAATTCAGAAAGTATACAAAAACTGAAAGGATTACATGGATACATCTTCTCACCAGATTTATTTAACCTTTACAGCAAGGGGAATCTGAAGAGAACTAGAAGTCTTACCAAGATTTATTTTTGGTGGAGATAATCTTAATAACATGAAGATGGCTCTGTGTTGATGGCAGACACAGAAAGAAAACTACAAGATCTCCTAGACAAGTTAATAAAGGAAAGGGACTAACCAATAATTGTAAGTAGACAGAATGTATGATTATTAGCAAGACATAGCCCAAGATGTGAGCTACATATTGGAGATGTCAAAATCAAGCAAGTACAGACATTTAAATTGGGAAAGTGTTTGAGTTGATGACAGAAAATATGACAAAAATCTGGAGGTGCATTGGAATAGTGAAAGATGTCTTTCAAAAGATGAACAAGTCATCAAGAAACAGGAAAATTTCATATAAGAAAATGTTGAACTGTTATGTAATATTAGTTCTACTATATGGCAGTGAATGCTGGACAGTTTCCTTACAGTCGAAAAGGAGAATTCAGACAAAAGAGAAGTGGTTCTATAGAAAGATTCAGAGAATAGCCTTATCACTGGTGGTCACTCAGTCAGTTACAACAAAATATAATTAAATTTATTGAAGGAAAAAAAAAACAAATTCATCCATTGTTTTGTTTTTTTATTTTTGTATTTTTTTAGTATAAACTTTTTCTTATTGCTATTTGTATTTCGTTCTTTATTATATATATTAATTTAAAAAATGCCGACTTTATAAACTAAAAGAAAAAAATGTGATCCCAAAAATATGACAAAATACACAAACATTTTAAGTGATGAAGTGTTTACTTTTATTTTCTTTGGATTTTTTTTACACATATTTTTATTTGATATTTACTTACGTAATACTTTGTTGTTACTGATTGAATGCCTCACAACAACTGCGATAATTTGGGATACTAAACTACAAATTCACAGGAATTTTATTAATATCAATTTAGTAAATTTGCTAATAGTTAAAAATGTAATAAATATTACAACAGAAAAACACAACCATAAGTATGTTTGTCTATCTCCATGTTCATATCAAAATTGATTCCTTCTGTAATGTTCTTCACTCATTGCTTTCACCAAAATTTTAATAATTTCTGTATATTTGAAGAAAACAAAAGCTTTGTTAAAGAAATTTACTTATGCTACAAATTATAACCTAAAATTATTGAATTATACATGTTATTTCAGGCCCTTTATTCATAATGTGCTTAGAAAAATGAAAAAATTATTAATTCCAGAATATCTGTAACTCATAGCCAGTATACGTGTCTTTACACATAAAATAATGGTTTATTAAATATCACAAAAAACTATGTACTTGTTCTGGACATTAATATATATATTTTTCAATTAAATTATATTAAGATCTACTGGAACAGTTCAGTACAAATGGCTTCTATTTTTTTGTTTTCATTCATTTCTTTATTTTTTTAGGTTTATTCCAATGAAATAAAATGGGTTTGACAAAGCAGTATCTTCGCTATGTGCATAAAGAGACGTTTGGCATTATTGGAAGCCACCAATCCAACATCAGCTTTGTTAATTTCCGTAAAACAGTCGGCCGATATGTGGCTGTTGGTGCCTGTGAAGATGTCATCATTTGGGATTTACGCAGCAGAGCAAAGGTGACACCAAATGCAAATTTTTTTGCAGCTTTTATTTATTTTTTTAAGTACCAAAATTAAAAGTATTCACCAGGAATTGATTAAAAGATATTTTGAAACAAGAATTTATTGGATACACAAGCAGATAAATTGACTAAAAATTCCATTTAGACTGAATTTTTTCCAATTCACTTTTTTTGAAATGATGTCTGCTACACATTTTCATCTTTTTTAATGAAATTTATACAATACAATATAAAATTCAGACAACCATGGTTAGCTACTGTAAACACTGTCTTCCATTTTATTCCTTAGGAAATGTATGAATCCCTCTCCTCCCCTAAGTTATGTTAAATATTAAGACATATCTAGAAAAGTTTTTTTATTCTCAGAACAAAATAAATAAGTCATAAATGAAAATAAATCACTCTGTCAATTTCCTTTGTTTCTCTTATATAAGGACTTGTATGTGTGTGCATGTGCACAGGGTGGAGATTCTCAACCTTGATCACTTCCCAAAATCTGATCAAATGACCAAAAATTCCTTCAGTATACTCTTTATCTATCTATATATATATATATATATATATATATATATATATATATATGGTGTATCAAAAAGACTTTCACACACTTTGGAGGCAGGTTCCTCACACTAAAACAAGGACAAAGGTCCATATAAACATATGTCTGCAAATCCTTTGTTTTTGATTTATTAGGTTTAAAATGTATGGTAGACGCTGTTAAATGTACAATCCAAAAATACTTTTACAAACTTAGTAGGGTAGGGGCAGGTCCTTGACACCAAAACAATGTAAAATGCCTATATATATATATATATATATATATATATACACACACACATAAAATGTCCAAAAGGCCGCCATTGTATCTCAACACGGCAAATGACAAATGTTCAGAATGCCCTCTGCTTGCTTCTACATAAAGATGCACCTGACAGATTATTGACTGGTGGACCCTTTCAAATACTCCCACATGGTGTTTGAATGGTTTTCCAGGCCCCCATGCCATGTCGTCATTATTAATGTTTGCTGCATAAACCAATTGTTTTAGGTGGCCCCACAGATAAAAATCCAAAGTATTGAGGTTAGAGGAATATACAAAGAATGGATTGACAAAAGTTCTCCTGTGGTGAGTGATCAGAGGGTGAAAGACCCTGCACAAGTTACAAATGATACCGATACAGGAACTGCTCTTGAAATACCCTCCATGCAGTACTATGAGATGTATGATATGCTAGGGCCACTTGATGTGTGCTGATACCTGGATTGTCTCCGACAGTGTGTGGAATGTGTTTTTTGTGGTCAGGCATATGAGCAGATCTTGGTCTTCCTTGATCCATAGTTTGTAGTGCCACAGATCCCACCTCAGCAATGTGATGATAAACAGCAGCAAAGGTTAGATGACTCGGTTGCATTAGGTCTGGAAACACAATTTGATACAGCTGTGCAGCCTCATGTCCATTACCATTCATACAGACTTATGTAAAAATCATATCTGTCTGCTCACGATATGAATATCCTGCCATTGTTAAACAGAACACTTCTGTTAACTCACTACTACACATGTTAGATATTGAAGATAGACTAGCCACAAATGTGCACGAATAACAAATGTAACCTAGCAAAGGACCATCTACTGTAAACTTTCTTTAAACTTAATAACTCAAAAACAAACAATTTGCAGACATATGTTTTCTGGATTTTTGTCCTTGTTTTAGTGTGAGGAACCTGCTCACAAAGTTTGTAAAAGTATTTTTGATATACCCTCTGTGTGTGTGTGTGTGTGTGTGTGTGTGTATATATATATATATATCTATATATATATTCCAATGTAATAAAATAATTCACTTATCTGATTTCATGGATACCTTTTTTATGTCCAACCTTCAGCAGGTTTATTAGATTGTGTTTTTCTTTAGAAAAAAAAATGTCATTTTTTATAATGATGTAAGAGTTTTTTAAAAATAATTCTATAAATGATGTAAAATAAATGCTCAAGATAAAATTTTGAAATTGTTCAATTGCACTTGACTTGTCTAATATAGAGGTTAAATATTAATATAATAGTGATTTGTGAGTTTGGTATGTCATTCAATTTTAACGCTCAATTCGCAAAAGTATTTCAGTTGCTTACATAAACTTAGTGCAGCAAATTCCGCTCCAACCATTGACTTGTGTTAATAGTTAATTTAGTGAAAAGTTTCCAACTATTTATAACTTCCATATTTTTATGACATATTTTTAAAAATATTATTGATATTCAGTTACAATAATAAAATCATGTTTGATACATATATATATATATATAGAGAGAGAGAGAAAAATTTTCTTTTCTAGACATAAAGTGTGTAAAAACTGTCCAAATGTTCTTATATATCCAAGCACTTTCAGTTATTCTATTAACCATTATCAAGTATTTTTTTTCATTTTAACTGAATATGTAGATTTTTATATATGTTTATCTATAGTGATACTGTTTTCCATGATTTAGTTTCATGTGGACACTGAGATTTTGATGGTGCTGTCTTACAATCTTCAAGTGACACGATACTCAGTTCCTTATGATGTGTGTGTGTGTGTGTGAAGACACACACACATACACACACGTCCTGGGTATGATGATAAACTACATCTTGCAGCAAGGCTTCTGGTCACAAGATTGCTGTTGTTCCTAGATTCACTATGACCTAGCTATGGACAAAAAGTCCTCAACAAAAACAAAACACTATGAAAGTACACAAAAACATTTTTATAGTAAAAATATCAGCAATTCATTTTTTATAAAAAATGACCAACAATACATATAGTAAAATGACCAGCAATACATTTTATTTGTAGTTGAACACATACAACTGTTTTAATCATTTGATCTTTAAAAAAATGGTTATATATAGTTGATAGAACATTTCTGAAGGAGTTGGATGCCATGCATTCGATAATCTAGGCATTGTAACCCCATATTACACGTAATATAAAACATGCTTTAAAAAATTATTGTAATTATTGTATAAAATTTGATTTATTAAGATAACAAAAATATGACTGTTTTTTTTTTTTTTATTTCAGGCTTTAGTTCTCAAAGGTGGAAAATTCGCTGTTACTGTATTGAAAATTTCCCCATCTCAGAACCATTTGGCTGTTGGCTATGCAGATGGTGGGATCAATGTGTTTGATTTGGACAATGGTCAAGTTTTATTTCAATTTAATGGACACAAATCTCCTGTGACTGTCCTGAATTATAACAAAGATGGATTTATTCTGGTTTCTGGGGGAAAAGTAAGTAAAATTCAAAATCTCTATTTTTTTTATTTGTTTTTTTGAATTTTCCAATTTTTTTTAGGTTATGGTAAATTGCAACTCTAAAAATGCTCACTCTGTTTTAAATGAGAAAATGGATAAAAATAGTTTTAAAATTTAATCTTTTTTATTATTAATGTCTGGAGAAATAGATCAATCATTAAAGAACTCTAAAATAAATAAATGTCAACTATTAATTATGGGTTTCTTAAAATACATAAATGTCATCTATTAATTATAGGATTTCTAAAAAAAATAAATAAATATCCACTATTAATTATAGGTTTCTTAAAAAAAACAAAAAAAAATAAATTAATAAATATCAGCTCTTAATTATAGTTTTTTAAAAAAATAACCAAAAATCAAGAATTAATTGCAAGTTTTAAAAAAATATTCAGTATTATAGTTTTCTAAAAAATAAAAATATCTAGTGTATTAATTTTGTTTTTAAAATATCCAATCATTGGTTTATTATGGAAATCTGGTATTAATTATGGACTTCTACCTACATACATATGTATGCCCTGCCTGACAGAAGATTTGTCATGAGTTGAGGCAAGGTTTTACAAGGTAGGATATTCTTCCTGATACCCAACTCAAACACTCACAGTCATCCAAGTACACAGAGCATTTTTATTGAGACACAATCTCTAGGATGGTTGCTATACAAGACCCCATCCTAGTCTTATATATATATATATATATATAATATATATTTGCAGTAGGTTCCTATAAGAACCTCATCCACCCCTTTGACAGGTTTTGCTTTTCATTTTGTCAGGTAACATGCCACCCTCTGCAACAGAAAAGCTAGTGGGGGAACTGGTTTAGATGCCAACCACCCATCCATGTGGCAGTTTGTACTGGGTTACATGTTACCAGTAGCAGTCATAAACCAGGCTTGACAAAAACCCATTACTGCTCACTGCCTTCAAAATTTGATGGTGAGCATCAATGTTTTAATGGTAAAAAAAATTAATCCAAATTAATTATAGAATTATTAGAGGATCTTTTCTCATCTTGAGCTTCAGACAATACTGACGTGCCTAAGCTTTTTATCTTTATTTTAGGTTTACATGATGGTTTATTATCAAAGCCTTGTCTTAACTCTTTTCATTTTTCCTTCATTGACTTTCTTCACTCCTCTCTATTTGGAAGGCAACATAAAATCCATCTTTGTTCTCATTGTCTTTCTCTCTTGTCTTCTGTCAGTGTTATTTTCTGTATTGTTTAAAAATAAACTGAATCATGAAGATTCTGGTATTAAAATGAACATTATCATTGATGGCTTGAATTTTTAGTAGGATAAATATATCAAACAAATTCTACTTTAAGTTCAGACCAACAATTCCAAAGAACAGAAGTTTGGACAAAACATTTCAACTCTCAACTATAAAATGGCTTCATGCTACCATATATACTTGAGTATAATGTGAGTTTTTATTATCTGTTTTTTTGTGCCCAAAATAGGGGGTTACACTATACATAGGTCTTTTTTTTTTCTTTTTGAAGTGGTTAAAAATCATGTATTTTTAGTGACCAGTTGCACTATATACAGATAAAAAAAAATTTATATATACAGATAAAAAAAAATTTTCTGGAGTGGTTAATTCATACCAAAAATTCAGCTGTCACATTATTCATGAAGTCAGGTTATACATAAGTATATATAGTAATGAAAATAATGGATTGTGTTATCCTTTATACACATTGCTTCATTGCCACCTACAGTTGGCCTGCTATGGTAGATTTTTTTTTTTTTTGTACATAGTTGATATTCAAGCTCAGCATTTTTAAATGCTAATTTTCAAGACAAGCAGTCCTACCTCACTTGAAAGATTGATGCAATACAATCTTTTTAGACATCTGACTCTATGCTGAACTGAACTATGATTAGGAATTATAGTATTCAATATATTTTGGAATTGGTTTGGAAATTTGGTGGGGAAAGACCAAGTCCAAGATAATATGCCAAGTATTATCCAAACTCTGCTCTTTTTTTTTTTCTTAATAGTATTAGCTTAGTGTATGTACACTGACATGCCAAAATCATATCTTGATAACAGTGAAATACTTAGTCCTATATCAATTGTACTTTAACAGCTGGTAAGTAAATGTGAACACCAGCTAGGCTGTTTATGGTAAGGTAACATAAATTATCAGAGTTTGAACGTGAGCAGAATAGTGGGTGCCAAATGGACAGAACATTTACATCCCATGATCTATGGTATCATGTGTGTACTAAGAATACCTGATGTAAGATATTACTGCCCATTGCATTGCAGTGGCTGACCACAGACCTTTAATGATCATGGTCAGAAGTGACTGGCTGGAATTGTTTGCAGTAATCGACAACACTAGCTTAAATCACATCTATATTCAATTCATACTGGAAATACCTCGAGGCATATTCAGCAGTCAGTTTATCATGCTTTAGCTCTCATGGCACATGGAAGCAGAAGACCCAACATGGTACCTCAACACCATGAAACTGGATGCAGCACCTTCTCCAAGTTAAAAACTGTCAGTTATATCCTAGAGGATCGAAAATGTGTCATGTTGTCCAATGAGCCACAGTTCCAGTTTGGGCTGATTTCAGGGTTCATTGCAAACCCATTGAGGCCATGGACACCAATTGTAAACAAAACAACATGGAGGTTGGTAGTGGTTCTATAATGGTGTGGGGTATGTTAACATAACATGTATTGAATCTGCTGGTCTATCTAAATATGTCATTAAATGGTGACCACTAAGTTTCCCTGCTCCGTAACCATTTACTCCCATTCATAGACTTCAACATATTATTTCGGCAGGATACTGAACAATGTTATTCAGCCCTAGATATTAAAAATTGGTTTGAGAAACATTGTGGATGCTTCTAATGAATCTTGTGGCCACCATGTTCACCAAACATGAGCCTAACTAAGAATTTATAGGATGTGGTGGAGAATTTTATTCATACACAAGATGTTGCAGCTGAAAATATCAGGAAGTTGTGGACAGCAATTAAGACAGCATGGCTTAACATCTCTCAAAGTCTTCTGACCACTTGTGGAATCAATGTCATGTTGGGTTACTGCACTTTGCCAAGCTAGAAGGGGTCTAATACTGTTATGATGTTAATTTGGGGTTAATAAAGACAAACGCCAAATAACATGTAACAATAAAATGGGGTTTATTCGGTTGGTAAGTTGGTACAGATATCGCCTGAGTAGTCTATAACTAACTCAGCTCAGAACTTCTTCTACACTGTCTTTTGACATGCCACTATTTAACGTCCTTGTTTGTAGACGAGTTCATCTTCAAGAGGGGTGGTAGGTTCCTACACAACACCTCCCCCTTGAGATTAATTCCGGAGGAATTAATATATTTTCCTTTTGGGATCTGGACTTAAACGTTCCACCCTAGTTCTTTTTCTTTTGCTTGTCCTTCTTTGAACAACTGTTTCAGGCAATGGTGGAGTCGGTATATCAAATAAATCATATAATACCTCCATTGGTTCTTCCTTTTCTTCACTTATTTCTTCAATGATTCTTTTCCTTAATTGGTTCAAATGTCTTTTGTGCGTCCATTTTTGACTTGGAGATAGGCATCTGATAAATCCAATTTAGCGAATATTTTTCCTCCACTTAAACTTGCAAAAATGTCTTCTGCTGAAAGGCAAAGGATATGTGTGGTCTTTTAAGCAATCATTTAGACCCGTAAAAAAAAATCGGCACACATCCGAATTTTTATTTTTTTTTAACATATACAACAGGGCAGGCCCACTCTGAAAATTCAATGCGTGAAATAACTCCCTAAATTTTCAAGCCATTCCAATTCCTTGTCAGTCTGTTCCAAAACACCAAATGGCACATTTCTTTTTTCGCTTGAAAATAGGTTTTACATTTTCCTTCACTTCAAATTTTGCCTTCGCCTTTTTTGCAACATCCAAGACCTTCTGAAAATACTTGTGGAAATTTTATTTTCAGATCTTTCACAAAATTTTCTGTAACCCGATTTTTACACCGAGAAGAAACATTAACTTTATTACAAAAAGAATTTATAGGGAGTTCCCATAAATTAAACAGTATAATTCAATCTGTTCCAAACAAATTTGAAGCATTTTGTAGCACATACACTTTAGACTTTAGTGTCTTACCAACAAATGAAATATTACAAGAAAATTCACCTTGAAAATGCAATTTTCTTCCAGAAATCCATGAGCCACTTTTTTTCAGTCTTTTTAAGCAAAGGTCTGCCTATTTTAATCCATGTTGCTGTATTAATAATGGAAATATCACTTCCAATATCTAGCTGTAGTTTAACATTTTTTTCCATTAATTTTTACTTGTACGAATTTTCTTTTCTGCCCCCCCTCAATCTCCTGACGTGACAACACAATATTCACAATATCTTTTTTCGACTTAATTTTTTTTTTTTTTGCTTTTACAATGAGTATTTATATGGCCTTTATTGCCACACGAATAGCAATTTTTGTGTGAAAAAACATTCACTTTTAAAATGACCACCACCGCATCCAAAAGCACGTTGGTTTTTTAACGTTTTTATTAACTATTCCCGTTTTTGGTCGAATAGCATGGACACGGGATATGTCTTTTTCTTCAATTTATGTATTGTCATGTTTTAAGTTTTCAATTCTTTGACATTCTTCCGTAACCTTCTGCAAAGTAATCTCGAATTTTGTTCGAGTTTTGCCAATATTCGGGACCTTATGTCCTTATCTTTGCTAGAAGTCAAGCCTTGAACGAATATCAAACATTTAAATCGATCAATTGAAAGATCATGTAACATAAAACGTTCACACATTCTGTTAACATTTCCAGCATACGTAACAACATCCTCATCGTCACGCTTTACCATATTCAAACACGAGAAACGAGTATGAAACAAACTAACTTGCTCGCCAAAAAAATAGATAAAGTATTAAGTTTCTTGAAAAGAAATGTCACTAGTTTTTCTTGGAAGGACAAAATTCGTATACTTATTATTTTCATCTGTACCCAACTTTTGTAAAAAGTAAACTCACTTTTTGTTCATCAGTCCAACCTTCATTTTTTTTAAATATTGTTTCAAATCTTCTGAAATACGCAGGAAATGTTATACCCTCCTCTGGGTTAAATTTGAACTCAGTAATAGAATTAGCAATACCTTCGGCCGTGAATGATGAATTTACTGGATTCTTTAGTAAAATTGCTTCAAATAAAGCCTTTGTGTCATTTCGCTGCTGAACTTGTAAATCCAATAGTTGTTCCCGAAACAACAATTTTGTTGCTCTTGTTGCAATCTTTGTTGCTCTTGTTGCTGAATTTGGTTTTGCACTAGAGTTTTCGTTAATGCAATCAAATCTTCCATTATGCGTAATAGATTACACAAAACACTTTTTGAAAACAGTCAAAAGGAGAAAAACACATATATATCCAACAATAAGCACAAGTCTTACTTCTTTTTGGCACGTTGAAATCCTATTTCCCTTTGAAGAACAAAGTTCGACGTATTTTTTTTTTTTTTTTTCTTTCAGTGCGAGGAAAAAAAAAAATTATATAGTCCACCTAGAGTTGAAAAATTCTCCACTCAACGTGATGAATGAATCTCTCGTCGCCACTGTTATGATGTTAATTTGGGGTTAATAAAGACAAACGCCAAATAACATGTAACAATAAAATGGGGTTTATTCGGTTGGTAAGTTGGTACAGATATCGCCTGAGTAGTCTATAACTAACTCAGCTCAGAACTTCTTCTACACTGTCTTTTGACATGCCACTATTTAACGTCCTTGTTTGTAGACGAGTTCATCTTCAAGAGGGGTGGTAGGTTCCTACACAACAAATACAATACTATATCTAAGACCTTTGGCACATCTCTGTAAAATCTGTGATATTTCACAATACAGATGAGTGATAAATATTGATGGAAAGAACTGAATAAATGAGCATTTGGGAAAACTGCTCTTCCAAAAATTCTATCCAGTAGGTAACAATTTTTTTTTTTTTTTTTAAATAAAATAAAATAAGAGCTGTTACACTCATTGTCAATCTTCACAACCATCATCATCATTTGTTAATCTGACATTGTACAAAGTGAAATACAGTTCCTTCCTTTTTGTTGTAACCTAGGAAAAGGTTACTGAATAAGAATAACTAAAAGGAAGGTTGGAAATGGACTGATAATATTTATAACCATAACAACATACAAGATTCACCAGTGGCATATAGCAAGTAATCAACTGCTAGTGTCACCACTAGCAGTTGGCTAGAAGTGAATCACAAGTGAATCCGAATGACTACCACATACAGTATATTCTACTGTATTTATACAGATTGGGACATACCCATATGTACAGTATAACATTTAAGTTCAGTTTTCCATCATTCTGAACCTTTTTCTTTTTTTTTCTAATCAGGACACCAATGTCATTTTGTGGGATGTTCTCCAAGGTGCTGGTATGTACCGTCTTAAGGGTCACAAAGGGCCAATAACTCAGGCTGTGTTTGTTCCTGAGGATAATATCTTGATAACAAGGTAAGTGTTTTTGGAACTTGTTTCTTTTATATGACAAAGAATCAATCCAATTCTCATTTTCTTAGTTAATTTTTTTATCAAGTATGCCAATCCTGAATCCACAATCAAAATTGTCCTAACACTTCATATTTTTGAGATGTAGCATTTTTATATTCAGTATTCATATCTGCTTGAGCTGATGGAATGAGATTAATTCAGAACTTTCTTCATTCTCATAGATATAAAACCTCTGCTGATTTAATAAAGAACATGCTTGTCAAAGAATGGGATGACAAATATCTCTTAAAATACACTTTTTGCATTCTGATTTCAATTTATTTTTAAACTGCTAGGTAAGCTTGATTTATTTGGGATAATAAACCAGCACTTATACTGGGAGCAAACCGCTTGTGTATGGATAGAAAGTGAATTCAATAAATAGACAAACATAGAAAGAGACATAAGAAAAGGAGGTGTCTTCTCACCAGACTTACAGGGAGTCAATCATGGGAAAATTAGTTCTACCAGAATTCCTTATTAGTGATCACAATCTTAGCAACATTAGATGTGCAGATGACACAGTATTGATAGCAGATACAGAAAAGACTACAGGCAATCTTACAGAAGGTAGTAAAGGAAAGTGTGAAGAAAGGACTAAACATCAATTGCAAGAAAACAGAATGTATGGTTTTCAGCAAAAGGAACATGGCTACATAAAAGAATAATAATTTTTATTTTTCATATCGTTTTGCTAATGGTACCTTCTATTTATTAAGCCTAGCTTAGTCTGGCACAAAGCCAAATAAGGGTTAGAAAGATTATGTTGCACCAATCTTTTTAGTGTGGGTGGGTTCCCAGTCTAAAACATTAACATTCAAAATCCTGGCTTTTACCTGAGGAAAGATGTAACTATGTGGCAAGACACAATGTTGATGTTTATTTAGCTTGGCAAGAGAAAAAAACAGTCAAAAGAAAAGTTGATAAGAAAACAGTGCTGTACCAATCATCAAAGAGAAAACCTGAAAAATCAGCATTCAAAATTTTGACATTTTACCTGGACGTGAACATTGGAACCACTGGCTGATACACAACTACCTCAGCCATCAAGCAGAGAAAGCAAAGAAATAATTATAATAGCAGTAGTAGTAGTTTTTGCTGTTGTATCTTTTAGTTTTTCAATCAAGCTTAATAAAAATTTAATTTTTGTTTGTTTCTTACATTTTAGTTCCAAAGATACTTATGTGAAATTATGGGATTTAGATACTCAATACTGTTTCCACACAGTTGTTGCTCATCGAAGTGAGGTATGTATTACTATCTGCTAAATTAAATACTTTACAAATCAGTTATATCACAACTGAACATGTTGTAATCATTGAATTAAATCTCCTTGTCAACTTTTATTAGTTTTTGACTACTATTTCTTTCATGGGTGTGCAGGTTAGAGGCTCAAAAATAGAAACCAGTAAGCCATGTTCAGTTTCTAGTTAAGATCATTAAATTAACTTTTTCAGAAGAGAGTCCAGTTTGCTATTTAATCCATAGCTGGGAGAAGAGGTATATTTTTCCTAAAGATATTTACCTTTAACTCATAGCTGGGAGGAGGATAGATGTATCTTTCCCAAAGAGAAATATCTTTGAGAAAGATATATCTCTTCCCTCCCTAGCTTTGGGCTAAATAGCAGGGCAGACTGGACTATCTAGCCTTGATTGGCAATCATTATAGGAAAAGAACAACTCTGAATTCAAGACACTATGTGGCCCTGGTGGAGCACATTCTTGAACTGTAACTAAGGTCTGCTCAGCATAGTTGTAATATAAACCATAGTTGGGCTATGTTGAAGTTTGTTGGAATGTGTCACAAAAAAATAAATGACTTTCTCTCTCCTGCTGTTGTAGCGACAGACACAGTCTCCACTTCTGAGACTGAAAAACTGACCTCCTTCTCATTCCAGCCCTTTACATAGAGCTTGGTAACTCACCTATGCAAAACACCAACAAGCCAGCTACCAATCACAGTTCCCGTGCCTTCCCACCTCCACTCGCTTTCGGAGTTTCAAGTTGACCGACCAACTCATTACACTTGAAGAAACACAAATAGACCTGAGCAAATGGACATACTCAGAAACAAGCAACCATGTCAAAGAATAGAGATTACACTGATTTACAGTGGACCTTTAATTCAAAATGGCTCTGATGGTGATTTCTTTCATCTTTCTTCTAAGGGAACTGAAAGTTCAACCAGGATTTATTATTAACAGCATGTAAATGACACTGTGTTGACAGCCAACACAAAAAGAAAACTGTAGGATCTCTTACACAAGGTAGGAAAGTCAAATGAAAAGATTAATTATAAAAAGACAGTGTATGGTTGTTAGCAAAAGGGATAACCCAAGATGAGTTACAAATTAGAGATGTCAAAGTCAAACAAATACACAAATTTAACTATCTGAGAAGAGTTTTAACATATGACAGAAAATGTGACACAAATATGAAAGAGCACTGGAACAGTGAAAGATGTCTTTCAAAAGTTAAAAAAAACTATTAAGAAGCAGGAAGATGTCATAGAAAAAAGTGATGATAATGTGATTATCAATCCTACTATAAAGCAGTGAATCATATATTTGTTCTTTATCTTATCAATCATATATATATATATATAATTTCAGATATATCTTTAAAAGCAATGTGAATAAAACTGAGCTGATGCGTGTCATCCTCTTAGAGACTTTATCAAGCATTTATCTTGATAAAGTCCCCCAGAGGATGAAATGCATCAGCAAAAATAAGTTTTCCTTTTTTTTTTTTCTCTCTCTCTCTCTCTCTCTATCTATATATATATATATATATATATATATATATATATATATATATATATACACACACACACACACACACACACACACATGTGGTGCGATAGATAAATTGTCGTTATTTTATATTTTTAATTTTGTGCTTTTTTTGGGTCGGGGACTTCACAGTATAGTAGGGTCAGTTAGGCACCCTCTGTGAGAAAAAGAGCACTATGACGCAATTCACTCAACCAGAAATTTGGAAAAGGCATGCTGTACTGCTTGGCATTCACGCCGGAAGCTCCAATACGAAAATTTCGTAATGTTTGGGTGACAGTGCAGAGGAAGTCAGAAAGAGTTGGATAAGTCTAATGATGATTATGAAGATGTTTGGAGTGGTCACGATAATGTTGTGTCTATATTCATCAATCCACAACATGGATGCCTACATCAAGTGCTTTCGGAAATAGTGCTTCCCAGAGTCAAGAGGGTGGCATGGTGTAGAGTCCTGTTGCCAAATATATGGCAACAGGATTCTGCACCATGCTACACATCCACATGCCACATCACCTCTTGTATCTGGCCACCTAACTCCCCAGGCTTCAACACCCTTGATTATTATATAGACCAACAAAATTCCTTGTAACACCAAAGATAAACTGAAGACGAGGATTATGGTAGCATTCACCAACTTAAACAAGGAGACCATCCAAAAGAGTTGCAGGAGATTCCGAAGTTGCCTAAAGGCCATGGCTGAAGCCAATGGCAATTTTATTGAATAAATTTACTCTTTACTATTTCCAGATATCCTTGTGTAATTTTGGTAAATATGTCTGTTAAAGTGAGTTGTCAGTGTTATTTTCATTTTTGTGTAATTTAGATGACAATTTATCCATTGCACCATACATACATATATATATATATATATATATATATATATATATAAAAGCTGGGAGATTGCTTTACATTTGTTACAATCAGAGAATTTGTTGACTAAACAGTTAAAATAAAGAATTTAAAAATGAATCAATGTTTCCATTTGAAAATTTAAATTATACTTTTTAAAAATCTGAAAGTTATTTTTAAATCACTTTTTCTATTGAAATTAATGATAACTTTATTTTTCTGTATCAATCAAGTGTTGGTAAAATTCCTTATTTATTATTTTTTTTTTTTTTTTTTTTTTTTTAAGGTTTCAGATATTTTGGTAACTCCAAATCGAGAACTTATCACTGGATGTGGAGACAGTGAACTTCGTGTTTGGGGATTAAAGGCAAATAAGGTAAGGAAACTTAAATTAATCAATACAAAGTGAGATATGAGTTTTAAAAAATGACATTTAATTTGTTCCTTTGGACTAAGTCTTACTTTTTAATTGTTTCTTTGACAAAGTTTTATCTGGTAAATATTACAGGAATGGGTAGCAAAGTGATTTGTGCCCATCTTAATTGGAAGCTTCTTGCAAAAATATTTAAGGCACAATAATAAAATCAAACTCCAAAGGTATTGAATAGGAGTTCAAATCTATTCTTTTGTTTCTGATTTTATGCTGTTTGCGCCAATGGATGAAGAGTGTATTGAATGATAAACAACAACAAATAACATTAAGCTGCTATAAAATTCATAATAAAATAATATTTCAAAGGCTTCATCTGAAAAAAAAAAAAAATTGGTGGGGGGGGAAGGTTCAATAAGCACTGTGGCCAAAAATAATTTTTTTTTTTTTTTTTTTAATTTGTTTTTATGTTAAGCGCTACAGATCATGAATATGAAAAAAAGTTGTAATCTGGAGCTCCTTTTTTTTTTTTTATATTAAGCTCTCCAGATTACGAATTTAAGAAAAAAAAATGTTTTTCAATTTCAAGAAATTACATTGTATGAGCATAATTCTTTTGGCTTCCATAGATGAAAAATTTACAATCTTTATAGCAAACTGGACACTTCTATTAACTTTACAAAATTTAATAATTTTGTGTGTGTCTATGTTTGTGAGATCTGGATTGCTTAATCTATGTGAAAAGGAGATTTGAAAAAATGATTTTCTGTTACTGAAATTTTCAAAGTTAATGATAATGCATGCAAATTCAAATCCTATCAGAAGTTTCTAACTGATTTTTCACTATTTATATATTTTGACACCAGAAGAAACTCACCAGAATCCGTAACAAGCATTCCCTGTCTATTCAATTTAATAGAACATGTTTAAATGAGGGATTGCTACCTAATACTGTATAAATTATATATCTATTATACTCCCACTTTACTTCTTTCTATATTGATTGAGACCATTAATAAATGTGTATTAATGGATTCAATCAAAATAATGGAAGTCTTTATCAAAAAACATTTTCATTTACAATTTCTCTCAGGATGTGGATGAGAATCAGGCAAAGAAACTTCGTCTTGACATGTCACAACCTGAGCCAGAAGATGATGATGATGTTGAGGAAAAGAAAGACTCAGTAAGTTTTCTCTCATTTTTCATTCCAGTTTTACTTTTAATTCAGAAATTTAAATGCAATGTCAATCAATATCTTCTGTCTTCTTAATTCTTATTCTTTTATTGTCCTCTCCCCTTAATATTATTTTTTTTTTCATATTCTCTAACACTCGGTAACTTCTTGTGGCTTTATTGCCTTGCTTGGGGTGAAATGATTAAAAAACAAAAAATCTATCCCAGGAAGGTTATTATTAGAATTGTGAAATGCCTGAGATTTTTGTTCATCAAATGTAAAATGGCTGCATAAAACAAAAAAACGTGAGAGTTTGAAAATAAATAAGCCAAATGCTTCAATGCAAAAAATTCATGCAGAATTGCTTGGCCAAAAAGTTTGTTCATTTATTTAGTAGAAAATTTACTTAATGCACTGGACAAACATTTTGGCCAATCCAACACTTTGAAATATTTGTCCTGGAGTTATAAAGTACTTGTATTGAGAAGCTAAAGTAAGACTGTAATTTTCTAAAATTACAAAAATCCTTATGTCAGCAAAAATAGATGTCTTCAGTAATGGAACAAAAAGAGTATTCACAACCACCTTTAGAATAATGTAACAATATTTCATAATGGTCTATTAGTATAGTTTCACAAATACTTTCATGGTAACTGTTCATATAAACTCTTTGCTATGGTACCTAGACTTTATAAATTTCAGCATAGTACTAGATTGGTGGCAAGGTCTCATCAGTTCACAGTTGAACTGGCTACCATAGTTTCTATGCTAACAGTTTCTTTACTTGCACTTCTCGCGTGTGAAACTCTCTTCCACTGCCAACTTTGATCTTCAAAAGTTTAAATGCAATGTCAATCATTATCTACTGTCCTCTTGATTACTCTTCTATTGTTCTCATCCCTTAATAAGGTTTCTCTTTTTTCATATTCTTTCACACTCAGTAACCCCTTTTGTCTTAGTGGGTTTACTGCCTTGAATGGGGTGAAATGATTAAAAAAGAAATATCTCAAACACAAAAAAAGCAGCATCAATTGAAATTTGTACACAGCCAAATTCTGCTAGGTATAGGGTTAAAGTAATGAGTTTGGTAATAGTGCAATTGTGAAGCACTAATAATATATGCAATTTAAAAATAGGATTTGTTTACTAAACACTAATAGCTTTGGAAAAGGAAAGTCTTGAATTGACTTCTATCCCGGCCCTATCCCATATTTTGAAAAAAATCTTTCAATATTGACATGCCAAAATGATTTAACAGAAATGGATGATTCTTGATATTTACTAAGCTCATGTTTGTTTTGGATAAGACCAAATTGTGCAAAATAAGCATAGGAAGATTGTGTTGTGCCAATCTTCCAAGTGGAGAGGGTTCACCTGCCTTGAAAATGAACATTTGAAATTTTGCTTCTTTGCCTTGATTTCAAATACTGACACCAGTGAAAATATACAACTACCTCAGTTACTAAGCAGATTTTTACATGCACAATTATTAGCACTTCCTCTTCAAAATTGACCCTTCTCTAAATTTCTAACAGACTCCAATTTCTATGAAGATGCTCATATGCTGTCATAGTAATGTGAACAGCTTAAGCAGAAATTGCAACAAAGGAGAACATCCAGCAATGTTTGATATGATAACATCAGCTAATCCAAATTTCAAATGTGGTACCAGATCACTGACACCTTCTACTGAAGAATGTCATATATTATTATTATTTACAGTAGACTGCACTGAGAGACAAGGTTAGAACATTGGACACTATTGATGAAAAAGGTGGAACAATACAAAGTACCCCAAATATGTCCATTATGGTCTTTGGTAGAGGACATGGGAAGGTTTCCTCTTTTGGGAATTTGCCCTACTAACAGAGCCTAGAATACTCTGTCTGCATCCAAGCTATGTTTCGAATAACAGAAGTTACATCTTCCCTGGAAAGTTTGAGAATACAAATATTTCTAGAATAGCCCATGACAAGGCTGATGTCCCCAGTATTTTTGCAATTATCTTCTGCTTAACAACTCTTCTACCTGCAGCATCTTAGTTAAGTTACATAAGCACAGTTATGACATAGAAGCTAATTGATGTGTATACTATTGGTAATGACTATAAGAGGATATCTAAGCATTTAAATGTATAAAAGGCGATGCCTAAGCATATAGGTGAATGCGAGGTGATGCTTCAGCATTTAGATGTCCCAACATCAACTGTTCAGAATATCATCTTAAAAGATCAAAAGCTGTGATTTTGTTAATGATTCCATAATTTTTTTCCATCAACATTAAATGATGACATAATTTTTACCTCATTGATTTGGTAAAAAAATATGCCATTAATTTAAATAATTTAATCTTATTTGTTTGGTTTAAACCAGAACATTCAGCTATTAAATAAAAATTGTTTAGTGTCATGTTTGTGATTTGTTTATTTGCTGCAAATTGAACATCTCCTTAGTATGGTGATTCCATAATTCTTTCCAGGAGTTTAATAACAGAAAAGCCAAAGAATATATCTTCCAAAATGTGTTAAAAGAAACACAGATGAAGATAAGATTATTCAATTATTTTTGTCACACTGTACTATTGTTTTCAATGTATGAAAATACAATGTTTTTAATGAAGAAATTCAGTACCATTATTATTATTATTTTTCTTTTTTAATACCTCTTTTTACATGATGAAAAAAGTGTTTGGATCAAATATTGACTAATCATTTTATTGTTTCAGTTGTGTCCAATTGAATGCCTCAAAATTGGTTCGGTTATGAGACAAAGCAAAGAACGACTCCTTTCCATGAAAATTGACTCAACAAGCAGAAGCCTTGTGTGTTTGGTAAGCAGAACAATCTTTCTTCAATCATACAAAGTTCAATAAAAATAAAACCTATTCAAATATGTAGTTTTTAGATATTTACTCTGATATGGAAAATGAAAAGATAGATTTGTTGTCTATTTTTCTTTTTAAAAAGAAAATCAGCATTTGAAAATTCAAGATTTTACCTTGAAATTTGAAAATTGAAATTCAAGATTTTACCTTGGTTTGAAAATAATTATTATCTTGACAAACAATTTAAAACTACATTATAAAATTCTTTAGTCCTTCCTTCTTTAAAAAAAAAAAAGGGTGGAGAATAGGCATTGTGGCACCAGAAATAACCTTTTTTTTTTTTTTTTTTTTTTTTTTTTCATAATATACTAAATTAAGCACCCAGACAATGAACATCACTATTTTTTTTTTTTTAAATTAAATTTTATAAAAGTTAATAGGAGGCTCTAGTTTACAATGTAAATTCATTTCTCTATGGAATCCTAAAAGAAATATGCCCATACTACTATAACAGGTTAGCTGGAGGCCTTTTTCTGATGTCCTCAATTGTGTCCTGGATCGACTTGACAGGATCTTATCCTGGTGAAACTGCACCTTATACAGGTTGATTGAAAAGTAACTCTCCATTTTAAAATACTTATAATTTATTTATTGACTATAATTTTTACAAGAAATAGATGAGTAGAAAGCATTTAGCATGAGGTTTTATTTAAACTTTGCGCTATCAGCTTCTTGAGGCACCCAAGAATCACATCAAGTTTTTGTTTGCTCAACTCCCACAGAGCCCATCTGTGGTTTATACTGCAACAATGCTGAGTGGACCTTAGTTACAATTTCTGGGAGAGAGTGCATGTGATCAACAAACTGAACAAGGCTAGAACGCTTGAACCCTCAGTCACAATGACTTGCGACTTTGTGCTAGCTCAACCACCAATGGCCCTCAAGTGTTCCATCTACCCAATTTCACTGACATGTGTCGGATCAACCCATGGTATGGTTTTCAAGCACTTTCCAAAGGTGCCACACACTGGCATCACTTCCTCCAGACCAATAACATCATCTTCCTGACAAATCAACCATGCTGAGATTCAAACCCGGGTCTCAGGGTCAGAAAGTGAATGTTCTTACCACTTGGCTATGTGCTCATCTATAGTAATAGGGAGAAAAGAATTGAAAAAAAAAAAAAAAAAACAATTTATTATTGCTAGTTGCAGTGCCTTATAATACAACTACATCCCACAAAGTAACATTACTTTTGGAATAACCTAACATATGTGTATACCTTTATATGTATATATAATTCATTTTACTCTTTTTTTTCTTTTGAAGAACAATGACAGTAGCATTGAAGTGTATTTATTGGCCACAAATGAAGAACTTGAGAAACGTTTAACAAAACGACAGAAGAAAATGCGTAGAAAAAAGTAAGTGTAAATAATAAGTCACAACCTCGACCTGCATTCTCAACTTTATATTAAAGCAAGTACTACTTATACCAAATGCTTTATACCAAACTTATACACTGTCAGATTTTAAGAAAGTCAATGATTTCATATTAAAATTGGTATTAACCAACCAATGTTGGTAAAATTTTCAGGATATATTTATATAAGCAATATATCATGTGAATTTCCATTTATAATATCTATCCTTGTTAAAAATATCAATAATTTGTTTTGGAAATATCAAGTTTTATTATGTAAACAAATTAATTTTCATTTATAGATAAATCCAAAAGAAATATGCCATTTGATTATGACAATATTCCATATACCTGAATAAATTATTTTAAATGTTAATATAATCTCCTCGATATTCTATAACCTTCATTAATATTGTAATCATTTATTTTACCAATTTTTCTATTGTTTCAAATATTACTTGCAACAGTTTTTTGATTCCCAGAGATCTTCTTTGCCTGAGTATCTTTCCCATTCTCATATATATCTCCTTTAACTCTGTCTACCAATGGATCCAATGTGGTGTGGTCTTAAAATGGATAGAAAAATGCAAACTGTCATATTTGCCAAAAGAATATCTGTCAAAGATATTTGAAAGTATTCTGTCCAAAATACAGCAATGAATTGTAATTTTAAAAAAAAATGTAATTTGAATTAAGTTTATAAATGCAAATATGTATTGAAATTTTTAAGTTTCCGTGAATAAATTTTGATTAAAATTGTTATTTCTTTGTCCATCTATAATTATACATACCTAATATCATGCAAAAAGTTTGAATAGTTTATAAAAAAAATAGAAATGGGCTCATTGGACCCAGCTGGAAATTTAATGGAAGTCATTTTTCTTGATTGATGGAGGGTCAATGATTGACCATAAATTTTCTGTTGGATTAATCTAGAGAAGCCTGGGACCATTCCATTGTCTTCGAAACATTTTTTGGCAATGTGAACAATAGTCAGCTTTGTAGAATGTGAAGTAGCAATGTCTTGTATTGATATATTCTTGAGTTTCTAAGCTTCTTAGATTTGAAATGTACTATTAAAAGAATTTTTTTCCAAGAACTTATAATTTTCTGGTTTTATCTTGAACCATAATCAAATATGAAGTGACCTTCTGCTTACAAGACACACCCAAAACATGACTTCACTTAGCGATATAAATTAAATAAAGGGCTCAGTTCGAAATTCCCTGAAGGTTATTTGGATAGACAGAGGGTAAAACAACCAAAATGTTGTAATAATAACATCAAAGATGAGGAATTAGCCCAAATGTACATAATCATAATTCCACATTCCAGAAATTACTTATTGTTGATGATAATTTGAGGTACCTTTTTGTTGATTTTCATTCATATTCTTTTTTTTTATTAACCTAAAATTCAAAATGCTAAATTCTTTTGTATTTAAGTGAACACATGGAGGAGAGTGCCAAATTAACTCTGAACGACGCATTCAAAAAATTTGGAGAGTTGAAAGTTGCTAAAAAAGGACACAGCTTTGATTGTGTATTGGAAAAGAATATCTTGAAGGTAAGTTTGAGCTGATATATTCTAACTCCCAAAATAAATGGTCCAGGAAGGGCCTTTAGGGTTAAAAATACTTTTCTTTTGCTTTGTTAGAATAAAATAATAAATTCTAAGGATTGTATAATACATGAATTCTTCATTTTCCAAGTTAACTCACATCAAAAGAAGTTGTTAGGGTGTCATGATGTCTGAGGCTGTCACTTTCTGATATCTATCTTTACCCTCTGATCCTTCTATTGGTCTGTTAGCTTCCTGCATCTTTTTGTCAAAGTACTAGAAGCTCTAATCAATTAACCAATTAGTTAAGCATCTCACCTCACAGAGCCTTCTTTCAGATAGACAATATGGCTTTCATTTCTTTAGGTTAGCTGCTGATGCATTAATGATTATTTCTGAAAGAATCTATCAAGCTTTAGATATGAATGGTGTAGTGTGGGCTGTTGCTTTGGATATCTCAAACGCATTTGACAGGGTTTTGGCATACTGGTCTTTACAAGTTGAAAGGTTATGATACATTTGAATGAATTTTCGAACTGATTCAGTCTTTCTTATCAAATCGTGAAATGAAAATTGTTTTGAACAGCCACTCTTCTAGATCTTTTTGTATTAATGCATGTGTCCTCCTTGGACCTACGTCATTCCTGATTTTTCTGATGTCATCAGCTTTCAATTCATTATCTATGCTGATGACACAACTATTTAATCTGTTGTTAACTGGGGCAAGGAATGTCTTCTTAATTTTAATGCCTCCAAAACAAAACTGCTTTCTATTAATTATCGGAAAGAACTCTTGCTGCCTTCTGTCAGCATGGCTAATGCAAACCTCCAGGAGAGTGACTTGTGCTTTCTCTGGCTAACATTTTCTGATGACATGAAGTGGAAAGATTATATTGAATCAATTGCTAGGTCTGCTGCTAGGAAGATTCAATGACTGAGTTGTTCTAGACAGTTTTTCTCACCAGAATCTATCTTACACATTTATAAGTCTACCATTCATCCATGCATCTGGTCTGGTACTTCTGCTATGTATTTAGAGATTCTTAATAAAATTCAAAGAATCTGCAAGGTTACCCGTTGAAATGGCTTGATGTAACTATAAATTCTATGCTAAGTTTCTTTTCCTGCACTTCTTGTAGAACTCTTCAGGCTTCTTGCTTTCCAGTTAATTTTGATCTTTAAAAATTTAAATGTCATATCATTCATTATCTTCTGTCTTAATTTTTGTTCTTTTATTGTTCTTTCTCCTTAATAATGTTTTTCTTATATTTCTGTCACACTTAGTAATGCTCTGTATGTAAGTGTCTTTGTTGCCTTGCTTGGAGATGAAATGATTAATATATATAAAATAAATTTGTAAGTGATAAACCTTCATTACAAGATATCACACTCTGGTGTTGAAGTGTTATTAAAATAAGAAAACCCAAACTCGAGCAATGTCAGATATATTTATGACTCTTCTAAAAGTTACAAACAAAAAACATTTCTCTGTTTATGTTATCTAAGTTTAACCTGTGAAAATTTCATGGTTTTCCTATTTCAAATTTCTGATGAATCTTAATTCTTCAGTTAATGATTTAATAAGTTCATGAAAAGTTCTATGAGAATAAAATATCCATAGAAATTCCCCTATTGCATCAATAAATATTTGAGCTTAATAACATTAACAAAATATTGTAATAACAATCATAAATATGAATGCTAGTCATTATTTTAAGTAAGAAGGTACAAATGAAAAGATTTGAAATTGACAACTTTTTCCAGTTCACTGAAACAGATATTAAACACTTCTATCTTCCCTTTCTTTTATTTTATGACTCAAACCAAGTAGTGTCTTTTATCTCCTCATGCAATCAAAATGAAATACTCCCTTATTTGTGAGGTATTAACAGGAGATGATAATTCTTTTTTTCACTGAAACCAAGTAGCATCTTTGATGTCTTTTGTCTTTCCACACAATCAAAGCTGAGCAGTCTATTTTTTATGAGGTGTTGGCAGGGAGTAATAGTCGTGCAAACTAACGAATGAAGAGTCAAGCACAATTATTATATAATGGAGTATTTGTTGAATTTACTAACATTGAATACCACTTCTTCCTCTATATCACCAGTTTTTATTAGAAGAATGTTGTAACATTAACCTTCACTTTTCATTATTCAATCTTTTAATCAGATGATGTTTCTTACACTGAATAAACAGGAATGTTACTCAACATTATTGCCATTATAATTTTTAATGCTTTATTATTATTTTGTATTTTTCACTAATTCCATTTACCTCACAACATTGAATTTCTCACTTTGTGCTATTTAAACTTCATTCTTCTGATTCGATTTTATATATCTACTTCCATATCTGTCTATATTTCAGAGATGAGGTATTATAACTATTTACATTGTTTGAACTGTTGTCCTCTTCTTAATTGTCATATTCATGATGTTTCATTGAAGTAATCCAATGACTTGACCCAAAAGTTTTGAGTTCAATACCTGGCCACAGCAGAGATGAACAAAAACTTGGAGATTTGAGTTACTAAAAGGAAATAGCTGAAACTATCCAGAAAAGGCATGGCATGTGGAACTAGAACGGTCTACTCCAGTGGACGAAATAAAGGTTTTGGTTTGAAATTCCAATGTATGTCATCTGAAGAAGGCCAAAGCATACAACAGCTGAAATATTGTGAATATGACAATAAAGATGAACAGAACAGTCCAAACAATAAAAATAATGTAAATATTTTGTGGGTGTTTTATAAACAGTCATCATATTTTTGATATCTTTAACTGTATTAAATACCAAACAATTTAGCTGTATATTGTCATAATTTTACAGCATTAAATAAAACAGGTAATATTTTTTGAGGATAATATAAATTACTATTGGAATATTAACACAGAAACATAATATATAAATTCTATATACAAGACTAATGTAAAAAAAAACATCTTGTTCTTCAAAATGTTGGATATTTATAAAGAACAGGGATAAAAACAAAAACACTGGATG
Organism: Acanthosepion pharaonis; assembly: GCA_903632075.3. Lineage (NCBI taxonomy): Eukaryota > Metazoa > Mollusca > Cephalopoda > Sepiida > Sepiidae > Acanthosepion > Acanthosepion pharaonis. The sequence continues at coordinate 1,097,129 of CAHIKZ030000759.1, forward strand.
CTGAACAAAGTCAACTATGCTGTACATCTGGACATATAAGATAGCAGACATTTTAAATTTAAAGCTTAGTATCCCTACATCTTCATCATAGCTCTCAGTGAATAATTATAACTTACATTTTTGCTTATATTTTCGCCCCCCCACTCTCGCTACATGTGCATAATGCCACCAATAAGAACATTATTTTAGTTTGATGAAGTCCTCTTGAAGGATGAAACATGTTATATATAATTTGTTCCATTTTGTCATATATATATATATATATATATATATATATATATATATGTGTGTGTGTTTATTTTTTTTTTTTTTTTTACAATGATGTTCACCCTGTAGAAAACCCAAAGTGCCACTCAAAGTAGAGATTTGCAAAGTAAGAGGCACCACCAATAAAGGTGATAATGCCACTAAGACTCAATGGCTTACAGGGCTCTGCACCATGCCACACATGCAGGCGAACACAGTCATGGCTGTCAGACAATTCCTGAGACCACATTACCCCTTACATCTGGCTACCTAACTCTCCAGACTGCAACCCCTTTGATTATTATGTGTGGGGTGCAGTTGAGCGAGAGACGAACAAAACTCCTTGTAACACCAAAATGAACTGAAGGCAAGGATTATGGCAGCATTCACCAAGTTAAGCAAAGAGACCATCCAGAATAGTTTCAGGAGATTCTGAAGTCATCTGGAGGCCATGTTTGAAGCCAATGGAGATTTTATTGAATAAATCTACTCTTTAGTATTTCAAGATATTTTTTGTGTAATTTTGTTAAATATATCTGTTAAAATGAGATGTCAGTGTCATTTTCATTTTTGTGTAATTTAGATGGCAATTTATTCATTGCATCCTGTATGTATATAATTACCCAAAATTAATAAACTGAAATATATTTCTTGATTATTGATTCCAATATTGCTTCTTTACAGGTTTAATTATTACTTTCTTTATTTTTGAAATATTCACATATTTCTTTACTTTTTTTTTTTTGTTGACTATTAATGATCCATGGATGCATTTTACAAATCTATTTTTCTTTCTTTTGTAGATTGTGTGCTTATCGTCCAACAACACTTTGTCCTGGTACAGTGCAGATATGAGTTTTTCATGGCATGAAACACCAGAACGGGAACTTCTCCACTCATTTGGACATCGCACAGACATTCGTACCATTTGCTTCAGTTCAGACAACACAGCTATCCTCACAGCTAGTGCTGACTGTGTGAAAATTTGGAATCGGTAAAAATATTTTCCACTGACATTGTCTGTTTTTTGTCTGAATTTCTGGAATAGGAAGTTATTATACTATTTATATCTAGACTATTGTCCTCATCTTGATGTTGTTATCACAGTGTTTCAGCCATCGTGACCACCAGCCTTCATCAGTTATATTGATCTGAGTAACCTACATACTGAACCCTTTATTTAATCTACAGAGATAGACTGCTCTTTTTTCACTGCCCATGTCTAGAGATGGCTATCTAGTTCTTATTTTTATTACTGCTCAGTTATTATTCACCCTGTTTCCACTGAGTTCAAATACATGTTATCTGGCCCAGGAATTGAACTTACAACAGAAAAGAATTTTCTGATCTGATAAGGTGCAAATTTTACAAGGTATCATCATTTTTTTTTTTTTTTTTTTTTTTTTAAACTACTGTTCTAGAGAACTTATCCATATTTCTCAGCTCTACATCTTGTTGAAACACTGCTTCTTGAACAATCACCAAAGTTAAACAACATTGAACCTGATCAGTAATTAGATGGGTGTCTACTTGGGAATACCAGGTGCTGTGAGTTTCGATGTGAAGATGGTGTACAGAATAGCAGCTCAAAATTGGTATTTGGAGAGTCAAGTTCCAATTTTAGTTAGGTTTGTTATATTCACTTACACGCAAATACCCTCGGGAAAGGTATGAATTCACCCCTTTTTCCCCCAGCCATGGCCTAATTAGTAAGACTTGTATCAGTAAATTATTATCTATTAATCATCTGAGAGACACCTTTCTGCCTTCATGACTGATGCTAACCTCAAGCAGAGTGACTTGTTGCATCTTCTCTGGCTAACGTTCTTGGCTGACATGAAGTGGAAAGACTATATTTAATCCATTGCTAGGTCAGCTGCTAAGAAAGTTGGTTCACTGTGTTGTTGTGCTAGACAATTTTTTCTCTCTAGAATCTACCTTACATATCTATAAGTCTACCATTCATTTATGATTAGAATATTGCTGCCACATATGGTCCAGTGCTCCTGCTATATATTTAGATGCACTTGGAGTAAAATTTAAATGCAATGATTAAAAAATATCAATAATTTACTATTTTGAACTGTCAATGCTAGGCACCTACACCTGTGCTATACAATGATATATACATATATACATTATACATGCAATGCTCTAGTATTATAAATAAGAAGCTGAGCAATAAAGACTTAAAATGTAGATGTACAGTTGATTGATTTTTATGGCTTATCAAACTTTTGAAGCATTAATTGATTGATCCAAAAGTGACTTGATCCAAAAAGTTGTGAGTTCAATACCTGGTCACAGAAGAGGAAACAAAAGAACTTGGAGAGTTATCAGGGGGAATTAACTGAAACTGAGATATCCAAAGGCATGGCATGTGGAATTAGAACATTCTACCCTTGTGGACTAAATAAAAGGTCCAGTTTGAAATTCCTAGAGATATAAATTGAACAAGGCTGGAGTGTACACTGGTCAAAATGTCATGAATATGGCAATAAAGATGAGGACAACAGTTTGAACAGTGTAAATAGTTACAATACCTCATCTTAGAAATATAGAGATGAACAGAAGTAATTTGTTTATTTACAATAAATTTATGGGAAAAGAAAAGGAGTGTGTAAAGACTTGCTCAAAATATCTTTTTGAGCACCTAATAAAAATTAGGCTTGTCAAAATGTTCATATTAAAAGAAAAATGGGCTTATAAAGTTAAAAAAAATTGTTCTTGGCGAAGAGGTATAGTGAAAATTCACACTTTTAGTATTAAAAATAATCATTCTTTTCAGTTCCAATTCTTCATCTCAATTCATTATAATAACAAAATTATCATTTGACAGTAATCTAAATAAATAAATGACAAATTCTGTCTGTTTGTCCATGTGTCTGAAATCTCTCTAACTTGGGCCACTTGCTCTACATAGAGATATTATACCTTCTTGGAATTTGGATGAATTGCAGGATTGAAAATCTGACCATCATCTGCTGCTTGAACAACCAGCATTGATATTTGTGTCTGGATGAGGAGGGAACAGTTCAATATTTGGATTTTAGAATAACTGAAAAAGAATTAGTGATTTTAAGTTTTTAATTTATGTTTGAATTTAAATATTTTTATTTTAAATTCAGTTTAAAATATCTCCAAAACTTTGTGAATTGAGGAAATTGATTTTATTTCTTCAAAATGCCAAGAAATCAGAGTTAAAGCGAGAGGTTTTGTGATATGAGGTTTTGAAGTTCTACAGAGTTTGTGGTTTAAAGATCTCGATTCAATTGAAGTTCCACAGTCAGAATTGGACTTATTGCCCAAATCAAAGTTAAAGTGAGGCTTTGAAGTTCCAAGGAGTGAATTGAGGAATTCAAAGTTATTTCTTTAAAATTATCATTGCTATTTTCTAAGCTGGATCAGAGGTCCCCTTAGTTTTAGGCTAGGGGCTCAATTAGCCCTATGCAGGATCTAGCTTAAAAGTTTGTACAAAGTCTGACTTTTAAACTAGTAATCAATAAAAAGAGTTCTTGTATATTAGAAATTACTTATGAAATATTACTGCTTAATCAATTTACGAGGATAATCCAAAAGATATGCAGTAAATAAAATAACTGCCATTTTCTTATATTTATCTTGAACAGAACTTACCTACAATGCATCTCAACTATTGAATGTGACTACGCCCTTTGCTCACTTTTCCTTCCTGGTGATCGGCTTTGCCTCATTGGTACAAAGGTAAGATATTTTTATTTGATGCTTTCCTATCTTAATATTAAATCTTAAATGTTTCTCTCTCTGTAACTGTAGTTTGTATTGTATTATTTACTCAATATGTTACATTATCCAAAAGTTTCCAGAAAAAAAAAAAAACAATATGAAAAAAATGCCCACTCTTTCTACATAGATTAAACAACTGAGGAAAAATGAGATCAATGGTGCAAAAGTCTCATGAAACAATAATGACTATTTTTTATTAGATGAAATACTGTAAAAAATTATTATAAGCTTTTATTAATTAATTTATTTGCAATCCACACTGTTTACTCTCTGCTGTAAATTAAGTGATTATTGAATAAGTGATAAAAAGCCACTAAAATATGAAAGAAAATACTAGTCAAAGATTGATAATAATGATTGACAATATTTTAATTAAAAAAATGTTAATATTGCTGCTCTTAATATAACTAGTGTAAAAACAAACATGAGACCAGAAGAGAAAGAATGAAGGTTATATTTGGAGATTAGATTTTATATTCTGAAAAACTGTTCTCATAACTCATAATGTATTTGATGTATTTAACCAGATTCTTTTGAAAGCAAACGAACATGAGTTCAAATCTCACTGAGAGCTTATCATGTATTTCTGATCAACAGGTTTTACTCACTGCTATAGACTAATAAACTGAGTAAAGTTACACTAAAAAGCAACTAAAAGAATCAGGATGAAAGTAAATACTAGTAAAAAATCATTAATGATGGTCAATAATAACTGAAAAATCAAAAATAAGTCAAATTCAAGAAAGATCAGTTTTTGTACTATTACATATGATGAATATATACCTCCATCCATTTTGATTATATTTTCCATTCAATTCAGATGAGATCCATTTATTGAACTTTGTTTTTCTCTTGTTGATTTCTCTTAAGTGATTCCAAATTCTGTTTGGCATGTCCATATTTGCTTCTATTTTTCTGAGATTTTAGAATCATTATCCTTTAAGTTTTTATTATTCAACCATGGTTTTAGAGAACCTCTCTCTCCTAATTTTTCTAAACCCAAATTTCCACTTGCCTAGTAAAAAATCAAATACTGCTAAGAAATAGGGATTTGTGGAGAGCCATGATTGCCTATATCCTAAAGGGACATGGCTCATAAAAGAAAAATGATTTCAAATTCTGGAATGAAGTTTTGACTGAATAAACAACGAAGAAAATGTTATTTTAAAATACCAACTAAAAATAAGTCTGGATAGGAAAGCGTCATAATCTTTTTTTGATAAAAATGTAAAACTTAAAAGATCCACTTTCATGCTATCCGAATAAAGATAATTTGTGTCTATTTTGTTAACCTTTATCACTCTGTATGTGACTTCATTTGCTGTACAAAATGTTTATCCTGCCACTGAAGGTGACTGATCCCTGAACAATTGTGTTTGAATTTCATAGTTGTGTTGTCATATCCTGCTATGGTAACAGAAAACAACTTTTAATAAAATTAACAGTAAGAATATTGCAATTGAAAGGCCTTGAAAAAGAATGCAGTGGAATGCTGCATGCTAAAGGTTAATTTCTTTTTATGTGACATGATTTCCTTTAAAGTTAAATTCAGTGTTGCTTATTATCAGACAGGGAAACTTCAGTTGTTTGAAATTGCGACAGCAACCCTGCTGGAGACGTTTGATGCCCATAATGAACCAGTTTGGGGAATACATATGTCTCCTGACAAGGTAAATTTTAAAAAGATTATCTCTTCTTTTCTTTTCACCTTTTCCCATAACATATCCACTCAAAAGTATGTGAGATTGAAAGAAAATGAATAAATATTCAAACATTATTTTTTTTTACCATTCCTTGTCTTAATTATTATCAGCTTTTTATGTCCAAAAACATTTTTTTTGCTTTTATTTAAAAGAAAAATCGAACATTTTTCCCATTTATATTTTGTTTCTTTAAAGTGATAAATTTTTTTCAAGTTTTAAAAAAATACCTAAATATTTGAATTTTTTTATTATTATTACTACTACTACTAAGATTTGTCAAATGATAAAGACTTTTTAAGACTATCAAACTAATTTTGTTCCCCTCTATTACAGAATGGAATTTGTTCTGGCAGTGGTGATAAATGTATCAAATTTTGGAGTTTTGAATGGTTAGTGACAGAAAATGAGGACAAAACATCAAGGTAAATGATCCAATCAAGTTTTTCAGTTTAGCCAATTCTAACATGTTCTTTTTTGAAAGTTGTTTAATCTTTTAATAAAAGAAACTATAAATCATTAAAAATAGCCATTAATAGGTGATTATCAATAATGAATAATTTGTTGAACAAAAGCATCCATTTACATATAATTTTAATATCCAAAACATCAGCAGAAGCAATATTCTCTAATAAAGAACATCTTGCATTCCTGTCTTATCATTCTTCTCTTTTTGAGGTTTATTCTTCTAATATTTATTTTTTGTAATGGCCAGGGTGGGAGAAAAAAATGCAGCATTCAACATGGTTTGTACAAGTATATTCTGAAAATCTTAGAAATTCCACTTCTAGCTTTAATATTTTTACTGAATGACATACCAATGTCATCATTACTCATTGACATAAAAGATATTTCCTAAGCTCAAAAATAAAGTGGCTTATGGTCACATCACATTGAAATGATGGTTCCTGTACAATCACCAAAATTAAGCAACATTGAACCTGGTTAATAACTAGATGAGTAACCACTTGGGAATATCAGGTGCTGTAAGCTTGGGTGTGTGGTTGGTGTAATCGATAATGGCTTGGAATTGTCAATCAGAGAACCACATTTCAATTCCTATTGAGTTATATTCACTTATGTGCAAATACCTTTGGAAAAGGTATGACTCTACCTCTTCTCTCCTCAGTTATGGGTTAATTAGTAAGACATGTATCACTGAAATGGTAAATGAATAAAATTCTGTACATCCCAGAAGAAAGCTATCTTGTTTGCATATATATCCTTTCAGTTTTTATTATTCAAATTCAAGTTAGCCCTATTTGATAAGATATTAGACGGTATCACAATTACTTTCATTTTTGACAGACTTTAATATAAACTGAAACTTATGTAATGTACTATATATTGTATCTGTCAATGAACCAAGCTCTTCTAAAAGATTTCAGATGTCTTGTTTTGTTCTTTTTTAATATCATAATTGACAGTTGATAGTCATCAACTTCTGGACTTTATTTCAAGGGGCAAGACACAGAAGTAAAAATGCTTAAACCAGTTTTGTGCAGTATGGTCAGGATATTTCATTTGTTTCTATTTCTTCAATTCTACTCCAGCAGATTTAAGGCCAAGTTTAAAATAATATCTCAAAATTGCTTGACTTTCAGTACTTGTATCTGCCATTATAACATCTGAAACAAAATCTACAGCTGAATATGACTGAGATATATATATATATATATATATATATATATATATATATATATACACACAAACACACAGAGGGTGTGATGGGTAAACAGTCACCATTTTATATTTTTAATTTCACGCATACACATTTTTTTTTGATTTTGTTGACTACACAGTATATTAGGGTCAGTTGGGCACCATCTATGAGAAAAAGAGTACTATGAAGCAATTCACCCTGCCAGAAATTTGGAAACAGCATGCTGTACTTCTTGGCATTTGTGAAGCTCCAATACAAATATTTCAGAGTGTTTGGGTGTCAATCTGAGGACAGTGCAGAGGATTTGGAAAGAGTTGAATGAGTCTAATGGTGATTATGAAGGTACAGCAGCTCAGAAAAATCACTCTGATCGCTCTGATAAGAAAAGAACTCCCAAATTTGTTGGTGAGAGCCTCAAACTCAACATGAAGGCCTACATTAAGTGCCTTGAGGAGGTAGTGCTGCCCTGGGTCAAGAGGGTGGCTGCTGGAAGACTGTCTAGTTGAAGCCAGTGGTGATTTTATTTAATAAATTTACTCTATAGTATTTCAAGATATTTTTGTGCAATTTTGATTTTTTACATATCTGTTAAAATGAGATGTCAGTGTCATTTTCATTTCTGTATAATTTAGATGACAATTTATCCATCGCACCTTCTGTGTGTGTGTGTGCGTGTATGTGTGTGTGTGTGTATCTCACTATGGCAATAGAACATAGATTTTATTGCAATCATAATAGCATATTTGTCTTTGTAACTTACCCCTGAAAATGATGTTAGAAAAGGTTGAAAGTACTTGGGTTAAAAAAAAGTTACAGCCCCTTCTTTGATGTATTTCATCTTAACATCAAGAAACTGATTAGACAACTGGAAAGGATCAATAGAAAAATAAGTAGACACAATATGTCTATATTATTCAGTTAAACATGTTTGAATGAAGATATGCTGCATTATATAACTTTTTTTTATTACTATAAACATTATTTTTAGTTGATACATGTGTTTGAGTTACTATCCCTGTTTTTTTATTTTCTTAAATAGTGAAATTAATAACAACCAGCCTAGATTGAGAAGCCCTATGAAATAAAAACTGTGCCTCTAAGAGGAATTGGAACTGTATCCCTTTCTTCCATCAGAAAAAGAAAATCCTCATATATATATATATATATATATATATATATATATTACACACAGATTGTCTTTAGATATGTACATGGAATATGCTTCGAAGTAAAGTCCATTTCAAAAAATAAATTATATATGTGCACACACTCACGCACATAGAGGAGTCATAGATAGTCTTTAGTATGTACATGGAATATGATTTAAAGTAAAAGTATGTATTTTAAAAAAAGCAATAAATTTTTGATATAATTTTTTTTTTTTTTTCAGTAAACAATTGACCTTACAACATCAAAGGACTTTGCAAATGGATGAAGGTGTCTTAGCTGTGAGTTATAGGTAAGCAATCTCTGAATCATTTGACAAATAATTGTTCACTACAAATTCTACAAACCAAAAATGAACTTAGGCATTCTATGATCTCCATAGATAATGTAACAGAAAATCATTCTAATAGCTTTTCTAATTATCATGTGCTTTTAGTAAAATCCTTTCTTTTGTAAAAGGCAATGAAAGAACAGTCTTGTTCAGTACTTGATGCATTATCAATACGTATTTCTCATTATTATAAATGCTATATTTAGTGGCTGTTTACTTCTTTTTCTTTTTTTTTTAAACAGAATAATTCAGGTTTACTGACTTGGGTTTTTCAAAAGTTTTTGATAAATAAAATGTTTAACAGGGTTCAAACCTACATCCCTTTTATATAGGAGACACCACCTTATGGCCTAGCATGCTTTTACACCACTCAACTACAAAGGACTTCACAGTGAAGCAAGGCTCAGCTACCCTTATCAACATGTATCTATATAAATATATTTGCCTAAGAAAATAATCAGTTATTTTTTTATAAGATAATTTAAATGTCTAATATTTTAACCTTGATGATCATTGATAACATTTAGCAAGTTTATTTGTCTAATATTTTTTATACAAATACTTTTTATAATTGCAAAATTATAAAAATATAAAATCAGACAATTTCAGCTTGAATTCTGTATTGTAACATTTTTTAGCATTTAAATGTTGTCACATTATAACAATTTTAGTATAGAACATAGAACAATTAGACATTTTATTTTAATTAATATATTGCATTATAAAAATTTTAGTGATTTTTTTTTTTTTTTTTTTTTTTTTCTAAAGAAAGTAATGGATTTTTATTAAATACCATTATTTATCACTTTAAACATTTATTTTTAGTGGATACTTGTATTTGAGTAGACACCATTTATTTATTAAACAGTATGTTTATTTATGTCTACTGGCCTGAATGTTCAAGAAAAACTTATTAAAGAAAAAAATCCTGCCAGAGAGTGTAAATTTTTCTTTAATAAGATTTCTCAAATCAAATATTCAGGCCAATAAATGAAAACAAATAAATATACTGTTTAATAAATAAATGGAGTGTCAACTGAAATATGAGTATCCACTAAAAATAATGTTTAAAATGATAAAAAAAAAAAACAATTTTAGTATAGAACACATTGTATTCATTGATTTTTTTTTTTTTTTTTTTTTTTTGTTAACTTTTCTATTGTTCAGGCTTCAACATACAGCAAATTGTATTGCTTACTAGATATCGTCTTTGTTTTAATATTTTTTCCATTATCATATTTGTCTCTTTTAATGGTGGACCACTATTTTTTTGATTAGATTAATACCTGGACAATCCAGTGTCCATTACATTTAGTATCTTTCAAACTTTATAAATATGAATTGTTTAAACAAATGCTTCTTGGTTGTGACCTGTATCACTCAAAAAAAATCTTATCCAAAACATTGCAATAATTCACAGCATTAAAATTTTATATTACCATCAATCTTGAAGGGACCAATAATTTTGCTGCTTGTAATTCTAACCCAAACCATTACTCCAGTTTCTCCCTGTCTTCTAAGTTATGTTGCTTAACTATTCTTATGAAGGATGCAACCTCTATACCAGCTATTTGATCCATTTTATGTATCTATACATTAATCACATTTTGGATCTCCCCACCTCATTTAATTAACTGTTTTAGTAAGTCATGAGAAATGGCTAGTAGGACAATATATGAAGAAACCTACCGAGTCAGTGGGAGGTGTTATTTGCTTCTTAGATAGTTCTCAGGAGAGTCAATAACCAAGAATAACTTACAAAAGTTGCCAAGAATTCACAAAACTCGACATAAATTGATATACAATTTTGACAACAAGGAACCTCACCTATCCAACAAAGATAAAGGTCTTTACACTTCCAATAAACAACAATGGAATGCATCGATAAAAATGACTGAGAAATCAGTCTTCATGTATTTCTTCACCCACTGCATGTTTCTTTGTGATGTTTTCTTAAAGGTGGTAGGTTGGTTGTCTTTATGTCTTTAACCAATGTTCTTCATATTCCACATATTTTCTCTCTTTTTATATTTGTGACACCAACTTCTTCAAATATTTTCTTGGTAATCAATCCACTTTTCTTGTTCATTAGCCATTTAATTTTTCTCAAATCTTTTTCTGACATTCGTAAAACTATTTTTTATTTTTTTTTGTTCTCAATTTCTCTTTTGATTATTCCTTGATTTCTGTTTAATTTTTTCATAAATTCAAATGCACTCCATCTCTTAGTAACTTTACAATATCTTGTTTCTTTTTTGAGGTTATATCTTATGACCCATGAAAATATTTATCTGAAATTAAAAAGATATATATCAATATCTCTGTTCAATTGTGCTACCAGTGAGGGATTAAATTTATATTTATTTGTGTGTGTGTGTGTGTATGTATATATATATATATATATATATATATAAACTTTAAAAATCAGGGGGTCACTTGAAATATGCAACCATGGTTTCAATCTGACGGTCTCTTCGGTCGATACTTTTAAAATGACCACCTTAATGCTTTTAAAAGTATTGCCTGAAGATACTGTTAGGTCAAAACCATGCTTGTGTATTTTAATTGACCTCCTGATTTTTAAACTTGAAGGTTCTACATGTAATTTTTATTTTTGCTTATTTTTTTTCTCAAGTGTATTGAACACTTTTTAATACTACTGTTTCCTGGTTTGATTCAACTCTGTCCATTAACCTTTTTATTTATAACTATTTGAATTCAACACACCCAAACCCACCCCCATATCAGCTCTCAAAGTCTCACTGTTTGCATAACTTCCTGAATTATTTTTGATTATGTCATTATATATTATCATAGAGTATACATACATACAGGTTTAGGCATGTTGAACAACCCTAGAATTGTATAATAAAATCTCACAACACCAAATCATTTATCGTAAATATTTCTAATTTGAAACAGATGTTTAATGTGAAATTCACAATTGTATATTTATCATATAAATATATCCAGGAATTTTTTTAACAGTATTGGTTGGTTCACATCAGTATTGTTGTGAAAACATTAACTTGCATCACACAAACCTAGCATTGGATATTTACTGTAATCCAGTTGTAATATGGTAGCAGAAAAAACACAATTTTCATATACTTAGAGATAACAAATTAGGCTAAATTTATACAGTTACTAGTAGCATGGCCTGGTGTTGCCCGTGCTTGATTTAAAAATCGTACGAATCATACAGCAATTGCTATCACTTGACTTAAAATATTTTTGCCCTTCCTTGCCTTTAAAGGAGTGCCCTTTGCCGTGCTGATGTTGCTACATGCCTTACTTCTTGCCTATCTCATACTGTGAATTTTTTCTAAGCTCTATACTAAACATTAAATCTGTAAAAAAAAAAAAAAAAAGAACTAAACAAAATGAACACAAAACGACCAGCTTTAAAAAAGGACTCGGAATTGGAAAAACCGAATGAAAAAAGAATGTTAACAACAAATACTTTTTTCACACCCCGCCCAGTTCTATGGAATCAGAATCAACGTTGAGTTTAAGTGTTTAATGAGCCAATTGGAGTCAAGTGTCATGCAGATTTAAATTTTTCCCACTTGTGACAAATGCAGCTATTGATTTTTTTTTTGCATGCTAGTTAACACAATGTCAGTCAGCTGTTGGCTCTCACGCTGGCCAAAAGAATCTTCCTGCCTATTCGTGGCAGCCAGCTATAGGTTCTCACTTTGGCCAATAGAAAATGGCTGCAAACTACATGAAAACTGCCGTAGAAGCATGAAAAAATCGATTATTTCCACTATCGATGGGAGTTGGGAAATGCAAAGTCAGTCTTGGCCTTCCCGTTAACTTGGAGCATGTGCATGTAAATTTTGGTGCAAATCCATCGAAAATTGCGTCCATGCATTCGTTACACACACATCCTGCCTTTTATAGATAGAGATTAGAAAACATCTCTAACTACACACACCAATTTTCATCTAGCTAAGTCACACTATACCACACTCTACTCAAAACGAATTTTAAAACGAACAGAAATATACCACAGTACTGGCCATTATCGATGTGACTCTTGCTTGCCACATATGTCTACAACTACATCCGTGTATTTCCCTTATATAGACAGGGCAGACAGCAAAAAGAGAGACTTCACACACACACACACACACACACACACACACACACACACTAACCATAGAGGCTACTTGAGAGCATGACTGACTGCCTGTCCAACCATTAGACTGTGAAAACAATCTCCTGTGAACACAGAGAACTCGTCCAGGGTAAGATGTTAAGCTACATCCGCGTCCTGGGTAAGATGTTAAACTATGTCCAGCAGCAAGGCCTCTGATCAGGAGGTTTTGAGAAGTGTGGAACCACCTCTTAATTGCTGGTGTTCCCAGGTCCACCCTGACCTGGAGTGGTAGCACCTGTTAGGGTCCCAGCTATGGGCAAATAGTTAACTATTACCAGCAAGACTTTTTTGAAAAAAATTATTTCCAGCAATACAATTTTGAAGGAAATATATTACCAGAAACAGATTTTTGACAAAACCATTACCAGCAATAAAAATTTTGTCGGCATTAAATAACCAATTGAGGTTGATATGCCATAAAACAAAATAAACCAAACCAATCTAAACCAAAGAATACATATTCTATTCATACGAATCTATCCTAAAAATTTTGTTGGCATTAAATAACCCATTGCAGTTGATCTGCCGTTAAATAAAATAAACCAAACTAACCAAACCACAGAAAGAGAACAGGCCTCACTATCAATGCAACAAACCCAAACCAATAACCAACAAGTAGTCAGCTTGATTAAGCATAATCTTTTTCCATGCTCTCATTTTACACCTCATACACCATACATTTGGACACTACACTATACGACTTACCAAAGATTTATTTTTATTTACAAGATATGAAAAATGTCTCAATTGATGTAATTTTTTGTTAGTTTTTGTTCTTCCTTTTTCTTTCAGCCCCAATAATCTGCTGGTATGTGTGGCTCTCATGGACAACACAGTAAAATTGTTTTATACTGACACATTGAAGGTAATGGCTATAAACTAGTGGAACCACTGCATTTTTTTTTTCTGATTCCTCTTATTCATAAGTCTATTTAATGGTGTATAATTTACTATTTACATTTAATTAATCATTTGTGAATATCTATCCTGATGATACAATGGTATATGGGCACACCTCGAAAAGTCTAGATGTCCAGAGCCTGATAGCTGATCATTCCACTGACCTAGCTCTAATAGCTCAGTAAGGGAAAAACTAGCTGGTCACATTCAGTGTCTCAGAAACCAAACTAGTGAAGCTCCATCTTCATCAAACAGACCTCGAATTTTGGCCTATCGCGATGAATGTTCTCTCAGGGAGGCCCTATGCTATTGAGGCTTAAGTTCAATCCAATATGTAAAGTACCCACGATCCATTGCTAACGATGCTGGAAAACATTTCTGTTGCCCTGTCAGCAGGGCTTCAGAATACATCGACAGCACCCCTGCAGAGGTTAAAAGTCCCTCAACGGGGCCACCTGTTGGCTGTCGGTGGTGACCCGTGACGCCTGGGGACAGGATCCTAGCAGTTGAGCAGGTCGTGACTCAGGTGAAAAGTTGTCACGAACCTGCAACACACCTTTACCTGGGCTAGACGAGAGGTCGGAGAGGTCCGATCTGACCAATCGGCTAGTCATGTCAAGCACGTATGCCGTCACGCCAACAAAATCCTCACAAAAAAAAATATCTTTCAAACTCTATTTCAAAACAACGTGATATTCCCCAAATAAGTGTCAGAAGGTGATGGCAAGGGTCAATCAATTAGTATGTAAAAATCAGCCACATGAAGGAGTAAATAAAAGTTTTCATAAAAACAGGAGTAAGAAAACAAAAACACTGGAAATGCTGGCAAAAATACTACTGATATGAGTATACCTCTTTTGTATCCCTGAGAAAATAGGGCGAATGGGCTTCCCCCCTAATATCTCCCACAGCTGGGCTCCATGGAGAGCAAAAGAGATGAAAAAAATAAATCCACATAGCAACAAAAAAAAGCAACAAAAAGACCCTATATCGAATCAAGCTCAGACAACGAGACAGAGCATGAACTAATGCATCATCAATTCATAGTATTAGAATCTATTGAAAATACTCCTCTTACCAAAATATCTCCTTTTAAAATAGAGAAAATTATCTCAACTGACATCCAAAAACCAGAATCTGTGAAAAAAATGAAGAATGGAACAATACTAATCAAAGTATCCAAAAATACACACGCAAAAAAAATATTAAACTGAACAAACTTTGACAAGATAAAAATCCAAACATACCTACACGAAACCTTAAATTCATCCAAAGGAGTAGTGAGAAGCCATGAACTCTCATTATGCACCCTGGAAGAGATGAAAACAAATCTAAAAGTTTCTTTGTGGTGTCCGTATCTTTGAAATCGGTAACACCTAAATGGCATTGGTATGTAGGTCTCCACTTTTGGTATCGAATATCCAATTCTTATGTCCCTGGGTATTACAGGGGAGTTAAAGGTTAATATATATGTGTTGGTTTCAATAAGTGTACCATTTTTTTTTTTTTTTTTTTTTTTTTTTATAGTTATTCTTTTGACATCTTTTACTTGTTGCTGCTGACACTGTAGTTTGAACACAGATCACCAGTGACCAAACACAGGTGATTACATTTAGAATTAAGTAGGGGAAAAAATTAAAAATAAAAAAAGACTAAGAATTCTAACCAGCTTAAATTTATAAAACCGGAAGTCTTGGGTGAACAAGAAATGTAGTTGCCCCCGACACGGGCATAAATAAGCAAGTCTGAAAGGAAGACGAGAGAACATTTTGTTGGCGTGACGGCATACGTGCATACTAATAAGACTGAGAGAATAAGAGGTCACTAGCAGCAGCTCAGTTGGTAGACTGGAGGACTAGATGAAAGCAAGCACTTTAAATCATTTCAGTCATTGCAAACAACGGGCGAACTGAATCACCCACACTGTGCCTCTTACTCTGTAGCCCCCTACCTTGAGCGGCTCTTGGGCTTTCTACAGGGTGAATATTATTATAAAAAAAAAAAAATTATGGAATTAGGTTAGGTCCTGATACAAGTAGTCTATGGTGTTTGAGTAAATATTAGTCTATCAGATATCTCATCTTTGCTGATAAGACTAAAATAAAATAAAATAATTTTTTTTTTTTTAACCTTTTTTTGTGGAGGTGGGAGTCGTGTCATCAAATATGGTTAATTAAGGACATTTTACTTGATTTTTTTTTTTTTTTTTTTTTTTTTTATTGGTCCTGTAAGCCAAAGGTCATTGGGATGCTATTCTGAACATTTGTCTTTTATGATATTTTAGAGTGTTAAAAGAAAAATCATTTAGCACCAGCCATCTCCTTCCCAACTATCATATTACACAGTACAACTAGTAGAAATTAATCTCTGACCCACCTAAGCTTTTTTCATTTTGGTATACCAGTGCTATGGTATACCATGTATTATGGACTAGTGGCTGTGTGGTTAGATCATTATGAACTCATGGCTGAGTGGTTAGACTGTTAGCATTTTTACCTTGAGACCTAGATTTGAATCACACCAGGGGCAATTGGTCACGGAGGTGACTTCTTGATAATACCAGCGTTAAAAGCAATCACAGTGTGTGACACTGTTGAAAAGTGCTTGTAAATAACACCCTATGTTGACCCAAGCCATATAAGTAAAATTGGGTTAACAAAACTGTTCAAAGGCTGTTGATGATTGTGCTAAAAAAAAAAAGAAGTCACACCTAATTGTGACTGAGGGTTTGAGTATACTGGCCTTGTTCAACTACTGATCACCAGCTTATGCGCTGTCTATCAGAAACTGTAGCTAAGATTCACTTAGCATAGTTACAATATAAATCACAGGTTGGTTCTGGGGAATGTTGAAGCAATACAAATGTGACTGAGCTGGAGTCTACAACAGGGATTAGCTAGATATCCTAACAGGCAAGTTTTACTCAAATGAGCAGCTAACTATTATACCGTTTCAAGAATTTTGTTTGGTGATGAGACGAGGTATCAATAACTCATGCCTTTCCCAAAGGTATCAGTGCCAAGTGAAGCTAAAGAGTCTCACCTGAAATTTAAATTATATTTGCTAATTCTGTTTCCTGTGCCACTTGTCCTTTTTTCTTTCATTATTCTTTTGTTTGACACCTGATATGCATAGTGACCTCATTATTTATTTTTGGTTCGTATTATTCATGTTAATCAAGGTAAAGGAAAATTGATAAAATATTTACATTCTTTTTTTGTTTTACAGTTTTTTGTATCACTGTATGGACACAGTATGCCAGTCCTGTGTTTGGATATATCGTCAGACAGTGAATGCATCGTCACAGGTTCTGCTGACAGAGATGTCAAATTGTGGGGATCAGATTTTGGTGATTGTCACAAATCATTCTTTGCTCATGACGGCAGGTGAGTAAAAACTGTTAATGTATTTTTATGAAGTTTCTCCACCTTTTAATGAAACTGGTTATTTGCAACCATCATCTTATAATCTGCCATCTTTACTTTCGAACATATTAAAGTCTGAATTTTTGAGTTTAAATATTAGGTGGAGTTGGACAATCAGCACTGTGACCAAAAATAATCATATTTTTATTTTTCAAAATGTTTTCATGGTGGGGTCTAGTTTGCTATGTAAAATTATTCTCTTACTTTTATTTATTTTTAGAAAATGAAGTATGAATAAAGACAAAAAGAAAACTTATCTTGAATGATGTGCTTCATCCTCTAAGTGACTTTATTAAGGCAAATGTAAGGATTTGATAAAGTCCCTCAGAGGACTAAACATGTCGGCTAAGTTTTCCTTTTGTCTTTATTCATATTGTCCTTTTACAGATATACTCCATTGGAAATTTTTACACAGAATTATGTATGTAAATTTTATATATCATCTAAAAATATTAAACTTTTATATTGTTAAAAAAAAATATTAAGCAATTTTGGTCTAACTCATAATTTTGATTTGTGATGCTTTCTCCTACTCCAAGTATCATCATTAAGCATGGGGCTAGGTTGGTTTACTATATTCTATATTGCATTAAAAATAAGTGTTTCTGATAGTTGCTCAAAAAAATAAATGACTGTTTTATTTTATTTTATTTTGTTTTTCTCTGAAATCAAGTTTTACTTTTTCTTTCCTTCCAGTGTCACATGTGTAAAGTTTATACCAAATACTCACATATTTTTCTCATGTGGAAAAGACAAAAAAATCCGACAGTGGGATGGAGACAACTTCTTACCTATTTTGACATTACAGGTAAATTGTCATCAAACACCAACCAGTTACTCAATTTTTTTCTTTTTTCTTTAAATCATTTAACATTAACAAACTATGCAAGCTTGGTGATTTTATTTGATGAGATTGAAAATCTAATTCTGTGTTGACAACAGTGGGGAAATTAATATTTCTGCACTTGTAGACCTGGTTCTGGATGGTCATGCAGTACTGATCCTTACCAGGATTGACGCATTATAAGGGCAGCAATAGTAGAACCATGGTATCTTCAGAACAGAGTAACTGTGACCTCAAGCATGTCAATATAAACCAGCATTTCTCAACTGGTGTTCCTAGACACACTAATGCACCCTGGAGGATATCCAGGTTCACCTCCAAGTTAACAGGAGAGTAATTTATTAATTATTTTTATATTTAAAAAGCCTTATGTTTAAAGAGCTAGAGATATCAGGCACATGGCTTCGATGTCTAAGTCAAGTCTTTGTCATTTGATATTTTAAACTGGATGATGAATTCCTTAATATGTAAGGAGCATATAATGCTTTCCCTTTTGCCTTCCTCAAGGGATTTAAATCAGGCATTATCAGCCTCTATAAAAGAAATGGCAGATTCTTCATAAACCCATTTAAATAAAAACTGTACCGCTAATCCTCTTTGAGGAAAGCTAAATCAAAAATGATAAGGTAATTTTCTTCTTTACCCAAGCAAAGGTTTCACACAAGCAGACTTAAACATACAATGTAATGTCTTAAAAATAAATATTTATTTCAGGACACATCTTTATTTTCCTATTTTCAAATTTAATGAATAATTTTTCTCTATTAAAATTAAAGGTGCACCTCAGAGTTGTTCTACAACTGCATCCCAAAGTTTAAAAAAAAAAAAAAAAAGGTTGAGAAACACTACTAAAGATCATTGTGAATTGTTTAATTTTGTAAACATGCATACCTACAAGCTAGACTTCCACACCTTATAGCATTGTCATGAACATCTCCAGTGGTTGAACAAAAATGATGCTGTATAATATGAAGGGGGTGTGTGTGTATGTATGTATATATATATATATATATATATATATATATATATGGTGAACTCTCCTATTGTATTCAATGCATGATGTTCAGTAACTCAGTTCCTAGGAACTGACATCCAGACACCAGCACACATGATTTGATTATAGTGGTGAAGGTTTCGTGCAGAACCAACCACACTTTTTGAAGGGCTGAATACAGAGACCTGGTGCCCTACATGTCACAAGGTTCCCAAACAACCTTCTGCAGATTTTGAATTCAAAGTTGTCCTTCTCCTAGACCAGTTGCCATCCAAGGCTATAGAACCTGGTCTGTCCTGTTAATTACCCATAGCTGGAGGGAGAAGAGGAGGATTCATACCTTTCCCAAGAGTATTAGCATGTAATGGATTCAACTGGAATTTGAACTCAGCTCTCCAAGTCGCTACACACTACTCCACCGTGCCTCCCATATACATATATACATATTATTATTATTATTATATATATGTATGTGTAACACAATCCTCACTCTTCGCAAATTCTCATTCTGCTTTGTGCCAGACTGCTTAAATAGATCAGTTCCCCCCACCCTTAAACTTTCCCCACCAGAATGATGCTTTAAAAGAAATGATAAATCTTTTTTAACTTTTCCGGTGTATTTTCTGAAATGTGGGTATTTGAATATTTATTTTTTATGTTAGTCACCAGACTTTAAATTGCTTTGTCTTTTTTGTTTTAATGCTTAGGCACATCAAGATGAAATCCGTTGCCTTGCAGTCAGTTCCAGCAGTAATTTTATTGCAACAGCTTCTCATGACAAAACAATACGTCTCTGGGAGAAGACCGAAGAAATTGTGATTCCAGAAGAAGAAAAAGAAAAAGTAAATATTTCTATAAATAAAAATCAATATGAATTGTAGTCAAAATAATGTTTTTTTTTTTTTCTTTTGTGATTTTATATTTATACAGTAAAGAAATATAATTTATCTGAATTTCTGGGATAAATGTCTAGCATAATTCTTTAGAACCAGTTTTCTCTTTTTTTTTTTTTTATCTGAATATTTTGGCTGCTGTACACTCAAGCCTTCTGGTATCTCGGCAGTAATTTTGCATAAAACCTTTTATTTTATTCACATGAATTTATTTTCATTCCTTTATCATTTTCAAGGTCCTTCATAGGAAATTTCAGAACTTGTAACCATCTTTTTTTTTTTTTCCTTTTGATGTTAATCTGTTTTTCTTTTGCTCTGGTGTGTATTTCTGCACTATTTTGTCTAAGGATTGAACTTGCAACTTTCTCAGAACCATATCAGCTTAACCAATATCTATATCTATGAATTACAGGCTCTTATCTGGTGTTTATATCCATGCTCTGTCTACTGATTTGATGATTTTGGCATAACAACATTATTCTTCAGTGTTGTTCTATGCCTCTTATTTTAATATTAGTTTACCCATGCCATCAAATGATGGCAGTATTTAAATTTTTAATGTTTTATCATTTCAGTACAATGGCAAAATTACTATTTACATTTATTTGCATGATAAATTAAGGCATAAATAAATAAAAGCATTTTTTTTTTTTTTTTTTTTTTTTTTCAGTTTTAAAATAATGGAAAATATTATTTCTACCATGTGGTCAGAAGAGTCTAATACATAGAGATAAGCCAAAATAAATGGGGAAAGAGGGAGATAAAATTATGTATTGGAATTGGGGGAAGGAGGACAAGTTTTATTTAAAAATATAAAAAAATCTGTCAGATTTCAGAAGTTCTTTCTAGAAATATTGTGTACTGTAGGATAAAAGGAATGTCTAACACAAAACCAGAACAGGTGTAGCTCTTTTAGCTAGGGATGAAACCTACCCAGTATTTGATCATACTAAATTACAACTACTAATATTATTGTTATTGTATTGTAGTCATGAAAAGAAAAATCAAATCTAGAGAGAACAAATTAAAAATTCCTTGTATCATATAAAATAAAGAATGTGACTTTCTTTTTACTTTCTATATTTGTAACTTCTACCGTTATAAAGGTGTGTGTGTAATATATATTTTGTTGAATAATATAGACATATATATTTATTTTTATACTGATACATTCCAGTTCTCTAATCAGTTTCTTGATGTTAAAATAAAATTCATCAAGGAAGTCATAATTTTATATGACACTCAAGGATTACAACTTGAAATATAAACCTGGGGAAGGCTAGAGAACACATTGGCTGAAATATTGTGATCCAAACAACAAAAGTTTAAATAACTTATGGGATAACAATACTTCATTTCAGAACTTCAGACAGTATCAATTGCTTATAATCAAAGCAAAACTTTTGATTGTTTTTGTCTTTTCTCTCTTTTTTTTATTAGGAACGTGAAGAAGAATTAGACAAAGAATATGAGGAAACAGAACTCCAAGTAAGTGGATAAAGATGTTTTTGTTTATGTTATTGATAATCTTCACTGTTGCAGTTGTTTAAGGAGATCAGCAAAAATATCTGTGCTTCATCTGGTTTCTGACAAGTTTGAAAATTGAAATGACTATAAAATGTTTTTAAATGAATATTAATTTTAAATTCTTTTTTTCCTTTATATTGCTTTTAAATTTCTAAGAATGCAACTGATTTGTCTCAACATAAAACAATTGATAATGATTTTAGAATAATTTATTCTTTCTGGCTTGCAAAAGAATATATTGTATATTTTTATTTATTGTATTTTATTTTTTTGTATATTTTTATTTTTTCTGGCTTGTATATTATTCTTTTTATTCAAACACACACACACACACACATATATATATATATATATATATATATATATATATATATATATAAGTGAATATACATAATATCCAATGTTGATAGCACAACTGAGTTTCATTAATATATACTTATAGCTCTGTCACATAACATTGAGCACTGTATTTATAACACATGTGGAAGAAATATATTTATATGTGCATGTATGTATATTTTTTTTTATCTTACACACATTATTATAAAAATATTTAACATCACTATACAAAAATTTCTGTGTTTCAGAACTTTAAAAATTGTTACATCATCAGGTGATGTAGGGTAACTTATGATGAAAGTGATTTACTAGGGAAATCAGAAAACAATTCAGCTTATTTGAGAGTTAAAAAGGAGGCGGGAAACTAAGATTCCAAAATTTTATGGGCATGTCTGGTGTGACCAATCAAAAGACTGATCAAAGCTAAAATTGACAAGTGAAAAATGAGGTTAGAAGTTAGGGGTAGGTGGGTTATTGATTCATGTCTAGATAAATTGACACTTTTAAGGCACATCAGCACAGACAACATTTGGTTAAGAATATAAATTTAAGATACAGTGACGTAGACAGATATATTTAACAAAAGGTTAATTTTAAAGAATTTCAAGATTTTTAAATAAAAATTTTTTTATATATTTAAGAACTAGTGTGATTAAATCATTTTTATATATATTTTGAACCCAAAATACGATACTTATTATATTGATTGGCAATAATACATGACAATATTAAAATTGAAAAATCAAAGAATTAAATAAATATTATATGGGCCATTATATATTAATAAAATAATAGATATGTAATTATAATGCGTAGATATTTTATGAAAAATCCTATTAACTATATTTTAAAGTAATCATTATACAATACCTACAAATTACTGTTAAGCATTTCATTGATTTAGATCATTATTTTTATTATAAAGTTTCCTAAAAATAATGATCTCCTAAATCGGCAAAATAAATTAACAGTAATTTGTAGGTACTGTATAATGTTTACTTTAGAATATAGTTAATAGAATTTTTCATAAAAAATCTACGCATTACAATTATATATCCATTATTTTATTAATATATAATGGCCCACCTACCCCTAACTTTTAACCTCATTTTTCACTTTTCTATTTTAGCTTTGACTCATCTTTTGATTGGTTAACCAAGACATGCCCACAAAATTTTGGAATCTTGGTTTCCCCACCTCCTTTTTAATTCTCAAATAAAATATCGAATTATTTTCTGATTTCCCAAGTAAATCATTTGCATCATGAGTTACCCAGCATTGCCTGATGATGGAACAATTTTTAAAGTTCTGAAACTTAGAAAGTTTTGTGTAGCGATATAAAATATTTCATAATAAAAATATTATTATTAGAATTTGCTCTGTTGTATTGAGCACTTTTTAAAAAAAAAAAAAAAAAAAGTAAATACTAAGAATGATGGATTCTTAATCTGTCTGTTCTTTCTCTTTATTCAGAGATACACATACACGCATGCACACACACACACACACACACACACACACACAGAGGGTGCGATGAGTAAATTGTTGCCATTTTATACTTTTAATTTTTGTGCATGCACATTGTTTGTTTTTGATTTTGTCAACTGCACAATATAGTAGGATCAGTTGGGCACTGTCTGTGAGAAAAAAAGATCCCCATGATGCAATTCACTCCACCAGAAATTTGGAAACCGCATGCTGTACTGCTTGGCATTCGTGCCAGAAGCTCCAATGCAAACATTTCAGTGTGTTTGAGTGTCAATTTGAAGACCGTGCAGAGTATTCAGAAAGAGATGGATGATATAGCTAGACAATATCATAGTGTTTGGAGTGATCACTATGACTCCATTCATCTTTCCACAGGGCCTCAAACTCAACATGGTGGCCTACATCAAGGCCCTTGAAGAGGTAATGCTGCCCTGAGTCAAGAGGGTGGCTGCTGGAAGGCACTGTCTAGCAACAAGACTCTGCACCACACTACACAAGCAGGAGAACCCAGTTGTGGCTGTCAGACAATTTCTGCAACCACATCACCCATCATTACATCTGACCACTTAACTCCCCAGACACTGCAACCATTGTGTGTGTGTGTGTGTGTGTGAGATATATATATATATATATATATAATGCCATGTTCATTCAGGATATAGGTGATCGTGGAACTCCACATCTTCAGGATGTAGACAATCATCACTCTACAAATTCCTTTTCTTTATTATGTGTGAATTGCCATGACTTCTTTGGAAAGATAGTGAAGTAGAATATATTTTTAATACCATGTCCCTTCAGTACATAGGTGGTCATGGCTCTCCAAAGCTTCTTTTTCTTCATTTACTGTGCCGAGTTCTTTCAGTATCTAGGAGATCATCACTCTATACAGATTCCTTTTCTTTATTAAATGTTAATTGCCATGACTTTGCTTTGGAACTATAGTAACTTGGCTTCTTGTTGCCTTCTCTGTGGTTTTGAATTCAAAGTAGTAGTAGTCAGATTGGCTGCCATCTAAGGCTAGAGAACACAGACTACCTTACTATTTAACCCATAGCCAGGAGAGAAGAGATGGACTCATACCTTTCCCTAGGGCATTAGTTTGAAATGAAGGCAACGAAATTGACCAGAATTTGAACAGAGCTCACCAACTCCACTTTCCTTGTTGATAAGACATCATGCTGTTGTCTGAGAAGAGCAACAGCAATTCCTAGTTTCATCTGACTTTAGATAATAGCAATGATTATAAAACATTACTTCTATCTTTTAAATGTGTTTTAATTTTTTTTTTTTTTTTTTTTTTTATATTGCTTTTAAATTTCTGGGACTACAACCGATTTGTGATGAACTGAAATGTTTCTTGCTAAAATCTCTACATAAAACAATTGATAATGGTTTTAGAATACTTTATCCTTTATGGCTTGCAAATAGATCTCAATGTTTTTTGTTTTTTAATTTAAATACAGATTTCTACATATCTGTCATAGTGCTTTCAAACAGTCTTTATCAGATGATAACCCTAAAATTAGGCAAGCTTTCAGAGTTTTATTACAATCGAATCAAGATATTTCAACAATATCTTAAACTGTTTAAAAATATATAATAGCCATAACCAATGGGTTGCAGCTTATGTTTGATCATTGATCTTTGCAACCTATGCTTTATTCTTTGGACCAGCATGCTTATTTTGGTTGTTATACTCAATGTTTCGCCCATTGTTCTATCCTGTCTTTTCCAGATGTCTGGATAATAATAATTTTTCACTTTCTTCTCTTTCTCCTCCTCCTCTTTATTATTATTTCTTCTCATCTCAAAAATTCTGATATAAATTATTTCTTTTTGTTCAAGTCGTTTTTTTTTTTTGTTTTTTTTGTTATTCAGAACTATCTGTGATGATTTTTATAAAAATTAAAATTTTAGCAGAAATATTTATCATCTTGTAAACTTAGATATTCATATAGAATAATTGATGTCTGTTTAACCTGTAAATGTGTTTTTTATTATTATTGTACCTGAATATTTTTTCACTATTTTTATTGTTTGTTTATTTTTTCTTTTACCTTTTATAGATTCCCGGAGAAGATTCTAAAGAAGTTGGTCATGCTTCTCGTATGACATTAGACACACTAAAATCGGTGCGTACTGCACTTATATATAACTTTCATTTTGAATGATTTCTAAAGATAAATACATATATATAAGTTATCTGAATTGTTAGTCTCATTGAATTTGATCATTACTTTTTGATCCATTAATCTGACCTTATGCCAATCTAAGCTTAATAATTATCCAAGTACAATACTTGACAGTTTTATCTTATTCTGTTTTATTTGATCCCTGCTGACCTTGTACTAAAGTTGGAATTACTAATTTGTAAATTACTTTCATTCCTTCAACAAATTGACAAAATCAATCAACCAACTTTTCAATCCTTTTTAGGTATCTAATTATTGTGGCCCTGTGCCAAATTCAATTTGATAAGCAACTACCAGATGTCTGCCATAGATCAATGGTTAAAATGCTAGACTCACGGTGTGCTATCATTTCTGGTTTACTTCTTACTAAGTTACCTGCCCTTGTGACCTTGTTCTAAACTAGAGTAAGCCAAACATTTCTTATGTGGATATATTAAAAAAAAGTATACATATTTATTAAATTTGTCCTTTTTCTTTATTTTTTTCTTTTACCAGATTGACAAATTAATGGAAGTACTTGCACTTCATAAGGAAGAATCTGCAAAACCTGCAAAAGAACGCGTAAGTATAAATGTTGTCTTGATTAAAATTAGCAAATTGGGCAAATTTCAAGCAAATAAAATAATAGCTGCAGGACATAGAGATTACAGTTTAAAGATTAAATTATGTACCTCCACAAAAATGTGATACTTAACATTTAAAATGGATTTGTAACAATTTTTTTTGAATTTTAGAGAATTTTGGCTCTAAATTTACTATAGTTATTGCACTTATTTTCTGATAATGTCATGTATGAGTGACAGTATTTATAAAAATCGGTACTTTTATACATATAAAAATAATTCAAAATTCTTTTAAAAATACTTAGGGTCATCAGATTGCAATAAGCGTTATGATATATGATTAGTAAATATAGTTTTACTTAATAAAAGTATTTCCTAAGAGTTACACCAGTGAAAATGAATTTTAAATGATTTAAAAATATTATAAATTATTATAATTAAAATCATAATAAAATGAAAAAAATACTTTTAAAAATTCATTTTCCATTGAAAAAACATTTTTCTTAAGATAATTTGGTTCTTAATATATATTATTCATAAAAGCAATTAAAAGCTTCTCTAATTAAATAATGTCATAGTTTTATTGCATTTTTTATTTTATGATTCACAGCAGATTTTTGATAAAACAAAAAAATAATCTCATTGAATTTCTTGAGTTTTCAGAAAATTAAGTGTGATGTAACACATGTTAAAAAAATGTTTTTACCAAGAATTTCTAAAATAATTTCATTAATTTGTGAATAAGTCTTGAAAGTTTCATTAAAATCTGACAATTATTTGATTTTTGTAAGAATTTCCAAATCAATGTGTCTTTAACCATAAAAATGACACTAAAATTTGCTATGCTAATTTATAGTACATCTGTTGACACAAGAAAAACAAGATTTTTAATCAATTTCAAATGTTCTTTTTAGAAC
Source organism: Acanthosepion pharaonis (assembly GCA_903632075.3). Classification (NCBI taxonomy): domain Eukaryota; kingdom Metazoa; phylum Mollusca; class Cephalopoda; order Sepiida; family Sepiidae; genus Acanthosepion; species Acanthosepion pharaonis. The sequence continues at coordinate 1,124,251 of CAHIKZ030000759.1, forward strand.
ATTGGAAATTGTTTAAAAAATTTAATTAAGTATTCAAAAAATACTTTGATTTTTCCTCTTTTATCATGGTATATTTTTTAGTAATTTTGTGGTGGTATCTAGATTAAATGGATGAAAATAAATATTCATTTCCTCAATATATAATGGTGTTTTTACTATGCTGCTAAAATAATAATAAAGTTTTAAAAAAAAATTATTTCAGAACAGTTAAAAACTTATGGGGGACTGCTACGAAAATGGTGAAAAAATTAGTCTGGAGTCCTGGGCCAGACTGTACTTTGTGTATGTATGTGATTGAAGTAATAGAAGTGACATACAAAAAATTAGTTTCTTTATAATAAGAATGATAAGTTCAATCCTTGCACAGAACCCATTCTAATCTTTTTTTTTTCTTTTACAAAATGCAGTCACTTAGTATCTATTTGATCAGTCAAAATTTATCAGATCTTTAATGGAACAATATATTTGACTGTGTTGGCAGATGACCCTCATGTACAATGTCTGAATCAGTTTCATTCATAGGAAATTGGCTTTGAGAAATTATTTGCATGCTAGTTTACCTATAATGTCAAAAAAAAGACAGCAATACAAGGTCTGTAAAGTAATGGGACTTATCCGTTCTTTGATGTGAGAGACATCATCCACAAAGAGTTCTTGCCACAGGGCCAGACAAAGAGATCCTGCAGCATTTACTTTACTCAGTGTGCAAGAAGATACAAGTTGTGACAGAACAAATCATGGCTGCTTCACCACGACAATGCACCTACTCACAATACCCTAAGCATCCAGCAGATCTTGGCCATGAAGAACATCACCATCCTGAAACAACCTCCCTCTTCACCTGATCTTACTCCATGTAACTTTTTTCTTTTCCCAAAGCTCAAGGGGATCCATTTTGAAGGCATGGAGGTCATTAAGAGGTTTGTAATGACTGAGTCAAGGAGCATCCAAGAAAAATCCTTCCAGCAGTGCATAGAAGCATGGCAGAGAAGGATGGAAAAGTGCATTGGACTTGAAGAGGATTAATTTGAAGAGGAAACCATGTAGTTTGTTGTTTGAAATTGAAATAAATTGTTCTGTGACACCAGTCCCATAACTTTTCTGACAGACCCCTGTATGTAAGTCTTTGGTGATAGCATAATTATGAGTTCAATCCCTGGACTGGATAGTATAAACTTTGATTCATTGGAAATAGGGCAAGCAATAACTGAGCAGTATTAGAAAGAACAAGACAAGATATTCAAAAACATGGACAATGGATTGAGAACAATGTACTCTGTAGATTAAATAAAGGGTTCAGTTTGAAATTCCCTGAATGTTAGCTGGATCAACAGATACCTGAAGAAGGCTAGAGGGCATAACAGATGAAATATTGTGATTATAACAACAAAGATGAGAATATTAGATGTTATTTAAGTAATTATGTAAGATGAGGATATTAGATGTTATTTAAGTAAGTATGTATTTTATTTTGAGATGAGGAACCTGCCATGATAACCAAATGTCAAGAACATCTGATATTGAATATAAAGGCTCCAAAATCACATGACTGTCCTTCAGGATATTGTGGATACAGGATTTTTTTTAATATTAATGTTCATCAAATACAAGGCCCTAGAGCCACTCAAAGTAGATGGTTACTGTGTGGTGTTGTATGCATATAAGAAAAGGCAAGAAGTGAAGTCTATGGGGTTATGCAGAAAAGATAACAGTTAACCCTAGATTTGCAAAGATACTTAGATATAATGGGATTATGTATTTATTAAGCTTAGCTTAGTTTGGCACAGAAACACATGTTGAGCACCTAGTGAGGAGCAAGCTAAATTCAGCATTACACAAATTTTGTTTTTTATAAGCAACTTAAGATTTTTAGCAGTTGTTAGGTTACTTAATTTTTGCACAAGAATAACTACTCAAGTTGCTTAAATTTTTATGCTTTTTTATATACTAATGTTCACCCAATATAAGGCCCAAGAGCCTCTCAAAATAGAGGGTTACTGTGTGGTGTTGTATGAATGTAAGAAAAACCAAGAAGTGCAATTCATGATGTTATGTAGGAAAGATAACATTTAACCCTACACATGAAAAGTTTAAGATTGAAATGTAACTTATTAGAATAAATGCCATGGAAAAAGTCAGAGGGCAGCAAGAGACTTGTGACATTTCATCCATTGGGAAGCAAGCTACAATTATATAGAGGTTGAGAGTTCAATCCCTGGATCAGGTAGCGAGACAATATACACTGGTTCAACAGGAATGAACTAACACCATAAGAACAAAATAACACAATAATCAACAGATATCCGATATCAGCCAAAAAATGACTAGAAGGTATTTGGTCAAGACATTGTGCCTATAGTAGTGTCTATAATAATCAAGATGAAAACGAGAGCTCAAATAATATTTTTATGTAATTGTTCAATTGTAAAATACAAGATATTGCTCTACATTGTCTAGTTTAGGTTCAGAATTTCAAAATAACATTGTATTCACCATTGAATAATTATTGAGTTTTATCTATCAAGTTTAATATAACCTAAAATTCTGTTTCTACTATGTCACCAGAAAAGTCTGCAACATAGACATGGAGGGCTAAAGATTTGATTATTTGAAGATTAAAAGCAATTTTCATTTCAACTCTTTTTTTTTTTTTCAATCTTTTTTTCTTCTTTCCTAGGCTCAATCCGCTACTTGCAATCCTTTGATGAGAGCATACAATGCTGACACATCTGAAAAACTTGTCAAAGAAATTTTCACCAGAATCCGTCTGAGGTAATTAGGTTTTGGAATTTCATCTTAATCTGCATCACACTTATGTATTCAGCTAGTAATACAGGATGCAGCAGAAATACCTCCCAGATATTGTTAAGACATTAGTGACAATGATAACTTCATCAAACTAATATCTTAGCATTATGTGAGAGGTATTTCTGCCACACCTTGTATTATATACCTTGGGGGTATTCACAGTCATGGTCATCCACAACTTACTCTTTTTCAACAAGTAATTATTCTCATCATTGATTTTTTTCAAATTATTTGATGACCAGAAATGTTTATATATATATATATATATATATATATATATATATATATATATATATATAAAGAAAGAACAGTAAGATATATAATCCTGTGTTCTTATAGATATTTTTATTTTACAAAAAATAGTGCTCAATGTAAATTTACAGAGCATAATATTATAAATTAATTGATTTAAAATATGTTTTTTTTTTCGCTACACAGTTCTAACCATGTTTCAAAAAAATAGAAGCTAAAAAGCCCCAAATTTAATTTTGCAATTAAATTAAAAGCATTAGTTCCATTTCATCCTCAAGCAAATTTTGGAGTAACTTTTAAAAATTACTGGGTTTTAAAGACACAGCTAAAATCACGTTTCTATGGTTACAGAATATTCTACTTGAATTGGACAAGGGATGTCTAGGTATTCCTTATGTCAGTATCATTGTATCAGTTATTAGCTACAATTTGGTAAGGGGTAGGGATGTATTTTTCAATGAAAACTGACGTCCGTTCAATGCATGTCGTCTGGATTTTTTTTTAAAAATTATTCTTAACGGTAAAAAAATTCTTACGACATTTTTTTTTTTTTTTCCCCATTTATAAATTTAAAGATTTTCAGGGGTGTTCAGATCATAATACTTTTTATTTAACTACGATTTGAAATATTCTCATTTTTAATTTTTATTATGCTATATTCTTTTTAAGAACAGTTAAATGTATTAGACTCCATTATATTATGTAGGATTATTTTAACATCAAGTTTAAGTATGTATATGAGGTTACATTTTTTTTTTTTTTTTTATTAAAAATTTATGACTGACGGCAAAAATGGTTACTTAATTTCACTGATTTAGTAAACTTTTATTTTATATATAAACCTAGTAATATATTGTTTCTCATGTAAGTACAAAGGACATGGGTCATTCAAAAGTTTACATCTTATGGCATTTCATATTAATTTTATTTTTATTTTATTTTACTATAGGTGTTTTTATTGGATTCTTTTAAGTGCGTGTAGTACTAATTAAAAGAAGTTTAGGTTAGAATTCATTTTATTTAACTACAATTTTAATTACAATTTTAAAATTTTAAAATATTTTCATTGTTAGTTTTAATATACTATATTACTTTATAACAGAAGGAAAATTACTCATAGTAAGTAAAATTATTTTTCCATATCAAAGTATATGTAAATTACGATTTTTAAACTTTTATAATTAAGTATTATTTAAGTAATATTTATGGCACTTACTAAAAAACTAGCTAAGTCATTTCTCAGATTTAGTAAACTTTATTTATTAATTTATTTATTTTAAATATATATAACCTAAGTACTAAAGTTTCATATGTATGTACAAAGGACATGGGCCGTACACAACCCTACATCATCTAGCTTTTGTTATAATTTCATTTTTCAGTAGGTGTTTTTTTGGATTCATTTAAGTGCCTGTAGTCCTTTTATTATAGAGGTGTTTCGGTTAGCATACATTTTATTTAACTACAATTTTTTTTAAAAGATGCTTAGGTTTGAATTCTTTTTAACTACAATTTTTAAATTTTAAATATAAGTTTAAAATATTTTCACTGTTATTCCAATAGACTTTTTCCTTTTTTTTTTTTTTTTTTTTTTTTAAATATTATTTAAGGAAAATTTTTGACAATACGGCATATAATAGCTATTTCATTTCTCTGATTCAGTAAATTTTTATTTTCTATAAACTTAGTAATATATAGTTTCTCGTGTATGCACAAAAGACATGGGTCGTTTAATGACCTACAGATTCTAGCTTTTCTTATTTACTTCCATTTTACTGTAGGTGTTTTATTTGATTCTTTTAGATGCCAGAAATATTTTGAGAGAGATGTTTGATTTTTATATCTATTTATTCTAAATGAAGTTTTTTGAATTCATGGCTAGTGCAACCTATATATATTATGTTATCAGGACTTTCAATCGAAGAGATATTGCATTGGTATACTAATGATTCAGTGCGACATTTATTTTGTAGTGGGCAATTTTGAGGGTTTCTACAGTTACATAGTTTTTGTTTATTTCCATCAGTTTTTATCTTAATTTTTCCATTGTCTAAACTTTTTAGGTTTTGGTATAAGTGTTTATTTAAGATATTAGCATTAATATGGTTCTTAATGATTTTTTCTAAGTTTTTTGTACAGCTGTAACTCAATTTTAGTGTGTTTTTATTGAAAATAGTACTTAGTTTACTTTCACTAGGAAAATGCTTGACTATTAATGCAAGGAATTTATGTCCTAATTTGTTCTTTACCATTTGGTTATATGGGGGAGTATACCAAATAATCTTTCTACATCTGTTTTTTCTATGCTTTCCATTTTCATTTTTTATATAAGTTAGTTTTGGGTTTTTTGTAGCCACTATCTTTTAGAGCCTTATTATAGGAATTGTTATGCTCATCGAAAATCTTGTCATTTGCTGAATTTGTACTAATTCGTTTACTGATAGATAACTGTATATGTTTAATTATAGATGGGGGGTGATTTGATTTAGGATGTATATATAAAGGATTGGTGTTGGGTTTTTATAAGGTGTGTAAGTATTTTTATTTAGATCTAATGTTATATCTAGGAAGTCTACTTTTTTTAATTTGGTACTAACCGTAATTTTTAAGCCCATGCTTTTAAATTCTTTATATCATAACTTTCTAATTCTATCTATTTTGAAGTTCATTGAGTTCCTAATAACCATAAGCCCATCGTCTCTGTACAAACCAATGTCATTTGTATTAATATCATAGTGCGCTGTAAGGTTGTATAATATAAAAAGGCCAATGAGATCAGAAGACTCAGCTGAGTCTAGTGATCCCATTGTGATGTCAAATTAGTCGTAAGAATTCTTAATCCATTCCTCACCTTTATGTATAAGTACTGATTTTTTTGCATACAGAATAATGTTCCTTTCTTCATCTGTAATATCCGTATATATATATATAAATAAATTCAGATAGAGTATATCTGTAAAAGAACAATATGAAAAAAGACAAAAGGAAAACTGAGGGACTTTATCAGGACATTTGATAATGACAGAGGACAAAACATGTTGGCTAACATAAGTTTTACTTTTGTCTTTATGCACGCGCACACACACACGGTATATTTAGATAGCAATTTTTAATTTATGCACATTTGATTAAAAAACAAAAAAAAGAAAAGTTTTTTGTTGGATATTTTTTATTTACTTTTTCAGTATTTCTAATAATTTTCTTGATTTACACTTGTTATTGGTAAATAAAGCCTTCCATGTCTAAGCACTTGTGACTAACCGCAAGCCATTTTCAATGTTATATCACCAGTTTAATTTTTTTAAATATCATGTTTTATATATTGGCTCTTATTGCATTTTGAATATACATTCATTGACAATACATTCAAACATTGCCTTCAAAATAGCAAATTGTCCAATCAGTGGCACTTACAATGTATTAACTGCATCTCCAGCAGAGAGGTAAGATCCTCTTCAAAAGGGGGCCATCTTCTGGGTTGATAGTTACAGACTCAGATATAAACCTGACCTAAGTTTTTTGATGCTGGGTGAAAACTAAACCATATGTCTATATATCTATTAATGAGAGAACCCATTTTGCTTTCCATCAGCATGACTGATACTAACCTCCAAAGAAGTGACTCATTGTGTCTTCTCAGATTAACATTTTCTGCTGACATGAAGTAGAAAGATTATATTGGATCAATTGCTGGGTCTACTGCTAAAAAAGTTCACTGTGTTGTAATAGACAATTTTTCTTGCCAGAATCTTACATATTTTAAGTCTTTGCTTTGAATATTGCTGCCACATCTGGTCTGGTGCTTCTGCTATATATTTAGAGATTCTTAATAAAATCCAAAGAAGAATCTGCAATGTTAATGGTCCTGACCTAGCATTTTGGCTTTAGTCACTTTACCACTGCTGTAACATAGCTTCCCTGTGCCTTTTCCATAAATAATTTCATGTTAATTGTTCTGATGTTCTTTCCTCTATGGTACCTAGACTTTATGAATTTAAGCAGAGTATTAGATTGGTGGCAAGGTCTCATCATTTATCATTTTACAGTTGAAATGGTAATGTAACCATAAGTTCTATGCTAACTGTTTTGTCTCTCGTACTTTTTGCTTCTGGAATTCTCTTCTGGTTTCTTGCTTCCCAGTCAACTTTGATCTTCAGAAATTTAAATGCAATGTCAATCATTGTCTTCCATCTTCCTAATTCCTGTTTTTATTGTTCTCTCTCCTTAATAGTGATTTTAATTCTCATATTCCCTAACACTCAGTAACCCCTGTGTCTCAGTGACTTCATTGCTTTGCTTGGGGTGAATTGATTAGAAAAAAATTCATTGTTCTCCTGTAAGACTTATATTCTATATTAAATAACCCAATTTGTTACTATGTCATTAAATTAACCAACCTAACCTAACAAAATGACAAAACTTATTTTTGTACTTTCAGTGAAATGGAAGGAACATTGTTCGGCCTTCCTTATGACCAAGCCATTATTTTATTGAAACTACTTCAGAATTTTATCCATTCAAAATGGTGCACAGTCAGAGCCATTGATGCTGTCCTCTTTCTCCTCAGGTAAGCATTTTCCATCTACTTCATTTTTAAACAATCGTATTCTGCTCATTTCTACTTTCACATCAAATAGAAAACAAACAGTGAATCTTGCTTGAAATGGATTACAGAATAAAGGTAAATATTAATTCAATTTGGACAGCACTTAGTGAGGATCAAATTCCCCCCACAAATAAATTGTCTGCAAGACTAGCTTGCTAAACATCAGGAGATTATAGACACCTAAATGGTTATTTATTGAATTTAAGTTAAACTTTGGTGTCTGGAACGGAACTACAATAGTGGAACACCCAGAGAGGATTAAACTCACCATAACCATGAATATCTTGGGTGACAAGCTTGCTATCTGTGATTCAGTGTTCAATATGTGTTCTAAGTTTGGTACAAGACCACAGGACAATAGCCTAGAGCAGGGGTCAGCAATCCCCAGGCCTTGGGCCACATCTGGCCCATAAAGGATTTTTGTTCAGCCTGCCAACTTAACATCTGGACACTAATTATCTAGTTAATTTTTGGAGCAAGTGGCAAAAAAAAAAATTTCAGTTGAAATCAATTGACTTACAATGGGACATATTTTTTAAATAAAAATTTCATTCTGAATCTACTGCTGACTTCTACAAGCAATATGTTTTACCAAGTGGAAAATATAAAAGCCTATTTGAGTAATATGATAATGATGGTAACATTATTTGGAAGTGAATATGGTGATTTTCTAAGCATAGCTTAAATGTGGCACAAGGCTGAAAGTATGGGGCACCCAGTGAGGATCAAACTCACTATTCAGTTGTATTTGATCTTGCAAGATAAGCTTTCTAATCATTACATTATATCAAAGTTTCCAAGTGATTTTCTAAGCCTAGCTTAGATGTGGCACAAGGCCAAAAGTATGGGGCACCTAGTGAGGATCAAATTCACTACTCAGTCGTAATTGATCTAGTGAGAGAAGCTTACTAACCATTACATTGCATTGAAGTGCCAAAATGATTTTCAAAGCATAGCTTAGATGTAGCACCCAGTGAGGATCACAGTCACTATTCAGTTGTGATGGCCTCTACGCCTCTAAAACAAGCCCCCTTGATGATTCCCTTGAGCTTGAAGAAAAGAAAAAAGTCACATGGAGCAAGATCAGATGAATAGGGAGGTGGTTCCAGTCCGGTGATGTTCTTTTTGACCAAGAATTGCCAGATGCTCAGAGTGTTGTGAGCAAGTGCATTGCCGTAGTGAAGCAGCCACAATTTGTCCTGCCACAACTCACATCTCTTCTTGCACACTGAGCAAAGCAAATGCCACATGACCTCTTTGTAGACATGCTGATTCATCGTCTGGATCTGTGGCAAAAACTCACTGTGGATGGTGCCTTTCATATCGAAGAATCTGATCAGTCCCAGTACTTTTCAGACAACCTCATGTACATCTAATAGACTCTCCTGTCAGTTATGATGTATAAGGATCTGACAACTTAACCAATTGATTCAGTTATGAAATTTTGTGCAATAATCTTAAGTGGCGCTTAAGACCCGCTAGTGATTTACAAAGGAGGCTGCATATAGAGCAAGAGTGAGATTGTGAGATGAGATCACTGTTAGATTGGCTGACCTTTTAGATCTTGCTTGCTTCTTGAAGACGATTCAGACTGACAGATTGAAAACTGCTTAGTCTACAAAAACACGTTGATCTCCATTCTACTTGCTCCAAGGCTAAGTGCTTGAGGGTGTTATGAAGTATATTGACAACTGACAAGTTGCTCTTCAGGTTGTCTTTGTATCTTAGCCATGAGCATCCTACATTCCTGAATCCTTGATCTGACTGGATGTACATTAGGATCTTGGGTATCCTGTCATCAGACATTCTCAAGACATGACCAGTCCACCATAAATGAGATAAAAATGTAAAATTATACACCAATCAGTGACAGTCTGTTTCATGCTTGAATGAAATCTTCAGGTCATGTGTGTTTCGTTTTGGCTCAACTATTTATATATACTGGTCAATGGTGCATTATGATTAATAAGATTTATTGTATTATCCTAATAGTTATTGGGTGGGTGGTGACAGTTATGCTTTAAATTGTTCTATAGGTTATTGAGTAGTAATAATTATGTAGAAACAAATGCAGTTATTTATAGCTATTTTATAGTGTTAACTTTTACTCATTATTTATTATTGATTACTTAAGTGGTGTTTATTATTATTATATTTACTTGTGTCTGTGTACATTTGTAGTTTAATTTGTTTATTATTTACTTTATTTATTCAGATTTTTGCTGTCTGTTTCATAAACTTGACCTGTGTATTTCTTTCTGATAAAGCCTTTAAGGCAAGCAACTTTTTGTAATTGAAGTGCTCAACTCAAGAGACAGAGCATTAATAGCAATAAAATTAAATGTTTAACTTATCTGCCCCTACTCAGAGTTTTGTGCCTATAGTATCCACTTGTCAGTGGGATCAATAGTAAAATTTTACCACATCCACAAAATTCTAAGAACAGATAAGTTGAAAATTTAATTTTATTTGTTGATATATGAATAAAGGTTAAATATGGATTAGAATCTGATAGAATGATAGGATAAGGAACAAATAGGAAACATTTATAAATTTAACATATTTTACTTTTTTTTTTTTATTTCTGTGTTTGTTTTCATTTGTTAAGTAGACCTCAGATGCATTTGTCTTGTTTGGTAGTGTTCATGTGTATAATTCTTGTGTATTTGTGTATTATAATTCTACTTGGTCTATGTGGGGTTTAGTTTATAATATGTGCATTTAGTGAACATTTTATTTCTGCCCATTATTGGTCCTATGTTGATTGAGGAATGTTTTGTATGAGAGTGAAAGAATTAGGTTACACCAGTTGTGGTTGGTTTAATTTTTAGATTCTTTAAATATGGATTTTATAAAGCTGGTGATATAATAAAGTGTGTTTGGCATGTGTCTATTGATGGGAAAATATTTATCAGGATTCCTTCTAAGTATTTATCCTGATAAATATTTCCCTATCATTAAACAATTTGATTTTGCAGCAGATACACTTTCTGGCCTTTTTCTTGTGTTACCTCTGGTATTAAAAATTTGATAAGTACTTTTTTTTTCTCTTCTCCTTGCTTTTCATTTCTTCCAGTAGACCCATTGTATTCAGAAAAAAAAACATTATTAGCAGTTAAAACCACCTGTATGTGACAATTCTTTTAAGAACTATGCCAACATAAAATCATTGATGCTATAACAAGTCAAGAATAGAGCAGATACCAATCTGTTCTCATATGAATATGGCTAACATGGGATTCTGTCGAACTGTACTGGGCTAAATAAGAGATGAGAAAAATTATAAAGTAAATTACAAAAGGTTAAATATAATAGTCACATGAGGAAGGCTAAAGAATATATCAACCAAAATGTTGAGCTAAAATCAACAAAGACGATATGAAAAAAATCTATGAAATAATGAAAATACTTCATCTCAGGATTTCAAAAAGCAATCAATCTCATTTTTTTATTGTTATTTTTTCTTCTCAGAATCCATCACAATCAAATTGCAAATGATAAAACCATTCTTCCATTGATGATCCAACTCAACAAATCTGTACAGTCGAACGTCACACAACTTATGGTAAGAAAGATTCACTTTATTGATTTTGGTAGGACAGCAACTCTTCTATGAATTTCTGTCTGTGAGGATGTGTGTATCTTTAATATCTAATGTCCTTCTCATTGGCTTTGGTTGCAATGGATTCCTATCCAATTTCCTTCCTGTTTGTGTTTATTTTTTATTTTACTGTTTCTATTTAGGTCACAGCAAGGAAATCAAAGAAAAATTGCATTTTAAATTCTTACAATTTTCTACTTGACAGACTTTTCTGATTATATTTTAAAATATCAACCCAAATTCTCAATTTGATTGGACAATATATTTATGGTAATGTTTAACCTTCATGCCCACAAAAAATAGTGTGTCAATAGGACAGTTATTCTCTTGATACCTTCATTACTGAATATACTTTTGACTCCTACAGCAATTTTTATTATTTTAATAAAAGTTATGATTAGAATTTTAATAAAAGCCAATTATATGAAAGTGGATTTGTATGTTTTCTTTAATCTTTAGAATTGACAATAAATGTATTGAACACTGTTTACTAGATTGTTTGTTTACAAGAATAATTTTATATTTTCAAGATTATAAAAATGTGTGAACCCACTATAATGAAATATCTATTATTTACTATTTTAAAAAGAATAAATATGAAAACAATCTTTTTATTTATAAATTTATAAAAAATGCCTGAACAAGAGAACAAGAAAATTTAAATAAACACAACCATGAGTAACTCAAATTATAAATTCTGAAAAAAATAAATTTCTGACAATTTCTTTCATTTGGCATTGCCACATAAATTCACTAAAATAGGCTGTGAGCATCTCTTCCTCTTATATATTCTGATAATTTTGTAATGTCTTATACATTTTGAATAAAAAGATTTCTTTTCAAATTTATTTCTTTATAAAATGGTAAATAATAAATATCACATTGTATTTGGTTCACATATTTTTATAATCTTGTAAATAAACATTGCTGAGGGAGTCAAAAGTGTATACAGTGTCAAGGGTATAATTGTCCTATTGGCATAGTTTGTTTTTTTCATGCCCAAAAGTTAAACAATGCCAGATTTATTTTGTCCTAATGGAGCTAAACATTTTACAGCAATTAGCTTCAATTGTAATTCAATTGGAACTAATTGTTGTAAAATGTTTGGTCAGTATATTTGTCTCACAGTCCATTAATAGTGAATTTGTTTCTAAGAACTCCACAAATGTGACCTTGTACTAAATTTAGCTTTGTCCAAGAAATATTTAATTCAAATACTATATTTATATGAAACTATATTTTCTACTCTAATTTATAAAGAATAAGACTTGACTTGACTTTGGTATAAGTAATGAGATTTTTTTTTTTTTAATCATTTCGCCCCAAGGAAGGCGATAATGTCACTTTTTTTGAAAAAATTACATTGTCTGCTGTTGATTCAGATATGTGCATTTTGAAGACACTGTGAAATGTCAATCACTTAGTATTTGTGTTATAAACTAACTAGTGCTTCGTACTACTTCCCAAACCAATATAGACATATAGTAATATACAATACAACCTGTTTTTGGACATATTGTTTATTGGGGATGTTATTTAGCTTGGTCTGTACTACAGAATATTCAATCAAAACCAAAATGATGGTGCACAGGAGAAATCACTATCAGCATCTTTATAGTCATTTATTTCCAGTAAATGGCAATTTCCTATTCTTTCCCAAAATAGACCAGCACAACCAAACAATAACAATGCAGCAATGAAAGTGTTAATTTGTTAACTTTAGACAGTGTTAAAATATGAGACACAATTCTATTAACATTTTCACTGCAGCATTGTTATAGCATTGTAGCTTGGCTGTGATGACCCATTTCTATAAATCAACCAAATTCCATATGTGTGAGGTTTGTGTTGCAAAACTCTTATTTGTGCTCTCAAAGTTTCAGGACCAAAAACCAGGAAATGATTCAAAAACTTAACAAGGGTAAACTTCTTTTTCAATGATACATTAGTCTGGAGAGGAGAGCAAGACTGTCAGTGCAGTTTTTAGTTAATGGATAAGCAAATAGATATTTAACTGATTGAGGAAGTTTAAAGCAAACAGAGCTCACATTCTTAAAATAAGGAGTCCCAGGAAATGACATATACTGAAAAAATTTGGTCAAGGGGTTTCCTCCCGAGACTAAAAAAAAAAGACACTTAACATTTCCCTTTTCTGGGTCATAACATTTGAATACTTCTCTAACCAGTTTTTATTAAACTTTAACAAATTCTGTTTTTAGAATGTATGCCTTTTATCTAATCTCCATTAACGAATGATATTCATCATAATTTTATGATTTTGCTATATTTCTATCATAGCAAGAACAACATATAGAATTATAAAATTATAATTATCACAAAAAAGTAAATTTAGTACACAGCAAATATAGTACCCATGTTTTTATTTTTGCTTGCTTAATGTAATAAGTACATTTTCTAACTTAAATTTGAATTTTTTTATTTTAAATTTCTTGTTTTTTTTTTTTTTTATTTTAATTTTCTTGTTTATTTATTATATTTATTTGATACTGTTTTCAAATTCGAGGGGAAAAATTATTTTTGACTTACAACAATCAGCAAGTAATTTTCTCCTCCATTTATGATCTAAAAGCAGTGAAGGCACATACCCTGAATCTATCATAAAAATTCAAAAGGTGGAATTAATAAATACTAAGCACTTAAAACACCTTGTTGTCTAAATCAGTTAGAACAAATTTAGTATATAATTTTCAACACAGGATAGATTGTGCTAGGGTTAGTTTTGCCCAACACAACAAAAGGCTACAAAACCAAAATATCAACCTGAGTACTCTAGTCATGTTCTTAAATAGCCTAATCAATTTTTTTTCTTCTCTTTTTTTTTTAGGACACCAGCGGATATAACCTGCATGCATTAAAGATGCTTCAAAGATTGCAAGATGAATTTGTTGACGATGAACTTGTATTGTAATTATTTTTTTTAATAAACAGTAAAAATATATTATGTTGAATATTTTTGTTTTCCTTCTAACAGAATAAAAAGAAAGCAATTCAATTATTATTAATTTTTATGATTAGTTCAAAATTTATCAAAATTTCTTTGATAATCAATAATTAACAATCAATAATTCATCCTTTTTCCATATAAGTATTTTCAATCTGTGATGGTATTTATGAGTTTCTAGTACAAATCAAAAGCTATGTGATCATATGGAATTGGTATCTGATGGTAAATGTGATATTGTTTACAATGAATTTCTAGTACAAATTAAAAAGCCATTCTTTAATTGCATATTCTTTATATTGCATTCAATTTTTTCTTGAACATATCCCATAAACTTTCTATAGGATTTAAATCAGAATTTTGAGCCAGCCACCAAAGAGCATTGACCTTGTTAGATTTTAATCCATTTTTTAACAAAAGTTAGATGTTCTTTGAATCAGTGTCTTGCATGAAAGTCCAAGATTATCTTAATGCCTTGCTAACAATTTTGGGTTGTTATTCATAATATGAAGATAATACTCTCTTTTTAACATTGGCCTTTAAATTCGAACCAGTTTCACAGTGCCTTCTGTGGGTTAAAAATGATACTGCAACATTATGCTGCATCCACAATTGTTTGATGATAGCAATGGTATTCTTTGGGTTGCAGGCTTCTTTTTATTCCTCTACTTGCTTGTGTTATTATTGTGACTAACTCAGTTTTTGTCTCAGACAAACTTCAAACAAGATTCAAATATTTCTTCAATAATGATGTCTTTTGAGGATGGCATGCATTCAAAGTATCTCTGATGAACACTTGCATAACTGTTGACCATGAAACATTGACCCCCTCTCCTTACCAGATTGGCTTCTTTTATTCTGGTTGTTAATTTAGGATCTTTATTCATTATTCTCTTTGGAAAATACTCTTGTCTGCAGGTCTGTTCTTGATCTCCAGCAAATCAGTATCATGATGCTTTAAGATGATGTTTTAAACAGTTGATATCAAGACATTTAAATGCTTCCATATCATATTTATTTAAATACTTACATATAGTTTTATATTTGTTTAAATGCTTCCATGTCTCGTATTGGTCTAAAGGCTTACGTATCTCATCTTCGTTTAAAGGCTTACATGAAATACCTAAGGTTTAAAATGAATTTTTAAAGATGAAAAAATCTTTCTTGAAGCTTTTTATTTTAGTTTTAATTTCAAGGGCATAGGCGATAATAGATTAAATTTAATATTTCTAATAAGAAAAATCCTTTGTTGTATTTAAAAAAATTAATTTAAATTAACTGGAAGAAAATTTTTTTCTTTTAGTTGTCTTCCATTGCAATGTAATTTTCTTTATTAAAAAAATCTTCCAAAAATAAAATATACTTTTCTGAAACTTCATTTAAGGAATATTAGTTGATTTTAAGTATAATTAATCTGATTTGAAACAAATATTATTTATGTTAAGTTTAAAATATCACAGAAATTGTCAATCTGACAGTAGCAGTGTTTTTAACCCAACTAGCTGTGTTGACATGCTTACAGCATGATGACAGATCTAATGTTTTTTCTACAGAGACTTTATCTGTAAAACATAATTGAAGAAAATGACATGAACGCTTTTTTATATAATTTTTAAGTACTCGGTAATCTTAAAAATTTAAGAAAATATTCTCTGTAATCTAAGGTTTTGTTGAATTTTAGAAATTTTGTCTTTAAAT
Source organism: Acanthosepion pharaonis (assembly GCA_903632075.3). Taxonomy (NCBI): domain Eukaryota; kingdom Metazoa; phylum Mollusca; class Cephalopoda; order Sepiida; family Sepiidae; genus Acanthosepion; species Acanthosepion pharaonis. The sequence goes on from CAHIKZ030000759.1 coordinate 1,140,178, forward strand.
TTACTATAATTATCACTCTTATTTTCTGATAATGTTGTGTATGTTTGCCTGTAGATAACAAAACAGATACAAAAAATTTCAAAATTCTTTTAAAAATATTGGTGTTTAATGATTTGTATTATGCTTTTCCATTTATGATTAGTAAATATAGTTTTCACTTAATATCATTTAAAAGGCTGAAATTAATACAGAATTCTAAGATTTAAAACTTAATAAATTTTTCTAATTAAAATTTAAAAAAATAAACAATTCTTGTAAAAATTCATTATTCATCAAAAAAAAATGTTTCTTTAAGACAATAGTGTCCTTAATATATCTTATTTATAAAAGCAATTGAAAGCTTTTCTAATTAAATAATGTCAGTCTTATCACATTTTTTATTTTACAATTCAGAGTGTACTTGAAGTACTTTCAATCTTTTCTAAGATCATCTTCAAAGGTAAATTACAAAGACAAACTTATTGTATCTGTGATAAAATCTGCATTCCATTGTAATGGTGATTTTTAAAAACACATGCAAACACACTCTGATATAGATAATTTAAAATTTATCCGTTGTAATTATGGAATTTTTTACAAAACAAGCATTTCAGTATAAGGGAGCTGACCAGAAATTAGTAGAAATGTAAAATGGCATTAAATGTTATATGCACTTTAATATGTTGTTCTCTATATTTGTAATAAATTTTGTTGATTGATTTTGATATAGAAGGCCTTGAGAATTTAAAGTTTTTGTTCATTATTTTTGTGGTGTAGTATATTGGTATTGTCAACAAGTATTTTTCTGTATTGTGAAGGTAGACAGGAATGTATTTTTAGATGTTGTGCAATAGAACTTGTATCTGACAAATGAAGTATAAAATGTCTTGATAATATTGTGGTTGTCAAGCCAACATATGTACTTACTTTTTTGTCAGAAATACAATCTCCTAAAGGACATTTAAATGCATTTCTTCAGGGCATAGGTGATCATGGCTCTTCACAATTTCCTATCCCTCATGGCTCATACAATCTTTATAAGCCTATTCCCTGTTATTTGCAGCTTACGGCCATATCATGGGGAAACACCAGTTCTTATATGATCACTAATGTTAAACAACACCAAACTGGGTCAGCACTTAAGTGGGTGACTCCTTGGGAATACCAGGTGTTGTAAGCTTAGATGTGCCAAATTAGAACTCAAGAGAGCCAACTACATTTAAGTTCATTATATTCACTTACTAGCAGTAGAGCCCGGCGTTGCAACAGCAAGAGATAGATCAAGTATCGACCATCATAAAGACTGAAAAATAAAATTGACAAAGATTATTGTTTAAGGTTGATGGACATGCTTGTCTTAATCAGTTTTTTTCTTTTTTGTTGTTTTTTTGTTTTTTTGGGTTTTTTTAACGGATTGGTCAAACCCAAACTCAAACAAAAACATTGTTTTCAATCGTTATGAGTCTATCGATTGAATGGAATTTTATTATAAACAATTGTCTTGTAAATGGAATTTTTAAAGCATTCTGAATGTAAAAATAAAGAAAAACATGTGCAAGACAATAAGAAACACTACCTGCCAAACAAAAGTGAAGTTTTGTTGAAATCGGTTGAAAAATGTAGGAAATCCGATCCCATATATAAAGGAACACACACACACACACAAACAACCTGGGTTTTATAATAAGTATAACTCGATATGAGTTGTCCCCCTTTCATTCTTGTGAAGCCTCTTAATCGTGTTTGCAAATTGATTTTGTGCAAAAACAATTGTGTTTTTCCAATTTTTGGCACTGTCAGAGCCACCACAAGGTAATTTTAGGCAGTCCTGTGAAGTTTTGTTGAAATCAGTTGAAAAATGTAGGAAATCCGATCCAATATATAAATGTACACACACACACACACACACAATCTGTGTTTTATAATAAGTAAGATGCGTAAATACACTTGCCAAAAATTTGAATCCACCTATTCTCCCCCACCTCACCACCACCAACTATGGGTTAATTAGTAGATCTTGTATCAGTAAAAGTCATAACTATCCCCAAAAAATTCTTACATTCTAAAAATATTTTCTGGTTTTAAATAACCTGCAAAAAGTTAAGTCATAAAAAACAAATTAATCAATCCACCCAGTTTTTTGTGCACTCAGTAAATATCAATAAAACTGTAAAAAATTTTTAAACCACCAAAATTACAAAATATCTTCAGAAACCGACGTTAAATGGGGGTACCATGATCAGTTATATAAAATTTACTAAAATACGGTTAACCATAAATAGAAGCATCTGGTGATAATTTTACTCTCTTGAGAAAGGTATGAAACCAAATCTCCTTATTGCCAGATATCAGTGAATTAAGAAAGGGGGATATGCTGTGACAGACACAGTTCTGAAAATGACTATCTGTATCACACTTCAAGATTCATGCCAGTTCGCACACATATACATTGCCGTATATAATGACAACTTTAGGAGTTCAAAATTTGCTGTACTAATAATCTGATTTACTAATGCTTGAGTAAATTGTCTGTTGGTTAGACTCAAATGACTCACAAGTTTAAAAATTGTTCCAAATTTTTTAATTTCTATGACAATTCAGTAAAAAGCAATTCATTGCATGCAAAGAGTGGGGAGAGTGGGACAGATGCACAATCTGGGCCTAATATAATTAAAATTCTTTTAGCTGACAATGCCAGCAATACTTTGTCTGATTCAAAGACTGATTGTCTTTATCCGGTTGAAAATTAAGTAATATTTGCCACAGTTCTCTCTCTAGAATTACCATTATCCATTTCCTATGAAAAATGCTCCCAGCAGTTTCCTCTTACCCCATTCTATTTTGCAGATCATTTTTTTTTTGAGAGAGAGAGAACACTTGACCCGATAAGAAATAGTGTACTTTCAGCATGAATTGGATGAAATTATTTAAATTTTAATTATCATAATTTCTATTATGGTCCAATGGTTACCACCACAGAAACTGGGACTGGCACACTAAGTTCAAATCCCAGTCGAGGATGTTGCATTTGCTTTTGTACAAATATCCTTGGGAATGGCATGAATCTGTCTCTTCTCCCTCTAACTATATGTTGAATAACAGGGTAGACTAAGCTCTTCAGCTTTGGTTGGCCACCACTTCAAGAGAAAGACTACTATGAATTTAAAACCATTTGGGTATCAAGCTATCCATCTTATGAAAACCTACTTGCTACCAAAAATCGCATCCAGCAATGGTGAGTTTGTGCACCCCCTCCCTATATTCCACAGGAAATCTGCAGTTCAATTTTAGTAAGCACAAGGCCAAAAGTATGGAGCACGCTGTGAGCATTGCAGGGAGTGTGAGGATTTTAAATCATTATAAAAACTGAAACTGACTAATTTAATCAATATTGTAAGAAATCAGTATGTTACTAGCAAATAAGAAATGTGATTGGTTTTACATTAGTAATTATAATATTTATTTATTTTTTTTTTTTTTTTAAATCATTTCATCCTATGGAAGACAAGCTATTAAGACATGTGTTTACTGAGTGAAAGAATACAAGAAAAAGAAAAATATTACTAAGAAGAGAGAACAATAAAAGAACAGGAATTAAGAAAACAAGATATTGCTTGACACTACATTTACATTTTTGAAGATTAAAGTTGGTTGGAAAGCAAGAATCTGAAAGAGAGTTCCACAAGTGAGAAGTGTGATAGAAGAAACTGTTAGCATAGAACTTATGATTACATCTAGCGGCCATTTCAACTGTTAAATGATGAGATCTAGCTGCCAATCTAGTACTGTGCTTAAATTCATAAAGCCAAAGTACCAAAAAATAAAACCCATCAGAATAATTACCTTGAATGAATTTATAAAAAAAGGCAGAGGAAAGCTATATTATGGTCGTGGAAAAGTGACTGAAGTAGAGATGCCAGGTCAGGACTAATAACATTGCAAATTCATCATTGGATTTTATCATGAATCTCTAAGTTATATAGCAGAAGCACCAAACCAGATGTAACAGCAATATGAATGATAAAACTTATATATAAAACAGTTTCTGACAAGAAAAATTGTCTAATATGACACAGTGAACCAAATTTTCTAGTAGCAGACCTAGCAAACAATACAATCTTTCTACTTCATTTTAGTGGAAAATGTTAACCCAAGAAGGTGCCATCTGAGAATGTTCTAAATATAGTGTTAAGTTAAAATCAAATTACTGGCTGGTTACATTCCATCATTGCTGATCAAACCCTGAACTAACACCAATCACAATGAATGGATGTCCCCTTGGGAAGATTTTGTGCCTTGAGAGACTATTGGGCCTCAAACTCACCCTTGACCTCACACTTGTCATCAAGTGGAACTTGTACATATGATCCATTGGTAAAGATGCAGGAAAAATGGCTGGCTCCCTGTATCACTCCAGTAAGTACCTGACTCCTCATGCTATCCTCTACCTTTACAGGCCTAAAACGTAGTATTCTTATCATATTTGGGTGGAACTGTCCATTCATCACTTTCCAGTCTTTTTAGAGTTCAAAAGCATCTCCAAGTTCTTGTGGGTGACAAATTATTTTCTACCCACCAACCTTACTCTCACAAACAGGATGTGGCAAGCCTCTCACTGCTCTATTGCTACTTTCATGAAAAGTGCTCAGATGAACCACATGCCTTGGTTCTGTCATATTTAACCTTCACACCTAGGATCTCACCCATGCCAAGATTTTTTAATATTAACTTTATATATTTCATTATTTGAATATTTTTCCACTGTTTGATATTTTATACTTTTATATACAGATATAGACATTTAAACATTAATAAAGTTTTACATTTTATATTTCATTTCAAAATATTTTTTATATATTTCATATATTTGTTTTTTTTATAATGTATACATACATATATATTATATATATATATATATATGGGATAATGGTATATAAATTTTGAGAATGATGTATGACAAAGTAGATAAAGTTTTCAAGAGACATGTTTTGTCCTATAGGGCTTCACCAGATTAGGTTTAAGTTTACACTGATGCAACTACACATGGACATGAATGAGAGATGCTGGGAATTTTAAAATCGTTTTTCGTTTATGATCTTATATATATATATATATATATAAAATATCATAAAGAAACAATTTATACAAAGAATTAAATACCAATGTTAATGTGATTAATAGTGAAATCACTTTGCTAACAGAACTTAATGAGACATTAACTTACTATCGATTCCTTGAATAATAAGATCCTTATATTTGACTTGTTGTCAGATGGAAGACATGTGAAGCACTTTCAACAGTTTCAAATTGTCATCTTCAGGGCACAATTTTCTTGTCTATAGGCAAATACTAACACGAACAATGTGTAGTCCGAAAGATGTTTTTTTAAATTATTGCTATTTATAGACAGTGATGTCATGATGCTAGAGTTCTTCTTCAAATCTTTCAGTCTGCACATCATTCATCTTAGTATTGTATTTACATTTTTTATATTTTATACTTTAAGATATATATGTTCCTATTTTATATAAATTTTAATAAAAACTTATATAAATTATTTTGTTACTTGTCATTATTTTTTTTTTTTTACTTGCATTTTATTTATACTGTATATAACAGCCCAATTCTTCACTAAATTTCTGGCCAATGACAATCCACTTTTAGTTCATAACCTACAGAGAGTGTGCAAAAATTGCTAAAATAAATTTTAGGTAAAATATTGTCAAGTTTGGTAGCTACATAAATCCACTTTTAAGTACAAAAAAATTTTGATGGTAATTTTCATCCATTTATAGCCCTGTGAACAAACTTCACAAATTGCTTTGGTATGATAATGTAATTACACAATAATAGCACTTTTATCGGTATTAATATATCAGTTACATTAAAACTAACACTAAAGTAAGAGTGAGTGAGGTGATTACAGATTCTTCTGTGAGGAAATGGTGATAAAATATATATCCCTTGTACCCACTTGTTATGCCTCTAACATTTTTAATTATTAATAATATATTGGATAACAAAAAAATAATTTATGAACACATATCCTCCTGGCATTAAATTAATGCATAATCTTTTTCCACATATTTAAATTATAACTATAATTTTGTGAAGTGAAAATTTCACTGAATTATGTTTGAAAATTTCAAAATTTTCATCTGAAATCAAGATATACAAACTTTAAGTAAAATAGTCAACAATATATGGAAATAAAGAAGCTGTCAGTTTAAACTGACCCCAGTAAAGTGTTTAAGTTAAAAAAAAAAAAGACACTAAACTGTTCACTAAGTCATGAAATTGGAGCTTTGCTTTAGATGTTTTTCAGCCAGAATTCCTGATATTTTCAACAAAGAAAGAAAGAAAGAATGAGTTTTATAGTGTGCTTTTATTATTACCAATAATAATGTTTATGTTCTTGATTTATTACATGTAAATGGCATATTATTCCCACTGAAATATAGGAATAAACACAATTTATTGTGTTTATTCCTAAATTTATTTATTGGGATTAATTTATGTAGTATATATTTTAAATAATAAAAGCTTGTGAATTTTACTATTTACATTTCATTTTTATAGTCATGTATGTTGGCTTGGGGGAAAAAAGTATTTCTTTCAGGAACAAAGATATTTGAAAAAATTCAATTCACAGATTTATATTTTAGATTGATATTGTGGTTGAATTTATTTCTATATATGACTAATGCATTTGATAAATTGTTGCATATAACATCCTTTTTGTGTTCACAAATACATTTTTTTTTTAATTTTTGCAAATTTTCCCAATGGAGAAAATAAAGAAAATGTGCTCTCAGGCAGGATTGAAACCTGCATCCCCATTTTCTTGAGTATGCAGGACAGTAGAAGAAATAAATACTAATTAAAATAAATGGAGCATCTACTCAAATACGGGTATCCACTAAAAATAATGTTTGAAGTAATAAAAATATGTTGGATTAAAAAATAAAATCCATTAATTCTTTAGAAAAATATATAATTGTTGATGCAGCTATGTTTGTGTCATCTTCAAGAGTATAAAACAAATGTAGATTTAGAATTATTGAGAAAGAAAAAAGAATTAATAGACCAAATTAAAAACCTTATGAGTTTTGACTAAAGAAAGAGAAAAGTTCTGCTTCATTAGAATTCCACACATACTGATGATGTCATCATCTGACCAATCACAATCATGATACATAGTGGAAGGCAATTAGATAGGAAGAGATTTAAGAGCTGAATTTTTTTTTGTTTTTTTTTTATAAAGAAAATAATTTAGAATTGAGTCAAGAGTTTCGGGGGATCTGCTTTGTTGATTTCCTGGAGAACAGAAAGCTAAAGCTACACAAAGTCTATGCCAGGCCTGATTTCATAGAAGTGAGGAAGAAATGAAACTAGATGAGGTGGGTGGATATAAAAGAAGAAATGAAAACTTCTATCTTTTTAAATTCTCAGATAATGTATTTTTAGTTTTGTTGATTTTCTTCATCTTTTTAATTGTGTTGTATCAAAACATTCCCAGTTAATCTATACTTCTCAGCTGTTAAAATAATATTAATGCATTTGGAGATTCAAAGATGATGTATTTTCATTATTACACTTGGTTTATTATTAATTTTGATGAATTTCTATCTTTTTGTTGCTTTTTTTATTTTCTAAGATGTTAAATCAATTGTAATACATTTGTAGTGTTTACCAAATATATAAATTATGACAGCCCAGAGGTCAGAAGAACCCTAAATAAAGTTTCTAGTTTTTAGAAAGAGAATATGCTAACAAAGTACAGAAATGTGCTACATACCTTCCCTCTGACATTGAAAAGGAAAGCTAGCAAATAGTGCAAGCTCTTTTGTAGCATTCACTAGCTTTCTTTGTAATGTCAAAAAATGTGGCCTAGAATGTGACGTCAAAGCCACCAAGTACAGAATCAGACTTCAAAGAATATCAGAGGGGTGGGTACACCAGCATAAGCAAACACAGCTAAACTTAAGATATATATATATAATCATTTCACCTCAAGCGAGGAGATAAAGCCACTCAGATACAAGGGTTTACTGCATATAAAAAAAATTTGAGGGGAAAAAAACATTATTAAAGAGAGATAATAAAATGACAGGAATTAAGGAGATAAATTTTTGAAGATCAAAATTGACTAGAAAGCAAGAAGCTGAGAGAGAGTTCCATTAGCAAGATGTGTGAGAGAAGAAACTGTTAGCATAGAACTTATGGTTACTTTGAGAAATTTCAACTATAAAATGTTGAGACCTAGTTGCCAATTTAGTACTGCACTTAAATTCATATAGTTGACATATCAAAGGGGAAATCTCATTAGAACAATAAAAATACAAAAAAATAACTGGACACAAGAAGTTATATAAACACCTAAGTTTTGAGGAGAGAGAATATCCTTTACATTCTCAGAAGATCGAATGGTCAAAGAAATACCCAAAACCACATACTCTTGATTTGGCTAATGTCATTTTGATGGTGTCTTGAATTTATACTTTTATTTTATATATGGAAAATTTAGTTTCATATTCTTATCAAACATTACTAACATAACTTTACAAATGTGTAGAATAATGCTAAAAGTGATAAGCATTTTTGCTGTTGTCTTAACAACTCCATCTATTCCAGACTATCACCACTATGACAACATCACCACCATCATTATCATCCAATATACAATATCATTTGTGTATGGATCAGTTATAACAAATTAGGAGATAAGGAAATTGAACATAGAATAAGCTGCACTAGGGTTAGTTTCACCCAACACCACACATTGCTACAAAACCAAAATATTAACCTAAAAACTGAATTCATGATCTTAAATAACCTCGTCAGATCGTGACTTTCATATGGATGTCAGGCTGGGCACAAAATCCATTCAAAAATATCTAAACTGTTAACTACATACAACCACTTTCTCCAATTGATGGTTAAAGATGGTTTCAACTAAATGAAGTCAGTAGGTTTTAGTGAGGATCATTCTACTTTGAACTTTGTGGATGGGTGTTACGAAATCGCAGACAGAGTACTTTATCAAATAAAAGAAACCACATCATTTGAAGACTTTCGACAATAGCAACAGCTAAAATGGATAGCATATGTAACTCAAAGAGAAAATAATGATATGAAGAAGATGTTGACTTTTCGCACTATCTCAAACAAAAGGCAAGGGAGGAAGCCCCTCTCAAATACTGAAAAGAGCTATAACAGTTACTGGACTTGAGAAACCTATTTTCCTTAAAACTTGTTTTAATAGATTTTATAAATTTCAACCAAAAATAGCACTGGCTGCTCAGTCAATAGATACTGAATATTTCCTTAAAAGGAAATGGCTAATATTACCATTACCATTTATCCTTGACAACCACCCCCAATCATCGCAATCATCAGCTTCTTCTTCTTCTAGGTCTTATCATTGTTTTATCCTCTTCTTTCACATCATCCATATGAGCATCCTCATCAGTGATTCATTCCAAAAGCATTATCAATTCTATCAGCCCTCCCACCCTTTTTTCTACATTATGATCATCATCATCATTGACTTTCATTTTCAGCATACCATCATTATCCTGATGATACAAGAGCATTATCACTATTTCTAACTCTCCTCCTCATCATTATTTCTACCACCCCCTCCACATCCCTATTGCCCCATGGCTGATATCACTGATGTAACTGTTTTCTCATCATCCTCATTCAGGTCATCATTTCCCTCTTTGCTGTTCCAGCTTTGGATATTCAATTCCAAACACCTCCAGTCAGTTGAAGCGAAAGTTAAGGAAATTGACAATTTTACAAGAGTTAATCTCAGAATGAAAAAGAAAAAGTGAAATAAAGAAATAGAATGGAGGCAAAAACCCAAATTACCCCTCAAAGTAAAAAGTATTGTTTTACAAGAAAGAACCGGAAAAAATTTTTTAAACTCAAATTTTGATGGATATGCTCTTTCAAAATTTTTTAATTGACTCAAAATATCTTTAATAATAATCAACATAAAAAATGAATAGCATATGTAAATAACATTAGAATACAATTGAATCAGTGTGTGTGTGTATATATATATATATATATATATATATATATATACTGATTCAATTGTATTCTAATGTCATACTCAATTGTATTCTAATATCATTTACATATGCTATATATATATATATATATATATATATATATATATATTACAGTATATACTCCTGTATTGTGACTTTTGAAGACCTAATTTTGAAGCTAATTTTAAGGGGGTCGCATGATACTCAAGATATAAAATTAGCATATGTACTGCTGGCCCTGGCTATGTGGTTGACCAGACTATATATCCATTTACTGTAGTCAAATTAGCTTCAAAATTAGGTTTTCAAAAGTCACATGATATATGAGTATATACAGTGTATATATATATATATATATATATATATATATATATATATATATATATATTTATTTATACAGCTATAATTCTTTCAAACAGTTTGGTTAAATAATATCAATAAGTTCTGTCTATCAAATGTTTATTAAATTTTTCAAATTAGTTGTTTTATGTTATTGGTAAATTTGGTAAAGTTCATATTTATTTTTATTTTATATTATTTTTTCTGAGTACTTTCAAATGATGCTACTGCAAGAGCTGGGATGACATCTAATGTCAGCTATATGCATATATACACTAAACTTGCTATGGTCACAGGCTTGTCTTACTGGCTATATTCAAATTCAACAAAGAATAACGATAATTGTTATTCCAGTCACTGATTGGAAAATAGGAAACAATATGATTTCTCACTAAATTGTCTACCTTCAACTTCAAGAAGGTGAACTGCTATCTTACTAATTTCTGGCTAGGAAGGAGGACCCTTACATTCACTGACCATCTAGGTGACTACTGACTCCTCACTGCCTGTTGATCCCTTCCTCACTGACTGCTCCTGACTGACCACCTACTCCCTAACTTACTGGGTCATTATATGGATACAGGCTGGGGTACCACCACCCCTATCCATCCACTTGTGTTCTGGTAAAGGAGACCACTCATTCAGCTTTGGTGATCAGTTTTTCAAAGGATTCTACTTTTATAATTATCTAAAATCAATAACAAAATTTTATATTTGCCAATTCAAAGGAAGGCTGAAGACAGAGCTCCTGAAAACTCTGGTCATTAAATTGACTTAAAAGAGGAACTGGAAATGAGATTCCTAAGAAAAAGAATCTATCTATTTATCTCCTAAGGATGTGTAAGAGACTGTATTGCTACACTAAATTCATTTTTAAAGACTGTTTTATGTATATTTATGCAACTGTTTTTGTTTAATTCTAGTGTTCTCACATGGATGGAACTAATTTCAAATCACTCAAGGTAACATCATTTAAACAGTCAAACTGAAATTTTTATGAAATCAACAAACAGCATTAAATTCTTACATTGGCCACATATGCACCACATTCCTGTAGGGTGGCTTGTCATTTGTAAAAATTTAGTGCAATTTACACACATATAGATCAACATATAAAAAATAAGCAAAATTATATTAATATAAGACAAATGTTAGTATATAACACCAAAATCTTATATAGGACACAGTGCAAAGAAAGACACTAAATTCTGGAGGCTGTTGTAATAAAAGAGAAGCAGCCAACATTAAATAAGGTACCTTTCTCCATAAGGGACCCTATATTGAAGTATAGGAGGCACAGTGGAGTAATCGATAGTGGCTTGTATTGAGGAATTGGAGAGCCAGGTTCAAATTCCAGTCAAATCCCTAACATTCACTTATGTGCTAATACCCTTGGGAAAGGTATGAATCCTCTTTTTCTTCCCCCAGCAATGGGTAAATATGGGTCTAAAACCTTGGATGGCAATTGGTCTACCATAGAAAGAAATAGCAACCTACTGCGGGAAAAAAATCTGCCTCATCAGTCATGTATCAAAAGATATATGATTGCCTAAGTGTGTATCACACATGGCACATAACTGACTGATATTGAAGCATAAAAAAAATACTCATTAGAATTTCTGTTTCTTTGGTGTAAACTTGACATAGGTTGGAGGAATAAAATTCTGAAATTGTTTCAGGGGGAATATTCTGACATTCATCTTGACAATCTAAAGTTCATGGAAGTTCTTTGGTTTCTGTTAAACATGTGTTTTCAACTTACTTCACATAGATTTATATTATGGTCAGGACTGTGAGTAGACTAATCTTGTAACATTGTAATTTCCTTATCAACAAGAAATTTCTTTGTTACACACAATATATAATAAGGTGCTCTATGCTTTTAGAATATTTTCTCTTCTGTGAACTCTTGTAATAAGTGGGATCATAATAATGTATTTTTTCATTGTTCAGTATTTCATCTATTTTTTAGAAACTTCTTTGCAACAATGCTTCCAATGTAACCCCAAACCTTTTAGACTTCCACCCCAAATTTTATAGTCTTTATTGCAGCAGAATAGATTTAATAAAATAAAATAAAATATTTCTTAAATCTCCTAAAGAGTATCACCTACTTATCATCTCCCTAACACTTTATAAACATTACAGCTTACAGCCTCATTGTGTTAAAACATTGGTTTCCATACAATCACTGAAGTTAAGCAATGTCAAGCCTGGTCATTACTTAGATGAATGACCATTTGGGAATACCAGATGCTGTAAGTTTGGATATGCAGTGGTGTAAATTTGGAAATTGGAGAGACAAGTTCTAATTCTAGCTGGGTTCACTATTTTCACTTATGCACAAATACCATTGGAAAATGTATGAATCCACCTCTTCTGTCCTAGCTATGGATTAATTAGTAAGACTGGTATCACTAAACCATTATTATCTAAAAAAAAATTCTTACAATCTAAAAATATATTCTGGCTTTAAATAACCTACAAAGGGTTGATAAGCCTTAGAAAACAAATCAACCAACCAAAAATTAATTAACATTAACATTCTTAAGAACAGGTCTATCAGCTAACTTTGTTTCTGAAACTAGATACTTTGATAGGCAAAACAAAAAAATCAAAGACCATGTACCAATGTGAAGAACAATCCTACACACACACACACACACACTACACTCCCCAACCATTTGCCAACCTCAATATAAACACAGGAAAATTGGGTTTTGTCAGTTCTCTCTACTCTTTCACTGGGCTGATCCTCTCCTCTAACCGCCAATAAACTAATTAGGACAGCTGTCTACTACAAAGAAGGAGGGGTCTTGCTCTCTCTCTCTCTCTTTGTTCCAACATACCACAAGCTAAAAACTCTGTTTCACAAGAAGGATACAATTTATATTTGTAAAAATGAAAATAAATCTCCCAAAATAATGTTTGCTTAGCATTCATTCATTTGGAATGTACAAACTAAAATTCTGAGCCAATCACCACATATTTATCATATACAGTAGCCTAAGAAAAGTTTTTAGCCAGGAGAAATAAACTACATCCAATTTCAAAATTTAATTACATAATCCTTATTCAACATAAACAGTTTTGGAACTAGTATGGAGTAGGTCCTCCATTTGCTAGTTTCAATGCTTGTATTTGATTTTTCATGAATTTGATCAAGTTATCAACAATCATCTGAGTCATATTTTGCCACTCTTTTAGCAATATTTCTTTAAGGGTTGCCACTGATGTGATTTTGGTTGCATGCTCTCAAAGTCTTCAGGCAAGGTGCTCCCAAATGTGCTGCATTGGATTCATGTCAGGATTTTGGGCTACCCATAGCAGTGACTTGATTCCTTACAATTCCTTCCAGGCCTTTGCTACTTTGCTCATATGACATGGTTATCCATCTTCTTGAAAAAGGTAGATATTCTTGTCAATCTGATTGGTTTCAAATAGTGGGATTAGTCCTTTCTCTAATATTTGACAGTATTTTGAACCATTCAACTACTTGTCAACAAGAATCAGCTCAGATTTCCCTCCAAACCAGAGAGCGCCCCACACCATTACTCCAACCCCTCCATGTTTCACGGTCGCCTGTAGACATTCAGTGTTCCAAGTCTCATTCTGGTTTCTTCAAACATAAACCAATTTTGAATTAGAAATTCTGACCAAATTACAGACTACCAAAATTCATAATCTTTACTCTTGAATTCTCTCGTCCAGTCCATATGAAGGTTCCTGTTAACCTCTGAAATCAAGGGCTTCTTTCTTGCAACTCTTCTTTGATAGCCTAGCTTTCTCACCATATATGGTGACATTTCCATGCTGTTGGCAACATCTTTGATGCTCTGACGACGGTTTCTGATAGCTTCCCTATTCAGTGCACTTTTCATTTGCTCAGACACAGTGCTTGGTCTTCCTGAACATTGTTCCACATGACAATGGCCTTTTTCATTAAATTTCTTGACAATATTTTTAACTGTTTGATGATTAACCTGGAAAAACTGGGCAATGTCTCTATTTGACTTGCCACCCCGATGTCATCCTATTATTTGCCCTTGTTGAAATTCACTAATTTATTTACTTCCACAAACTTTTATTGTAAGATATAAGTCAACTATTGTTCATAGATGAGAGTAGCTTGATACTAATATGGTCTGAAAAAAAAGGGAAGAAATGTTATTAAACAAGCCAAAATAGCTGTAATCAAGGGTGGCTAAAAACTTATCATAGCCCACTGTTTCGTGGATTGTTTCTTGTACCAAATGGCCTTTGGGCATACTTTCTTGCATTAGAATGCACTCCAATTTTGCTTTCATCTCTGTTACCAATATTTTATTATCCCATAACAGATGTTCTTTTGTTCAGGGATGTGTGGGTAGTGTAATGGATAGAGGCTCAGAATGAGAAATTGGAAACCCAAATTTGAATTCCTTTTCTTAGATGACCACATATTCCCATACTAAAAACATTTTTAGTTTTCCTTCTAAACTGGTTGCCAACTACTATTTAACCCATAGTTGTGGGAAGAAGAAATGGATTCATACTTTTCCCAAGGGTATCTGCATGAAAGTGAATGTTATGAACTCAATTTGAAGTTAGCTTGTCAATTTCTCATTCTGAACTAATAACCATTACACCAGCCACACATTTTTTATTTTAATATTAATATTTTTTTTTTTAAGAAAATTATATGTAGAAACAATTTTTGTTTTATTTGAACTAAATTTCATCTTCTTTTAGAGATACATATTTTTTTTCAACATTCAAAAGAAGACAAAATAATGAAAATTTAAACTAATTTTAATTAAATCAAAAGATGA
This sequence comes from Acanthosepion pharaonis, assembly GCA_903632075.3. Classification (NCBI taxonomy): domain Eukaryota; kingdom Metazoa; phylum Mollusca; class Cephalopoda; order Sepiida; family Sepiidae; genus Acanthosepion; species Acanthosepion pharaonis. Next base: position 1,155,368 of record CAHIKZ030000759.1, read on the forward strand.
TAAAACCACTTTTGGAAGAATTATTTTTCAATAATCACACAAGAAGGAACAACAGCATTATAATTTCCTTAAATATGCTAACACTCTTCAAAATTCAATAGGGACAAAAAGTAATTAAAAGAATAAATTTGTACTGTTTTATATATTTTTATATCTTCATCTTTTTTTTTAAATATAATGTCTTGGTCAATACATTTTTTTGCATTCCTGTATTGTATGAAATCCTTAAATGAAATGATTTAATTATATACATACTTTACAGATAATTATCTTCATCTTTGTTGTATGATGTCAAAGATTGACTGGCAGTCTAATTTTTTTTTCTCAAAAAAAAGAAAAATATTTTTCATGTTAAAAAATGTCATACCATGAATTTTTAGGTTTGTGTTACTTTTGGAGTATAGTGTGAGAGGTGAAATTGTGAGCTTGGGTGGGACTGGTCATTAGTTACAGTCTTAGGTTTTAGGTTTGTTGAACTTGAGTGATGTTTTAATTTGATAATGTAATTATTAGTTGAAATGAGCTTCTTGTCTCCCCCTCCGATACTTATGACACAAGGCCATTATTTTGATTGAACCACCAATCATATTAGATCCTTGGGGGCTTTTCTCCCTGTCTCCACTTTGATACACATGAAACAAAACCATTGGTCAAGCTAGCCAATTAGAGCAGTGCAATTGGTGTTTGCACCCTCATAAAAGCAGTCACCAAAAGAAGATCAAACTGGTCATTGCCAATAGTAGATCAGCATTCTCCCTGATAGCTGTCCATAGTGCCTCAATCAGCTAAAGACCTATTCTCTCTGTTGCTTTTTGAACTCCTTTGATCAGCTGCCTTCATTTAAATAGTTGAACAACTTTGTACAGTTTAGCCATAACTGCAACTGCCAGTCAACCTCTTCCTCCCAGCTCAAGAATTCCTTATATAGGGAAACTTCTTCAAATTCCTTTTGTTTATGTATTCATGATCTTAATCAATCATAGTACCAAAAATAAATGTTGTTATTTTTACACTCATTAATGATTGTTGCTGAAGTTAATTAAGTTTACTGGTGACATTGGTGACTAGTCTTTCGCAAGCATAGCCAGACAGAGAGGCCTGATATTTGAATTCTTCACTGATATTCCTGCATATACTGAAACTCAACATGGGAATGCAGAATTGGTTCAGAGTGGGATTGTCAAAGATGGACCAATAGACATGGACCAAAGTAAGAGTGGCATTCAACAAAGCACACAGAAACAGGGCCATGCAGTGCTGACAAGCCTGTTAGCAAAGTACCTGTCAAAACTTATATGATTATTTGCATGTAAAGTTTTAGAACTTTTTAATTTCAGTTACAAGTTCAAATTAAATTACAGTGCAGATTTTATCTAAAGCACCATTTCTAAAATTTTGAGGCACAAGACTATTGGTCAAGCATTATTATGGGCAAGCCAATACCATTTGTCAGGCATTATTATTGGTTAGCCAATCAGAGCAGTGCATTTATGGTTTTCACTCCCATAAAAGCAGTTACCAAAAGAGCAGAAAAGTCGCCACTAGTAGACCAACAGTCTCCCTTTTGTTTATATATTCATGATCTTAACCAATCAAAGTACCATACTTGTTAATGATTGTTGTTGAAGTTTACTGGTGACACCAGTGACTAGTCTTTCACAATCATATCTAGGACAGAGAGAAGTCAAGTCTGGTTTTAGACAGTTCCTCACCGATATTTCTGCAGATACTGAAACAAAACATGGGGATGCAGGAATGGTACAGAGCAGGCTTGCCAGAGATGGACCAACGGAGACACACCAAAGTAAGAGTGGCATTCAGCAAAGCATTCAACAACAGGACTATTGTTGTTTTTAATACAATGTCTTGTTTGATACAATGTTTTGCTTTCCTGCATTGAAATGAAACCATTTCATGATTACACACATTTTTCAGACAATTATCCTCATTCTTTTGTTTTTAACATTATTTTGGTTGATACATTCTCAGGTTGTTGATCTTGAAAGAATTTTATTATTGAATGTATATTTCAAACAATTATCTTCATAAGTGTTGTTTTTAACACAATGCCATGGTAAATACATACTTTTATCTTCCTGCATTGTAATGAAGATTTAAAATGAAATCATGTCTTAATTACATACATTTTTCAGACAATTAATTTCATCTTTGCTGTTTTTAACATATTTTGGCAATTTGCAATTTAGTTTTGCAGGGATCAGACTGTTCAGATGAATTTTTGTGTACCTTTAGTTTCTGTAGCTCAACCCAGGTTTAACTATAAATGTTGAAACTCACATGCCAGTGAGTTTGAATGGGAAGACATGTTTCTTTTGAATATCAAGTGCTTGGTTTGTGTAATTGATTTTCACGACCTAAAACAAAAATAAAAAGAATATTTTTTTCCCCTTTTTTATTAATGTTATTGCCACATATTGCTTGTGCTTTCTTCTAGGACTATAAATAGATGTGAACAAGGGACTTCAATGCTTATTTGCGCATGAAATTCTATGTGGGTAAATCCCAATCCCTTGCGTGTTGTGGTTGGTAATACTTTCTCATAACATGTAAAATTTAATTATGTTCTTTGGTGCATTCACCCACATACATTAGCCATGCATATTATAAAAGTTAATCTTTCAAAGCACATCAACATTATTTGCAAAAACTGTGTTTGTCAATCATTGCATTCACAATAGTATTTTTAAATAATTGTTTTTAGAGTATCTGTATCATATTTTTATATTCAAAAAGAAAAAAAAATGAAAGTTAAATATTTCACTAGGAGCAGTGACTCTTGCATATTCTTATTCCAAAGGAATATATGTTTGCATCCAAATTCATTGCTTGCTTTTTAATTTCACTATTTGAAAACAGGAAAATTTTATCAGAAACAAAGAACTGATATGTAACAATCAATCCTCCTATATGAAAGTGAATGCTAAACAATTTGCTTACAGATGAAAAGACTTGAAGTAACAGATGTTGTGCTTCTACTGACAGATACTGAGAATACCATGGACAAAACATGGGAGGAAGTTTTACAGAAAATAGAAACAAAATGGATGCTTAGAATGAGAGATAGTTGAAATTTCTGAAGCATGTAGTGAAGAAAGACTGCTTAGAGAATTTTAAACTCATAGCACATCTTGAAGGTGAATTAGGCAGAGGAGAAAACATTGAGTGACCTACTTTAAATTTTTGAGCTGTGTAAATGGATCATAGAACAGATCATGGGAGGTATTTCTTTTTTAGTATCATTTACATATTTTTTTAAAATATATAACTTGAATTGGTAATTAATAAAGTTTTTAATATTATACATCAATCACATGGTCTTTATTTTTACCATTTCTTTCAAGTTTTGTTATTATCTTTAAATTATTTTTTATATCTTGCACAACTCTTTTATACTTTATAAATGTTGAGCCATGACTATGTTCCTGAGAAATAAGTAAAATTGCATCTATCTCATATTGCTCATTTTCGTCTCCTTGTTAATTATTTTTTTACATCTGCCATCCATTCCCAACCAGCACACAACACACATATATACCCAATAATAACCCCCAGTTATTTTAATTTCTGCAGCTTGTTAAATGAGCTGGCTAACAATTGTACCACAATAAATGTCCTTATAATATTTATATGGTTTTGTTAGTTTGTAGAAAATAACAAATAAAAAGGCAAACTTGGACTTTTGTGCCCACAAAAAAAAAGAATGTCAAAACAATGGTTTTTCCATTGACACCACAATTATTTTAATTACCTTCACCCCTCAGCAATGTTATTTTAAAAAGTGATGATTATAATTATAATCAGTGACATGCAGAGGTTTGATAATGCCCAGGACTAACTCCTTGATTGTATGCCCCTAAGACTAATGTAGGGGGGGGGCATATAGGGCCTAGTACTGAGAAACATGAAAAAGGGAGATATTTTAAATATGTAAAAACAGATGAAACATAAAATAAACACTTTATTCAAATTAAATATAAACTAAATTTGTATTTCACCCTTAGATTGGATGCCCAGGGGCTGTTGCACCCTCTTCCCACCACTTCTGCATGCTGCTGATTGTAATAACACTTAAACTTATGAAAATGAATTTATACATTTTCTTTGTTCTTTTACAAGAAAAAATAAACAGTAAACACTATTTATTTATTATATTGTTTATCCTTATTATTTATCATTTTATGAAGATCAAATCAATTGGCAATTAGCCAATGTTTTGCCATCCATTCTAATAAACAATCTAATAAATAGTGCAAATAAGGCACAAAAGTTCAAGTTTGCCAAAAAAAAGATACCTTATTAAAATTATGAGTTCAGTCCTCATATAGTGACCTTTTTCTTGTAGTCTTGTACTAAACTAATGTTATAAACTGTGGTTTGTTGCACGAGAACAAACAAAAACAACAAAATACTGCAAGTGAGGTTGAAAGAAAAGAAGACAAGATATATTAAAATAAAATTCTTTGTATTGCCAATATAGATCAAGGTGGAATATCTCTTTGTGGGTGAGGGAAGTGACCTAGATGATGGGGGGCGGGGGAATAAGTAGGGCCTGGTGTTGAAGCTTGTGTTGAGTCTGAGGCCTCTGAGTGTGTCAGTGACAGCCTGCCTTTTCATCTGTAACTGTCATGAGTGTTGTGAATGGGTCCTTTTATGTAGTCAGAGTGGATACATAACTCAATATTTTTTGTCATATTTTTATTTTAATGACAACATTTGTGATTGGTTCCTTTTAAACTGTATTTTATATTTTGGTAAAGGGATTTGTTTTGTGAGCCGGATGTGATGCTTAGAGCCCCTGTGCAGTGGGTAATTTTTATTTTTAATTTTGCTTTCTTAGCTTTTCACATTCAGCTGACAGTTTTGGTGTGGAATGAATCAGAAAACAATCTAATTTGAAGCAGAGTATAACACTAAGTTTAGTACATATGATATATCCATATATATTATGAAATGGACTCTGGGATCCACTCATCAAGAGACAAAATTTATACAGAAAAACTTATTGATTGATTGATTGATTTTTTATGGCTTATCAGACCATTATGTGTTATTTAAAGCCAAAACATATTTTGGATTGTAAGAATACTTCTTTGTTTTGCAAGTGAATATTGAATTAAAAATCTTTTTAAAAATAACATTGATTTTTCCAAATACAAGTTCTACTATTTAACCCATAGCTGGGAGAAGAAGTGATAGATTCATACCTTTCCCAACAATTGATTAATTGATTGATTTGTTTTCTACAGCTTATCAACCTTTTTAAAGTCAGAAAATATTTTTAGATTGTCAGAATTTTATTTTTGAGTTTTTTTAATTGTTTAATAATACAAATCTTACTAATTAACCCATAGATGAGGAGGAGAAGAGGTGGAATCATACCTTTCCCAAGAATATTTGCATGTAAGGGAATATAATGGACCCACTGAGAATTGGAACTCAGCTTTCTGATTAACAATTCCAAGCCATTATCCATTATACTACTCACACATCCAAGCTTACAGCACCTGATATTCCCAAGCAGTCACCCATCTAGGTATTGACCAGGCTCGACATTGCTTAACTTTAGTGATAGTAAATTTGAGTATGATGTAACTGTAAGCCCATTTCCTAAAGGTATTTGCACATAAGTGAATATAACGAACTTGACTGGGATCAGAACCTAGCTCTCCAATTCCTCATTCTGAGATGCTATCCATTACACCACTTGTACATCTTACAGAGAAAGAGGAAGAGAGAGAGAGAGAGAATAATAGGTATTTATTAATTTACTAAGTTTAGCATAGTCTGGTGCAAGATCGCACCTTGTATTTTTCCGATATAATCCAATGTAATATTTGTAAAGATCAGTAATTATCATTCAGAAGCCAATGTCTCAAATCCCTATTTCTCTATTTTTCCCAATCCATAATTCTCTATTTATAAGGACTGCACATTGGCAGCTCTGAAGGCCAGTGTCAAATCTTGCAGACCATTGATAATGAAAATTTATTGAAATAGTCAACCCATATGATTTAGAAAACAACAGTGGGAAGGTGGAGTATTATTTTGGGCTATCTATTTTAAGCAATAAAATTCTAGTTTTGTAGCATTATAAAACTTAATTATTTGCTCTTGATTTAGCTGTAATTTATGCACATGTCAAATGGTAAGAAATGCATCATGTATCAGTCTGGCTACAAGTGCAAAATGTAAGTTTCCTTGCCAGTCTGCTATTTTCTCTTGCTTTTTATGCCATTGTATAATTACTGAAACAATATATGACAAAGTTAACTAACAAGTAAGAACTCATTTCATTTTTCTTTTGTACATCTTCTAATATGTATTTGGTTCATTGCACAAACACTATTCTCTAATTCTAGTTCCTGTAAATATGTAGTTAATGTGTTTTCTCTTTTACATTCATACATATTTCCATATTTGTTTTCACTCATGAAAAAGTGTTATCATATCTTTGTAATGGCCACATATGTAAATATGGAGCCCTGTCTACACCATTGTGCAAGATGGCCATTAACCTTACAAAAGGTTCATCTGTCCTTAGACAGGTGGTGGTGTTTTTAATCCTGTTAGGTTTTTAGCCACCTGCATCATCAGAAAAACCAGGTTGGAGAACTGGTTTAGTCACCAATGATCTAACCATATGGTAGGTAGAACTGGTATTAATCCAATAGCAAACTCATGATCTATAATTAAAAGTGAAATATATGAGAATTGAAAACAATATTTAAGCAAATATGATTTCTTGGAAGGAATAAAAACTAATGTTAAAGATCGAAACAATAAAAAAGTTATCAAAATCAGTAACTGAAAGATTCATGAAGAACAAGGAAGCTATATTGTCTTATAAAATAATAATTTATCCAGGTATATTTTGTGTTAATGAAATATATTTCCATATCCTATATCTTTTAGATCTATGTAATATGATTTATTATAATGATACAGTGGAGTAATGGATAGTGGCTCAGATTGAGGAATTGGAGAGCCAAGTTTGAATTCCAGTCAAATCCATTACATTCAATTATGTGCTAATAACCTTGGGAAAAGTATGAATCCTCTTCTACCTCCAGCTATAGGTAAGTAGCAGGACAGACTGGGTTTTATTGCCTTGAATGACAACTGGTCTACCATAGAAAGAAACAGCAACCTACTGCAGGAAAAAATCTGCCTTGTCAGTCATGTATCAAAAGATACATGATTGCCTAAGTGTGTATCCCACATGGCACATAACTGACTGATAATGATATTATAATGTATATTGTAATTGAATAATGATAATTATAATATTATATATAAATATATTATAATATTATAATGTAATATAATATATCTTTATGTTGCATTTTATTTGCATAATAAAAACCTATCTCCCACGATATAAGTAATTATTAATATTTCTAATAAGGATAGATGTTATAAGTTGAACCTTATGTTTAATTTCAAGTTGAACCTTAATTTAATTTCAATTATCTGCTCCTTATTTATTTTCCCAAACATCAGGTTGTTGATATATCTGTCAACACTTCATAAAAAACACCCACCTCTGTGATAAAAAATGCTTTTCTGTAATATTTTAAACTAAAAGCAAGTAATATTTGTTTCAATTCAAATTAATTTAAACATTAAATCAGCTAATTTTTCTCAAATAATGTTTCAGAAAAGCATATTTTATTTTTGAAAGATTTTTTAATAAAGAGAATAATTTTGTGTTGACAGATTGCTCAATATGGACAATTTTATAGATTTTACTGATAATCAGAGAAGAAAATTATTCTAATCAATTTAAATTTGTTTTGAAAAAAAAACTTCAAGAAAGATATTTTTGTTACTTGAGTGTATTTTAAACCTGAGGTATCACTTTTTTGGGAGGTCAGTAAAGTACTATACATGCTTTGGCGATCATGTCTCTTTTGACTCATGACTGACTAGGCAGAAGATTTTCTCACAGTAGGTTGCTGTTTCATTCTGTGGTAGACTGGTTGTCAACCAAGGCTATAGGACTCAATTTGTGCTTCTGTTCAACTCATATGTGATGGTGTGGGAATAGATGGATGGATTCATAACTTTCCCAGGGGTATTTGTGCATAATTGAATGCAACAAACCCGACTAGAATTCAAACTCGGCTCACCCATTTTTCATTCTGAGCTGTTATCCATTACACCACAACACACATTAGAGGTACCTAATTATAAATATATCCTGAAAACTTTACCAAGAGTTACCAAATAATACTAATTTTACTGTGAAAACATTGACTTGCATAATTAACAAGTCTGATATAGAATATTTATAAGTGTGGCTGTCTGGACATGTGCACTATCTTAGTTTGTTAACTTAAGATTGTAAATGTGTATGTCCAGATAGTAGAAAAAAATTCTTATAAAGTAAAATATGAAAGTAACTATTCTCTCCACTCCCATCTCTTTACTAAGAGATTAAAGTAAGTAAAACATTCCTTGAAATGCTCCAGGCTTAGTAGAGATAAATGATAAAAGGTCACTGGATCCCAGAGGAACTGACCCAAATTATTGGGAATTCTGACCCTCAACTACTCAACCACCACCCCATCAGTTTTATTTATTATTTGTATTTGTCAGGGGGGTAAACACGAGGCTTTAAAGTTGCTATATAGACAATAGATCAGAACATAAAACCAAAACTTTTCTCCTTAGCTGTTGTGATACACTGGCTGTGCTGAGTCAGGCAGAGAAACAGGTTTTTTTTTCCTTTTGTAAATTTTAATTGGCTTTTCAATTATTATTATTATTGTTGTTGTTAAGTTTTTTACACTGTTGTCCAATATTCATTCGTTTACATGTTCATGAGAATGTAGTTGCATGTGACTGTATCATTGTGTTTCAGTTTGTGTACCTATATGTATATTTATGTATATAAAATGAGTGGCAAAGAGAAATTTTCATTTTCAGAGAAGTGTGTGTGTGCGAGCGTGTGTGTGTAATTTTTTTTCATTGAAGTGTGTGTGTGTTTACTTTTCAGAGAAGTGTGTATGTGTAATTTTATTTTACTTTTCAAAGAAGTGTGTGTGTGTCTGTAATTTTACTTTTCAAGTGTGTGTATGTAATTTTGCTTTTCAGAGAAGTGTATGTGTGTGTGTTTGTGTGTGTGTAATTTTACTTTTCAGAGATGTTTGTCTGTGTGAATTATTTTATCAATTTGTCATTCACTAAATGCAAAATAAATAAAGGCTGCTTTCTTGTTGAGATTCCATGACTCCGGTGCCAAATACTTGTTAATTTTAGGATTTTTTCCCTAATCCCAGAGCTTATTAGGACTCCCCTTCACCACCACTCTATTAATTTTTGACTACTCACAGTCAACCCACTCAGTAGATTACTGGAAAATTTTGTTTTGAATTATATTGTGGTGGGAAACTATTACACTGCAAACTTTCTTTTAGCAGAATTAAAGAATTAAATATCGTGTATTCGATTCATTGAAGTAGGTACCCTTGAAGAATAGCTAAAAAACGTTTAAAATGCATTTTTATTTTTTAAAATAAAAAATATCTTTCTTGAAGTTTTTTTTTAAGTTTTAATTTCAAGCTAATAGATTAAATTTAAATTTAATATTTCCAATAAGCAAAATAATTTACTGTATTTCAAACTGAATTTAAATTGCTTGGAATTAATTCTTTTAGTTTTTATTATCAGTAAAAATGATCTAATCACCTATATTAACAAATCTATCAAATACAACATTTTTCACTTTATTAAGAAAATCTTTAAAAAATGAATATACTTTTTCTGAAACTTTATTTAATGAAGATTAGTTGATTTAAAATTTAATTAATCTGATTTGAAAAAAATATTACTTTTGGTTTAAAATATCACAGAAAAGCATTTTTAATACAGGGTGGGTGTTTTTATGTGGTGTTGACAACTCTCTTGATATATTAATTAAGTATATCGAAAATTCCCTAACATTATTACTTATGTTTTTGAATTTTTCTAAGGGGGACATAACTGTAATAATTACTTGATGAATATAATGTAATTTAAGTTATAAAATTTATAAACAACATTCAAAATGAGGAAAATATTTTTGATTTCATTAACACATAAGATATTTTGAGATGTTAGATTTGTTGACGATTGATGGAATTCGTTGGCAACGATACATGGAAATATTTTCGATTTTGTTAAAACATTTCATTTGATATCGATAGACATTTATTTTTAGTTTGATTTCTTCGTGATATTCTTACAGTTTGAAAGTCTTGCTTTTTTTTAATCATTTACCAACCACCTCATTTATTGAAAACCCACCTCCGTTTATTAAATTTTCTTACTTTTATAATCCCACCGTTTATTAAAGCCTCCGTTCCATCGCATATTTATTACGACCCCACTTATTTCGTATCCGAGAGTAACAGCTCCCACTTCAAAATTGTCAAAAATCCGAACTGAAAATCCAAGAAAAGACAAGTTCTGCAAATCAAGGAAAAACTGAACACGTTTGGTTGTTGTGTCAATCAGATTTAAAGTCATGCGAATAAAATTAACCAACAAAGCCTTGTAGTACTTGAAGGTACAGTTGTGGATATCCTGTGTTAGTACTAACGAAGTTTCATTCCAACCTGCACCCCAACATTGCCTGACAGACACTTTGACTTTGATGGGAACGCGACTGCAGATGCATTTAAAAAGTTTAACAGTGAAACTAATTTGTTTTGTTTTTAAAGAAATATTTTGTTTCATTTCTGTATCCTCTAAACCAGGCTTTCTCAAAATGGGAATCATATAAAAATTGTTTTTAATAAAAACGATAAAATTGCATATGAAAAAAATTGTAAATGTTGGAATTGTGTAAAAATGAATATAGAAATTATTTTAACAAAAAAAAATAAATAAAATAATAATATTAAAACTGAATGAAAAACTAAGAAAATGTTGGAATGTGTAAAAATTAGTATAAAAAATTATTTTTAATAAAACAGATGATATTGAATAGAAAGCAAGACTAATTAAAAAAATTAGAATGTTATTAACACGGTTTCTTTGAAAATGAAACCGCCAAAATGAAGCCAGGCGGTTTATAGAAAAAAAAATGAATCAAAATTGAAATGTGAAGATTTGAAAAAAGAAAAAAGAAAAAAAGAGGCTCCTAATTGATGTCATAAACCTGTGCTAGAATGAAACCAGGCGGTTTATACAAATCCGTCAAAATTATGCCAGACAGTTCACACATTATGTGACAATGATTTACAAAATGAGGTTCGGTTTTGAAGTCAAACTAGCCAAATGTAAATTGCAAACGGACGCGGTTGGATTATCGAGATTTTAACTAATGAAGATAAAAAGTATGCGCTCACTAAGGACTTGGGTTTTGATCCGGTTAGAGTCGTTTGTTTGTTATATAAGAGGGAAAATTTTGACTGCAAAGTCAGAAAGATATAAACTACACCTGGGAATAGAAAGGATGACTCAGGCGAGAAAGCTGTGACTTGGGATGATAAAATACTGATGTAGTTGCTGGTGAATAAGAAAGAAGAAAAAGAAGAATCTTCTAAATGTGATATACGATTGTCTTTTCTAAACCTGTGGGAGTTTATCTCATATTTGAAAACGCCTGATCCGAAAACCTGAATATTTTCTCTAAAGAACCCAGAAAACCAGCTTTGTCCGAGTTAAGTTACTTTTTCTCACCCCACCTTTGACCTTCAACATTTTGACTTGTGAACTTTTCGAAGTAAGGAAATTTTTTTTTTGTTGCTAAGAAATTATATTTATATGAGCTGTTGCTTTAAAATAAAGAGTGTTAAAATTTCTATGTTGTTAAGGGGGAATGTTTTTCATGGACTGTTGTTTTCTAAGACAAAACAGATTTGTATTTTGAAGAACTGTAAATCTGCTTTGACAGTTTTAGGCACACAAAGAAATTTTATGCAAGAACTATGTTGTATTCTGTGCAATTTGTATATTGTAAAAATATCGTTACCATTCTATTAAATGTTTCTTTACAAATTTTACCTCGAGTAAGTCTTGACTTTTTCGTCATCTCCTTTAAAGGTACTTGTAAATGGAAGGATAGGAGATTTGAAATCCTCCTCCTCCTCTTTTTTTTTTCTTCTTTTAAATTGCGCCTATTTAAGGGGTCGCGTAAAACTATGGTGAGGGTCGCAAGTGCAATTGAGATTTTTTTTATTTTAGTTTTAGCTTTAGGATCATAATTTACTGGTTATTGCAATTTCCCGTGCAATAAATTAACTTTGCGATTGTACATTTAAAATCGTGAACAAATAAATTTAGAATTGAAAAATAACAGTGACGAAAAATTTCCGCCATATTAAAAAAAAAACGACATATCCTTTCTGCTTTTATATTTTAATTTCATATGATTAAAGAACAAGCTGAGAAGGGCCCCATTTTTTTTACCAAATGGGAAGGTGAGGTTACGATAACGTCTTTTAACAAAAGGGGTTCGTGTTTAAAAAAGTTTAGAAACCAAAGATTAAGATTTGTTTTGTATGTGTGCGTGTTTCATTGATCTGTATTTTAATGTAAATGATTAAGTTATTGCAGTTTAATGCTAATTTGTCCAACAAATACCATAATTATAATATACTTTTCTATAAGAACCAGCATGCTCATCTTGGCTGTTATACTCAAAGTTTCAACCGTTGTGCCCACCGGCCTTCTTCAGGTGTCTGCATTCGTACTTGGTAAACTTCTTCGAATTTCGAATGGAACCCTTTATTCAAGCAAGACCGGTCGCGAGAGTATTTTGTGTGTGGGGACAAACTAAGTCAGTGGAGCGTGAGTAAAAATGTGCATACTAAAATTAGTTAACTGGGAAAGGGCTGACGATTTTCTAGATGGATGGCAGGCTTATTCAGCTTCATTCAACTTTTATGTTCGTTTATTCCATTGAACCCAGATTAACGCTACCAAATCCAGAGATTGAACTCACTACCAGAGAACCTGATATTAGCTGAACCAGTGCCTTTCTTCTTCTTCAGGATATAGGTGATCATAGCTCATCACAATTTTCTCTCCTTTGTAGATCTTATTAAATTTGTTATTTCTCTTAAACCTTTGTTCTGCCATCCATTTTATCGTTTTCATATTTCCCTCTTGCTTTCAATCTACCCAGTGAATATAAAATTTTCCAAGGTCTCTTTCCTCATTATGTGCTCTAGAAATTTCAACTCTCTTCCTGATGTTATATATAAGTGTCCTTTTTGTTTAAATTTTCTCTCAAACGTTCACCCTTGCTCACATGTTCGATCTGTGGTATTCTCAGTATCCTTCTGTAGAACCACATTTCTGTTATTTCAAGTCTCTTCATTTCACTGCCATACAGGAGGACTGGTATTACATAACAACTCAGAACTCTTCTTTTTTCCTGTTTCTTAATAGTTTGCTTAGCTCTTGGAAGGCATTTTTCGATATTCCAATGTACTTTTGGATTTCAGCGTTGCACTTTCCGTCTTCTGTTAAAACACTTCCCAAATATTTAAATTGTCGTACTTGTTTGACTTTGGTATCTCCAATTTGTAATTTTCATGTTGAGCTGCACATTTTGCTAACAAACATGCATTCCGTCTTCTTGCAATTGATCTTTCTTCCCGCTTTCCTTCACTTCCTTCTGTATGAGCTCTTGTAGTTTCCTTTCTGTATCTCTTACCAACACTGTGTCATCTTCATCTTTACTTCATTTTAATATCTTGTATATGTGAGTGTTGAAATTGTGGAACGTTGAACCTAATTTCTGTACTCCGGTGTGAGTATAACAACCAAAATGAACATGTTGGTTTGAAAAGCCAAGTATATAACAATGTTAATTCCTCATTTCAACAAAATCCGACAAGTACACTTCAGCCATCTGTCATTTTTATTAAATACTAGCAGTAGAGCCCGGCGTTGCCCAGTGATGTAACAGTAAGAGATAGATCAAGTATCGACCAACATAAAGACTGAAAAATAAAATTGACAAAGATTATTGTTTAAGGTTGACGGACATGTCTTAATTGTTTTTTTTTTTTGTTTTTTTTTTACGAATTGGTCAAACCCAAACTCAAACAAATGCCTCTTAATCGTGTTTTCAAATTGATTTCGTGCAAAAACAATTGTGTTTTCCCATTTTTGGCGCTGTCAGAACCACCGCAAGGTAATTTTACGTAGTCCTGTGAAGTTTTGTTGAAATCGGTTGAAAAATGTAGGAAATCCGATCCAATATATAAACGTACAGACACACACACACACAACCTGGGTTTTATAATAAGTATGATATATGATATATAAATCTACAAAAAATTATAAACGTTGCTTGTCTTGTAATGAAAAAAAAAACGGCTGTACTGGAATGCGTCAAAACGAATTAAACACCGCCAGCGTGAAGGCATGCAACTGAAACGTGCGTAATATGATGGTGAACGTGTTCATCTTGGAATTTTCCGTTAGTTGATTAGTTACTAAAAGGAATTAATCAAACAACTTCGTACAAATCTTATGGGGGCACTTCGAAGTGGTGTAATGGTTGGCAAGCTTGTCTCGCTAGAACAATTACGACTAAGTAGTGAGTTCGATCGTCATACCCATACTTTTGGCCTTGCGCCGCATCTGAGCTACGCTTAGAAAAATCACTAATGCACCTCGATGTGGTGTAATGGCTAGCAAGCTTGTCTCACTAGAGCCATTACAGCTGAGTAGTGAGTTCAATCCTCACTGGGTGCCCCATGCTTTCGGCCATGTGCCACATCTAAGCTGCGTTTAGAAAATTTGCTACAATTATTGTATATTTTACAATAATAAATAAATACAGTGTAACCCGGATATAAGAGAGTTGTCGGGACCGGAGAAGAAGTCTCTTATATCCGAGTTACACTGTAGTACAAATCTTATGGAACTCTCCTGTCATATTGTTCATTCCCCGGGGCGGGAAGTTAATAATCTGCATACGTAATTATCCTCAACGTTTGTACAAAGACTTGTAATTTTTTGTAGATTTATATTTTTATTTTATACTTGAAAAAAAATTAAAAATATAACTTGAAGCCACACATTCTGTGGAAATATTGCTTAACATTGTCAAACACTGTTTTTTTTTTTTCTTAGATCGCTCTCTTCTCTTAACTATTATTATTATTATTATTATTACATAACTCATGCAGATAATAAAAATCGCTGAGATTCATCACATGCGACAAAAAATACAAGTCTCTCAATCTTGTGGTTACTAACAACTCGTGAATACAAAAACTACTTTGTAAAAACTAATGTTGTATAACAATTCTCTTGCCCTTCAGACCGTGTTTCTTGAAAAAAAAAAATACGGAAAAACTAGAAACGCTGCATGTATTATTTATACCAAAACATTTATCCCGAACAGACTGGCTTTTCATCTCTCGGAGTAATGTGCCACCTGTAAGCATATAGCACAAATCCATGGCGCTCCTAATTTCCACCAGATTTTCATCGACAATACAACCGTACTCTACCAATCCAACTGCAAAAGTGATTAAAACATTTGAAAGTCCTTCACATTAAAGGACAACAATCCGCCATCAATAGTTGAATCTAGGTGCGCACGTGTTAGAATGTTTTTGAACTTTAAGGTCATTTTAGCCACGTGACGCTAAAATCTATTTCACAGCTATAGTATGTGAATCCAAGTTCATTTCAAACTTCGAACCGTTAACAATATATATATATATATATATATATATATATATATATATATATATATATACACACACACACACACACAATTGTTACAACGCTGTTTTGCACGTGTCACAAACCACTGTGAGTCTGATCTTCATCGGGTGTTGTTTGAAGTTAGTCACTGCCTGTTAAATTTTACTACTTGTTCTACACTCCCCACGTGCCAGGTGGAAAACGGGGTCGAGATGGCAGGGGTTGAGGGAGTGATAGATGTTTGGGTTTGAAAGGGTATATTTTCTGAGTTCGGATCAGTTAATCAGCTTTTATTCTGATGATCTCACTCCTAGACACGTATGTCGTTCCTATTTATAAACAGTAGTATCTGGCTACCTTCGTACGTCAGCTGGGTGTAACGACCCAAAAGAATAATGAATATTAAACAAAACTTCGTCCACTTCAAAAACTCAAAGGGGTAAAGGAGCAATTAAAAGGAGCGTGTTTGTCTTTCGTTTCTCCATTTTCTTTTACTAGCTTTTCTTTTCGCTTTCTTTTTTTATAACTTACTCTCTCTACATTTCTTCCTTCACATCTTCCTTTCCACTTCCTCTTTCTCCTTGCATTTCCCAAGTCTGCCGTCTTATAGAAATGAACAGATAAGCAGTTGATGGTTATAGTGTGTGTGTCTGTAAGAATTTTTTTTGTTGAAAAAATTTACAAATAATCTGACTGTAGTGGTTTACTTAGCTTAGATGTGGCACAAGGCCACGTGTATATAACACCAAGTGAGTATCGAATTCACTAATTCAGTCGTAATTGATCTTGCAAAACAAGCTTACATGAAGTGTCCCTGTTGACCGAACTTTAAGAAGGGTTGGTACGCGGAAGTAAATTTATAGACTCTTGATGTGGATACATTTTAATTTGTATTAACTAATTATGTGTCTTGTTATAAAAATCTGTTCTGTTTTAGTCAGAAAATAGAGACTTTCATATGGATGTCATACATGGTGCCAAACCCGTTTTGAAATATCTAAACAGTATACAACCGCTTTCTAAGATCAATAACTAAAAATGATGTTGAGCGAGTGAAACTCGAGGGTCTTGGCAAAAATCATGCTTCTTTGAACATTGTGGCCTGGCCTGCTGAATCACAAGCAAAAAACTGTACCAAATAACAGAAATCACATCACTTGAGGACTACCAACAGCAGTAATAACTAAAATGACTAGCACATGTAACTCGAAGAGAAGATGAATCTTTTCTGTTAATTCATCCCAAAATAAAAAGAATTTATATTTACTAAAATTCACACCAAATTCTCCCAGAGCGAATTTTTTTTTCTTTTTTTAATTGTAAAAAATTTCATGTAAGTACTTGAATATCATCCGTACTTAGGAAATCTGAATAACTCCCTGATTTTTGGTAATTTTTCATTCTAAGGGTTGGAGTTGTTGCGAGGCAAACTAAACAAATTTTGATTTAAAATTTATAATTTCAAAAGAGTGGCAAAAATTTAATAAGAAGCAAATAAACTTTGATTTAAAATTTATAATTTCTTGGGGTGAATTTAATATTTGCGATAAGTAACTTTACCTTATTTGGGGTGAATTAACAGAAAAATCCGAGAAAATAATGACATAATTATTATGTTGACATTTTTTAAAACCCTTCTTCAAATAAAAGGTTAGAAAGGAAACCCCCATCAATACTAGAAAGAGCAATAACAGTTACTGGATATGAGAAACCTATTTCCATGAAAAATTGTTTTAAAAGAAAGATTTTATAAATTTCAACCGAAAGCAGTATTGGCTGCTCAGTCAATGAATGC
Source organism: Acanthosepion pharaonis (assembly GCA_903632075.3). Classification (NCBI taxonomy): domain Eukaryota; kingdom Metazoa; phylum Mollusca; class Cephalopoda; order Sepiida; family Sepiidae; genus Acanthosepion; species Acanthosepion pharaonis. The sequence goes on from CAHIKZ030000759.1 coordinate 1,172,844, forward strand.
CAAATGTTTCCTTGTAGGGAAAAGGTTAATATTAAAATTACTATTCTTACTTGACTTGATGATTTATCAATTGATTTCATCAGTTTATTACTTATTACTTGGTCTTTTTTTTTTGCGGTTCCTACTTACTATTTTTTAATTTCTGAAACTTTTTTAACCGGATTGTTGTTTCCATTAAAATTACGTACATAGATTATTTTACACTGTATTCCTTTTTAGTACTAACCTGAGTGTTACCGACATCGAAAGATGCCTTCCAAAATTTAAGCAGAGTATCAAGAAACAGGAAAATATTGTTAGAAACAAAGAAAATAGTACTTCTGTTACGTAATATCAATTCTCATATATGGCAGTGAATGCTGGACAATCTCTTCACAAATGAAGAAGCAACGGGAATGTGGTTCTACGGAAGGATACTGTGAAAACCATGGCCCGAACATGAGAGCAACAATGAAGTTTTAGAGAAAATGGAAACAAAAAGAACATTGATGCTTAACACCAGGAAGAGATAGTTGAAATTTCTAGGGCGCATAATGAGAAAACAGGGCTTGGAAAATTTGATACTCACTGGGCAGATTGAAAGCAAGAGGGACAGATGAAAACAATGCATAACCTACCTAGTGAGCTTCAGTAAATGAATGGCGGAACAGGGTTTATGAGTGATAGCAAAAAGAAAAAAATATTAAGAGCTACAAAGGGCAGGAAATTGTGTGGGGAGCCATGATCGCCAACGTTCTGAAGGGACACGGCACATAGAAGAAGAAGTGGTTCCAACCTAAAAAGCATAATCCAAAATGACACCTACGCACAAAAAACGCTCAACCAATAAAAACACCAGGAATCAAATCAACCGATTGGTAGATTACCAAAACAAGAATTGCGCCAAAACATCCTGAGACCAATTTTTTTTCATTCGGACTCGCCGATCGATTGCCTAATTAACCCACGACACTCAAAGACATAATTTTGCCGCGCATTATTTTAACGAATTTTCCACTGACTCATCTGGAACAATAACAAAACCAACGACAACAGAACAAACAGAAACGCAAAAACTACCGATTGTTACCCGGACAAAATCAGGAAGAAAATATGGCCAACTAAGTGTCATTCTCATTAATGGCCGTTTCCTTTTTGGTGACCGTTAAAAACACCAGGAAGTTAAGGTCTGGAATCTACCAAAACAAGAATTTTGAACAAACCTTTTTTTCATTGGTGGCGTAAGTTAATTTTTGGGAATTTTCCACTGACTCATCTGGAACAATCTACAAACTACTTTTTGAACTCCGAACTAAATTTCTTATATACATTGATTCACAAATCCTTACACGATACGTAAACACGAACAACGTTCCAAGGCAGACAAGCAAACTTATTCAAAAACTCAAAATCTAATAATTACGAACTTTCATACACAAAACACGAAAACAACAAATATAAGACCAGCGACATCAAACATTACCCATAACCAATTAAACACGCATCATTCCAAATTTTCGTTAAAAAGTTTAATTGTATATAAAATGCTTTTATTTGTTTGATATATATATGTCTCGTTTTTAATTTGAAATCTTATGTTTGTTGTATATTTTGTTTGGGACGAGGTTCAGACACGCAATGATACTTACGAAAAAGCCTTCTGAGAAATTAATGAATCTAAAGTCCCAACAAGAGTAATTCTCTACCTTAAAGACCTTTTTTTCATTCGGACTGGGGGTGCCAAACCCCGAAGGTCGCAACAAGAAAATTTGTTGCAAATATATACTGTGTCATTCTCATTAAGGCCGTTTCCTTTTGGTGACCGTTAGTTAAGGTCTGGAATCTTTTGAACAAACCTTTTTTTTCATTGGTGGCGTAACTTTTTAGCAGATGTAGTGTTACAGGGACAAAAGGATGTCACCACAGGTTTGGAATCCCAGGTAACAAGCTTCTCTCAGAAATTTTAAGAAGAAAAAAGTACTATATGCGCTCTGATCCTAGACAGAGTGCACAGATACTACACTCTGATCTTATGCCGAAATAATTCTTCACACACACACACACACACACACACACATCGCGACCGCTGTTTACAGTATCCACTTTCCTTCTTTAGCGTAGTGAGGGAGATTCTGTCGCAGGGATTAGAATCTCCGGTACCAAGTTTTTCTCGGAAGATGAAATAACAGATACTACAATTTGATCCAAGCCCGAAGGACAGGGATCATACATTCTGATTCTAGACAGAGTGTACAGATTCTACACTCTAGGCCGAAATACTTCCACACACATTTACTGAGCTAAGCTTCGTGTAACACAAGGTCAAACATAGGTGAACGGCGGCTTTCATCAAGGTTCGAACATCGACCATTCGTTCTAATTGTAAACATTCAATACTTCAGACTCTATACATACATATGTTGGGATCTGTCTACCCAAGTTTTTGTTGCTACCTGAGTGTCACGATTCCAAACATTTAACAACAACAACAACGCATCTTTTAAATGAAACATATAAAAGGTTATTTTCTGGAAGGAAAGTAGAAGCAATTGAAATAAGAATTATCTATTCTTTTCAGAAATATACAATAACATAGTGTTCAATTTTTCTTGTAGTGAAATTTGTTTTATAAAGTAATTAAGCGTTCTTAGTGCAATATGAAATGTGTGGACAGACTTACTTTATGACGGTCAGTTTAATATGTCTGTCAGTGCGTAGATAAGGCCTTGGTCAGTGGCTGCTGGCTCATTCTTTCATTGTGTGCGTGTGTACACACGTGTAGATCAAACAATCTTTCAAAATGGTTTTGAACCCCGGGAAGCAGTATACTTCTATTTTTATATCTGTAAGGGAGATCCAAAATCTAATTTCATATAGAGGTGTAACTTTTTGAATACAAGGTTTTCATTAGTGAGAAAATAATTTCACACTGACTCGTGAAAACATTTTCTCGAATTTTCGGGAGTTGTGAAGGGCGTTGTTATTGCCATTTTCTAAAAGGCCTAAAATAACACGTGATAGGTCTACAAATACGACCGCCAAGTATTTTGGCGATATTTGCCCTAGTAACGATTGTTTAATGTTTATCCAGCAAAACCTCCGATGGGATTTTATCGGTTGAAAAATATATATAGGTTTTAATTCATATGCATACACACATACATACACATACGAGATCACGTCGAAAAATATCAACCTTGGATATCTGAAGAACAGTTTGTGCGGCTTTGATGCAACCAATAAGCGGAGACCTTACTGTATTGAGTCACTCCTCCCTGTGACCCTGGCATGCATAACAAAAATATTCAATTGATTAAGGTTTTCAATGGGGATTCAGTGTACGAAGCTCAGATAAACTTTTGGGATTAATGTTTCGGTCATTGTTGGTATTCCGTTCAAAGAAATCTACGTTCCGAAAGCGGGGTCATCAATCGGAACACCCGTAAAAAAGTTGAATGTGTACTGGTTGCGATCAAAGCAAAACGCCGATTGGCAATGCCAGAATTAAATGAAGATTTGTGGAATTAATCAGATGCCAGGGAAATGTCCGACCATGTTTAATTTCTTTATTCACATCACACTTTTTTTTTCACAAAACACCGTATCACCCAGTCCTGTCAGTCCATTTATCCCTCGCTACAATCCTATTTTACATTATCGAAAAGAAGACCGTGGGGGATATTACGAAGAATGCAACAAGACAGTTTTTTAAATTTTATTTTATACTGGTATTCAACCTATACAAGGCCCAAGAGCCATTAGAGGAAGAGGTTTACAGAGTTGATGGCGGCTGTTTTGAAAAGTGAAAAGACGCTGGGATACGTGTGCCATATTTCAAAAATAATACTTTGAAAGGTCTAAAGCTGTATTCCTCGTGATATTTCAGTTAATATTAAATGGTAAGAACATTTCCGAACAATTTTGTATACCATGTTAGATGTTATCATACAAGTCAATGATTTCACAATAAAATTAAGATTGAAAAACGGGTGTTAGTAAAATTTTCAGTTTATAAAGATATTGATATAATAAAAAGACATGAATTTCAGTATATCATATCTGTTTTTATAGAAAATATTTCCAATAACTTATTGGGTGGTATAAATTTTCATTATGCAACACAAAGGTTCTGGAAATAAATATATGTAATAATACAGTAATTAATATTTAAATGTAATTATACTTATTACAATAGGTAAGATGATAGGTCGAGTAATATTTGGGGCAAATATTGTAGGTGTTGTTATTAGGTTAGTGGTCATCGTGTGAAGTTGAGAAGTTCTCGTGTGTTGATGAACAAAACTAAGTGTTGAATTGGTTGAGAAAATAGACAAACAAGACGGGATAAAATTTTTTAATTCTATTGGAAACATTTTCGTATAGAGAAGATTTGCAGAGTAATTCCTAAAAGAAAATGCGAATTCAGGAAAGTTCTTATGAGTGTCTCTGTAGAAAGATGAAGAAAAAATTGAATTTACTCTGTTGATGAATTAAAAAGTGAGTGGGGTGTATTGTCTACGTCATGTGCGTCTGTTGCACGGAACGCTAATTTTAGTGTCCTATCCCGATCTCGATCCGAAATAAGAGAGCTAACCTCTTTAGATTCACACCACACATGAACATGAGCTGTTTTTTCTAAGCATGCCCAAAAGATGAAAAGGGTTTCCTGCTGAGAGGACTATCAATGCATTCGTGTCTAGTTTAACGTCTGCAATAAAATTATAGGTGCTTTCAAAGTTAATGATGACTCAAAATAAATACAGAAAATCATAAGTTCTTGGATAAGATATTTTTTGAGTGAAGCCTGTCACAGCCAAGAAACTTTAAGCTAAATAATATATTCGCATATTACAAAGGTTGTTGGGATACGTCTACCCTGGTTTTTGTTGTGTCGGGATTCCAAACATTTAACAACAATAATACACCTTTTAAATTAAACATAAAAAGGTTATTCTTTGAAGGAATAATAGAAGCAGAACATCAGTTAAAATAACATTTATATATTCTTTTCAGAAATATTAAAGCATTTTTATTTGGTTAAAATAACTATGAAAAAATACTTCAATTAAATGTTTGAGGTAACATTTAATTTATTATGGCACACAACAAAAACAGATGACACAAGCCGAATTAAAAAAAAAACCGACGATAAATTTATTGCTAACACACAAAAAACAAAGAATTACACAAATTAAGTACTTTGGCCCGAAATGATGACCAATGACATGGATGTAAAAATAATCAATGAAATTAAATATACCTTTTTTACAATAGATTTTACAATGCTGCATAAAAAAAGGTTAAACAAGATAAAAATAAATAAACAAAGGAGAAAATACTTCTGAATAGCTCTCAAAGAATAGGTTCAATTTTCGAAGCAAAGTCCGTGGTAACAGCGAAGGATAGAACAATCACACCAGCTGAAGAATTTTCTTTGATGTGGGAGTGACTTTGATGTCCCTTTCAATTTTCGTCTGGTGTTCGTCAAATTCCTTCTGTGTTGTTTTTCTTCCTGGACTGGGGTGACTTGAGTTTATGCAGTAGCTGTTCGTCGACTCCTTGAATTCAATCCATGGCTCTCTGTTTATTCATCCAGGTAGGCACTAGATTCACTTCTCGAAATTTGGAAGGAAACCTTTTGATTGGTTCCGAATGAAAAACAAACACAGCTATTTTCCCAAAAATTGAAATGTACCAAAAATATTTTTGAAATTCAAAAGTTTAAGAGCCCAACGCAGCATCTGTTTTATGTCAGAAAAGCAGACGATACACGCTCAAGCAGCTTAAATTTCTTATAATATACAATAACAAAAGCTCTTCAATTTTGCTTGCAGTGAAGTTTGTTTTATCAGGCGTTCTTACGGTAGTGTGAGATATGTGTGACAAATTTTATGACAGTATTTGTGAGTTCGTAGACAAGGCCTTAGTCGGTGGCTGCTGGCTCATCATTTCCATTGTGTGCGTGTGTGTGGGTGCGTATGTACGCACGGGTAGATCAAACAGACTTCCGAAATGGTTTTGAACCTCGAGAAGCAGTATGCTTTTATTTTTATATCCGTAAGATAGACCCAGAATCTAATTTCACATAGATGTGTGAACTTATTGAATACAAGGTTTTCATTAGAAAATAATTTCACACTGGCTTGCTCGAATTTGCGTGAGTGGTGAAAGGAGTTATTATTGTTATTTTTTAAATGGTCCAAAAATAACACGTTGTATGTCTACAACTACGTTCGCCAAGTATTTTGGCGGTATTTGCCCTAATAATTGTTGTTTATCAAACAAACCTGATGGGATTTTATTGGTTGAAAAATATATATATAGAATATATCCTATAAGCCAACTACTGCCCCCCCATTGCTAGAAAAAGCATGCAAGACACCATATTAACAGACCGGTCCCCAGTTTCTCCTGATATTAATCCAGTGGAAAACTTGAGATCATTAAAAATAATGTATATGAAAATGGAAAACAGTATTCAAAGATGATCTTTTGGAAAGTATAAAAACTCCTGCAATTAATTTAAAATCGAAACAGCAGAAACGCTAACGAAGCCAATGAATGAAAAACTGATGAAAATTTTAGAATGTCAAGTAGCCTATATTACCATGTAAAATAATAGTTTATCCAGATATATGGAATATTGTTTTAATCAAATATAAATTTCTATGGTGTTGCAGTGTGTATGCATTTGAGTGTCATATCACTTCGGGCACCAATTTGTTACGTGTCTACTCCTAGTCGGACTAAAAGCAATGGCAAACAAAATTTACACATGTAAATGATAGCTCGTCATTGTTAGTAGAAGTTAAAAGAAATGGAATAAATTTCAACAAGGCGGTATTTTCATGTGTTTTTTTATATAACAAATATACTCGTATGAATGCAAAATACCTGAAAAGAAGACTTTAAAACAATCTACCTATTAAGAAATGTGTGTTTGTACGTATGCGTGATATACGCGCGTCTGTGTATGTGTGAGTGTGTGTGTGAATGTTCAGTCACTAAGGGAAAATATATCCCCAAGCTGGGAACAAGTTAACCATGTTATTTCACTTTCGACAATGATTTTATAGACATGTGTGTGTATGAAATGCTATGCAAAAATACAATGAATGATAATGAAAAATTGTTTGCTAGTTTCCTCTGTTTCATTCAAAACAATCATTTGTCTCTACTGTTTGAACACTGGCCCAGAATGGTTTGTTGGGATCCGTCTACCGAGGTTTGTGTTGTTATCTGAGTGTCGATATTCCAAACTTTTAACAATAACAACAACAACACATCTTAAATAAAACATATAAAAGGTTATTTTCTCGAGGAAAAATCGAAGCAGAACGCCAGCTGAAATAAAATTGATATATTCTTTTCAGAAATATACAATAACAATATAATGTTCAATTTTCCTTGCAGTGAAGTTTGTTTTATAAAGCAATTAAATGTTCTTAGGCGATGTGAAAAGTGTGGACAGATTAACTTTATTATGGACAGCCTAATCTGTTTGTGAGTTCGTAGACAAGGGCTGAATCGGCAGCTGGTGGTTATTCCCTTCTATTGTGTGCGTGGACAAGTCGGCGGCTACACTCTGTCGTCTCTTCCATTGTGTGCGTGTGTGTGTGTGTATGGGGGGAGGGGTTAGTGTGTATATGCACATGTAGATAAAACTGGCCTCCGAAATCGTTTTGAACCCCGAGAAGCAGTATGCTTTTATTTTTGTATCCATAACGAGATCCAAAATCTAATTTCACATAAAAGTGTGAACCTTTTGAATACAAGGTTTCATTGGTTAAAACATAATTTCACACCGGCTTGTGACAATCTTTTTCTCGAATTTGCAGAAGTGGTGAAAGAGTTATTATTGTTATTTTTTAAATGGTTCAAAAATAAAACGTCGTAGTTCTACAACAACGCCCGCAAGTATTTTGGCGGTATTTGCCTTTGTAATAACTGTTTATTAAAAAAAAAACCTTCTGATGGAATTCTATTGGTTGAAAAATGTCATTCCTATAGGTTCACACAAAGGATAGTGCAAAAGTCTGCACTATTTAAACTTTGTGTAACACTTCGTGTATGTATTGTTCAATATAAGGCTAGGTTCAACCCTGATTAAAGATTTTCATGTTCCAAATTGAGAAAAAAATCTCTTAGCTTTGTTTATGACATTTTTTTTTACCTACTGTTTAAAAATAGGGTAACATTTTTTTCATAAATGTATAAAGACAATATTCATCAATTAACAGTGATATATTTATCTGAATTTTTAGATGAGTGATTATCAACATTATACACTAACTATAACAGCCAAGATAGGGACAATAGTCTAAATAAACCAATATATAATAGTTAGGTACCTCTAAAATTCGGGTGTTTTTTGGAAATGAAAGCAGAAAACCATTACCTCCTGCTAAAAAAATGTTAAAAATAAGGGAATTATCCAATTCAAACGAAATTTTCAGTTCTTATTCATTAATGAATTAATTCTATACTGAATATTTTATTTTATTAGAAAATTTTGTGGAAATACTTTTGTGGGTTTGTTCTATCCCACCATTTTTGATATCGTGTGTACTTTTAAAAATTGGGGTGAGGTCGATTTTTTTACAGTTATATAAAAAAAAAATCCCAGAAGATATTAAAAGATTTATACAATGCCAAGTGTGAAGATGCTGAAAATTCGTCTTGAATCTACAAAAATAATTCAATAAAACTCAAAACATGTTTTTGAGAGCTGGTGATTGCATAGTTTAATAAAATACATTATTTTCTTTCAGATTGGGTAGAAAAATATCTACACTCAAAATTTCTTTCTTTAAATTACTTCACATTTTTCAGTGCGATTTTGAAATTTATTCCGTTGCTGTTCGTCACAATTTTTTATTATTTAATAAAGACACGTTTAAAGAATCGAAATTGTAGTTTAATGCCATTTTTGAGTGTAATCATTTTTTGTTTTTTCATTTTAGCAGCTGCTAAAATTGTTTGTATGTATGTTTAAAAAGGAAATAATTCTTTGACTGATTGCTCTTCCCTATCGGAAGAGTAACATGTGAATCCATTAACTCTTAAATTCAGAATAATTAAAAAAAGAAAGCGCTCATTGATTGTAATTAAATAATTAAAAATAAAAGCAATGAATTAAACTGAAAAGTATCATTCCACTAGTTTTTAATTATTTTTATACTTCTAATGTAGTATAAAAAATAAAATTGTTCATTCTACTAAGTTTAATAAAAGCGTATAGAATAACAAAATTATATTCTTAAACTATTGGTTTTCTAAGGTTAAAGATAATTCATTTTTAAATATCAATATCAATTTTATTGTATTGCTGGTGTTCTGTATTTATTTAATTTTTAAAATATCTTCATGCGCTTTTTAATTCAGGAATTATGGGATATAATTACTGTTGTTGGCCTATGACATCAAAGGCTACCATACACATTTTCATTATGTTTAACGCAAAAAGTAAGCATTACATTTACACAATCCAGTGAATTAATTCTTAAATTTAGTAACTTTGAAACACATCTCTAGGATGAAGATTGGATTTTTTAAGAGATTTTAAAAATTGATTGTATACATTTTTCGTTTATAATGGCAATTCAATGAGTGACTGATAAACGTGCCAATGTTTTAAAAATGTCTAAAACTTTATTTACATACGGAAATTTACTTTTTCTGTTAATAGGGATAAGCCTTAGGCTATTATCTTGCAAAAAAAGATTTAGATAGAAAAAATACTTTTAAATTATGGAATATGCGGGGTTTTTTTTTGGGGGGGGGGAAAGGAAATCCATGGTATTACATAATAATAAGAGTATATTTCTTCATGAAAGAAACTGAAATTTACCAAGGTTAAAAGTTTTCACTTTAAAATGTTACCAAATTAAAATTAATATAATCATATTCTTCCTTTTAAAAAGTAAAAAAGGGGAGGGAGGGGGAGAAGGGAGGGGAGAAGGGAGGGGGAGGAATTTCAAATAGGGATTGCAACTCTTATAAGTACTTTTAGAAGCGCTAACAAAAAAGACAAGAATCTTATTCAAAATTAAATTTGTAAAGAAACAAACGTTTATTAAAAGGAAAAATACGATATATAAATTGTACAAATTACAATATAGGACTTGAACAAAATTTTCATTGTGTGCTTGAAACTATCAAAGCAGGTTAACAGTTCTTAGCAATACAAATCTGTTTTCCTCATGAAAAACAAATCTTTTCCTTAACAAAAGAATTTTATTTATAGTTTTTAGAACAATAGTTCGTATAAATCAATTTCTTAGTAAAAAAAATTTACTTACTTCGAAAAATTTACAATTCAAAATGTCAAATGTTCAAATGTTGAAAGTCGAAGTGGATGAGAAAGGGTTGACTTACCTCGAGCGAAGCTCGTTCTCTGGGTCCTTTATACAAATGGTTTCGGAAGAGACGTTCTCAAATATGAGACAAACTCTCATAGGTTTAGAAAAAATATTAGAATGTGATAAATTCTCACAAGTTTAGAAGACGTTCTTCGTAAAGAGAATTATCGTAGGTTTTAAAGGGTTCTTCTTTCTTCTTCAATATCAATAATAGTAGCAGGTTTTCTTTTATCATCCCAGGTCACCGTTTTTCTCACTTGGGTCAACTCTATTCCCTTCTACCCAGATTATAACTTCTACACGCCCAGGTGAGGTTTAATCCCTTTTGTCCTAGCAATCAAATTTCCCCATCATATATTGCAAACAAGTGGATCAAAATAATTGGCTCAAAATCAAACTCCTTAGGGGGCTTATACTTTTTATCCCCATTCAAGAATCACTACCCAATAAAACCGCGCCTGTTTTCAGTTATATTTGACTATTTTTTTTTTTTTGTTTTTTTGTTGTTTTTTTTTTATAGCATCAGAGCTAGGCTCATCTTGTAAAATTTTGCCATGGGAAATTCAAACCGTTTGGGCTCATTTTCGCATTTTGGGTTTTTTTTAGGTCTTTTTTTTTTCAAATCATTACACATCAATTTTTATTCATGTCTTTTTATTTTTGTTTTATTTTTATAAGCCCTTATTGAAAAAAAGAATGTGTTAGTAGCATTCTAATTTTCTTAATTAGTTTTTTCCTACAATTCAATATTATCAGTTTTGTTAAAAATAATTTTTCTGTTAATTTTGACACAATTCCAACATTTTAATTATTTTTTCTCATACAATTTTAATATTATCATTTTTATTAAGAGTAATTCTTATGCTTTCTCCGTTGTCACGTTTTGTTTTGTTTTTTGTTTTTGTATTCTTTGACCTACAAAACATTTTCACATCAAAAAAATAAAAAAAAATACTCATCCCTAATAAGAAGCCAAGAAATCCTGTTACATATGGATTTTCCCAAAATATAACGAAGACAATTAGAAAATAAGAAACTTTCACACCAAATTTCATGAGATTCAGTTCATGAATTATTAACGTTATAATAATTTCACGTATTTTGGGAAACAGCTGGAGAATTTGTGTCTTATTTGCATTTAAGTTTCCTGCTTCATATCGCAGTCTATTTTCTATTTGTAACTGCAAGAAAATATAAAAGACTTGTATTTTTACTTAAAACCTTAGAACCATCAGTATAACTCGCTCGCAAAACGGAATATCAAAAGCACAATGACACCTTTATGGGACAAAAAATAGAGTAATAATCTGGAGTACCGCGAAAACGAGATTGACGTAGAGTTTCTGATAAATCCTTCGAGAAGAAAACAAATAGAAAATAAAAATAACTAAGACGACATTTGGTCTTGTTCACGGGAAATCTATTATATTCAGACTGACATCTTTGTTATTTTTAAAACAATGAAATTAATGTCAATCGGCCTAGATCAAGAAGTGCTCTTAAGAAAATTTCACAATTTCATATGAATCTCTACTTTTAAGGAACGTTTGTTCTGGCTTTCTTCAGACAAACTCTGACGTTTCAACTATCTACATGTCATCATGTTCAGAGAGTCAACCTGAATCTTTGGTTTCCCTGACAAATGAAATTGTCAGAACTACAGCTCAACCAACGTTTATGCTAAAAGGAAATTCAAAGCATTAAAAATCCATCTCCGACAATTTTTGATCAGTGATCTACAGAAAATTTCTAAACCCTGATTCCTGTGGTAACACACTAGTTTGTGCTGAGCGTACCAAAATGAACATTTATTCACATTAAGTTTTTAAATTTGCTTTCTTATAATTTCTGGTTTTATTTTAAATACTAGGCAGCAAGTCGTGAGTTGTGACCCTGCATACCATACAAGTAGTAACATATGGTGATAGAAATTGACGCCCATTGATCACGGATACGTGAAAGTTGTGTAATGTTATTGATGTATCAGCCTTGCGTAGGTTGTATATATTTGGGTAGAACTTTACCTCAAAGTATATTTCATTGACTGTTCATCGCATTAAGAAAAGAAAGGAAATAATGGTAAACTAAGTCAAATACCCACATATTTTGGAAATGTGGATCTTTACTGGATTTTTAAAAAATTTAAATTTGAAATATCGAAATCTTAAAACGTGAGTACTTTGCAAACTTTTGTGAAATTCCTCGCTGGAATCATTGCCATATTCAGAAGACTTTTACAGAGACAGCAGTTTTTATGTAAGTCCCTTTCTTTTATTTCATATGAAAATCCATTACATATCCTGGCCATAAATTTTTCCGTCCACTTTTTTATTACAGCAATAAATACAAGCATAACACTGAACTATGTTTTCTGGAGGATTTATATAAATATTGTTGTGATGTTACCGTTATGGAACCTATGGGGTTTATACTTCAAATTCAACAACAGGATTTTTTAAGTCTTCATTTTCTGGAGACCAAAAAATCATAAATTTTGTGGGATTACTTCCATTGTCTGTCAAAGAACTTCTACTAACGGCCACTAGATTGTATTGCCAAAGAAGTATATAAGAAAATGGTGCAGAATCCTATTCTCTTTCTTTTCCTTTAATTACAGAATAGCTTAGAGATAGAACGTGTCTCATTCTCCTTTCAGGGACTTTTCAGCCCTCATGAACCTCATGTTACACAGAACACAACACAGAATAGTATACAGCATACAATATCCAAAGCTTTCTTGACTACACAAGGGCATATCTAATAATTCTACCAAACCAACAGATAAAGAAATTTTATCAAATGCAAATCACCCACAAATTTTCATAAAAACTCCACATGCATGTATGTATGAAAAAGGACTTATCTATATACTTTCATTCATCTTTTTTTTGTATTATTTCCATTTAGTTTGCTCAGGCAATAAAATATGTTGCTGCTGATTTTTACATAATTGCTTGTATCTGCATTTTTACTTTCTTGTTTGAAGGAACTTTAATGTACCAACTAAAATATCAAAGTATACTCCTTAACACTGATTTCTGACAAGGACAAAAAATAAGGGTCCAGTTTAGCATTATACTTATATTGTAAATCAAACCCCTAGCTAAAAACTTAAAACCTTTTGGAATTTTCAAAAATCATTCTATAAAATCTCATTAGTAACCATAGAAAATTTCTTGTCTCTTTATTGTTTTTAACAAAAAATTTAATCTTGCTTTAGTTTTTGAAATTCTGAGATACTTTCTACTTAAAGTTTCACAGATACACCCCTTATCAGTGTAAGTTAAATCCATTGAATTTATTAACAGATATTATATATGATGTCATTAAGAGATATATATATAATTAACAGATAACATTATCATATATCATTAGCAGATATCACATATGATATCATTGACAGATATCATATATGATGTCATTAATAGATATCATATTGGATATCATTAACAAATATTATGTATATCACATATTATATCGTTAACAAATATTGCATATGATATCATTAACAGATATATATGACATCTGTTAATGAATTCAATAGATCTACCTTACCCTGACGAACAGTGCATCTACAGAACTTGGACTTGGAAAATAAATCTTTTGAACTTTTATTCATCTATTAATTATTTTTCTTTTTGTTTCTAATATGAGAATTATAATAAAAAGTAACAGGAGTAAGATAAAAGAATTACAAGTTAAAAATTATATATAATAATGAATAATGGGACATTTTCCGTATTTCTTTGCAATTCTATCTGTAAATGCTGTCATGCAAACAAATATGCAAAATTAACAAATGAACCCTGCTCTGGAACAACCATTCTGAAGATAAACATGCAAGTGACATGTCAATTACACCAGTGATCTAACATCACAATCACAGGCATAGATCTTGCAGATGATCTAGCTTTTGTATCCAAGCTATTTTTTTCTCAGATTAGAATCTGCTGCAGCACAAGTTGGAGTTCATATAAATGAAGTTAAAACAGAATTTATGTCTTTTAATCAATAGAAGATCATATAACATTCAAAGGCAATAATATAAATTAAGTGGGTGTTTTTATATATATCTAGGATCATAAAAACAAAATAAAGAGAAAAATTCTGGTATTTTTAATTTTTGTTTTGTTTGTTTTTCATCTGTGGAGCAGGCTTCATTTTGTTTTGTAAAGCAGTGTTTGTGCGTAAATTTATATGTAAGTAAATACTTTGAGGGGATTCTGATAAATCTCTTACCATCTATAAACACACATCAAACACACCAAGTTTTATAAAATCCATACTTAAAGAATCTAAAATAAGTCTACTTACTACTACCACCATCACAACAAATGGTGTTATATAAAAATATCCCCAAATCAACATGCCATACATAAATAAAAATGTCTATGAGACATGCACACACAAACAAATATACATTATCATCTAAATCCCACATAGACAAACTAAAATCATGATGCATTTACACATGAATACTGCTTTACAAGAGAAAATTCATGTGAAGTCTGCTTAACCAATGAAAGACAAACAACACAAAAATTAAAAATACCAGAATTTTTTCTGTTTCTTTTTTTCTCCATATCTCATTCTCTAATGAGGCTTCAATAAAGGTGAAACATGTAAGATTCATAAAGGTCTCCTCTTTGTTCCTTATCCTATTATTCTGTCAGATTCCAATCCATATTTGATTTATATTTGATTCTAATTCATATATATATATATATATATATATATATATATATATATATATATATATATATAGTCACATGTGCAACAAAAGAAATAAGATATAAAGAGAAGTAAAGGGAATGACAGAAGACCAACTAAGTTTTATAGTTGAAACAAAGAAAAGGTTTTATTATAATTTTAGTGATTATGGCCAGTAGCTAAAATGGGAAAAAAACAAAGGCTTATCAGCAAGAAGTTAGAAATACTTCAAAATAACTTCAGTCGAGAGTTGCTGAGTTTATGTGGTATAGTTTACATGTAAGGTCAGCGAATTGTAGTAAACGAACTGCTCTGAAGTAGATTTCTGCAACAACTGACTTTGCCAGCCAATTCACTTAATTTTGGTGCCACCAACCAACTAGTACCCAGATGAAAGAGCTGCCCTTGTAAGGTCATCTTACCTCATCAAATGACCCATAAACTCAGAGAAGTTTCATTCATAAAAATAGATTCTCTTAACAATATATATATATATATATATATATATATATATATGGATAGGTATATGTCTGAAAAATGGATGTAATAATGAAAACTTGTAAAAAATCAATATTTATTAACATATGTCACAGAAACTTACTGACTACCAAATTATTACAAAACTGCATACAACTCTTGTTTGTTAATCTAATATTGATTAACTACAAACCTGATTTGGGAAATTTGTTTTGTATATCTTGAAATTGTCTGATGAATAATTACATATGTAAATCAGTATATATGTATCTTTTCTGCTTCATCTGCACTTATGCATATTTGTGCTATTTCAAATTAAACATAATTTTATTGCATTGGCCTCTGCATAGAAAATGACAGACAATTTTCAACTTATGTCTGAGTAGTTATTTAATGAATACACTCATATTTATGTAATATTTTTTGAGGCTCCTTGCATCGAACTTATATTGGAACTAAAGCTCACCTCAGCTCTAAAATGGAATATATATTCATATAATCACTAAAGATGCTGGGAAAATGTTCAGTACCTTACATCACTCCAGAAAATACCAAATTCCTACTGCCATATGCTATCTTTAAAAAGAGTCAGATCAAATCATGAATGGAGTATTTCTGCCATATTTGGGTTGATACTGCCCAATCTTTACTGTCCAGTCTTGACATAGTTCAAAAGTGATTACACAGCCTTGTGGGTGATGAATTATTTTCCACTCTGCAATTCCTTCCCCACATAGCCTCTCACTACTCTATCACTATTACTATGGCAAATGTTCAAATGAGCTACATTCCTTAGTTCCACCAATTCTGACCTTCACAACTAGGACCTGCCATGCTACATACATAGTATGAAATCATCATCCTTCCTTTCATATTTTTCAAGTTCTACTTGGACAGCTTCTTCCGTAAAGCTGTTGCTTTGTGAAACAGACTCATGAGAGGATGCTTCCTTGACTACTACAATATTGGATTGTTCAAGTGTATGGTCAATCTATCCTACATATCCTCATAATATGCACCTCTTCCCTTTTCCTCCTCCCTTGTGCCCTTGCAACAATCTCATTCAGTAATCTTCAACATTGAGTGGTTCTTGGGCCTTGTATTTGTGAAGATCATATAGAAATTCATGAACACTGTTGGTTTCATGCTGTTTCTAAAGGTCAAAGCATAAAATATAAGTTGAGACCAGAAATGTATTGAAAAATGAAGTCATTGTAGATTAGTAACATTTAACTATGAAATGTAATATCAATATTAGAGAAATCAGGTTTTAATTTTCATTTTATTGCTTACTTTTGAGTGTCACCAATATGGGTGTGTCTTAAGTGGGTGTGTCTGGATGACAGTCTTACTGTAACTAACAATACTTGCACACTTATCTAAATAAAGAATGCAAACAATGTGAAAACTACTATATTTCATGTATATTTCCTTGTACAGATGTGAAGAGAAAGTTTATCATTTGGAAAATAAAAACTAAACTTCTACTATTTTATAATCAATCCCAACAGTTTTATAATTTTATGTTTTTTTTTTTGTTTTTTTATCTTTTAGAATAAAGACAATGATCATTATTATTACTAACAGCACCAATGGAAATTTCAGCTTTCCTATTTGAATTTCTGATGACTCTTAAATCTTAACTTAATGATTGAATGAGCTCATGGCAAATTCCACAACTATAAAACATCCATGGAAATTCTCCTAAGACATTATTAGATATTTGAACTTAATAACTTGAACAAAAAAGTGCAATAACAATCATAGGTATGGATAGGTAATTATTTAAAGTATGGAAGGTTAAAGAGTTGTGTGTTTGTGTGTATTTTATGTGTGTGCATATTTGTAGGTAAACAATTAAGATAGAAGCATACAAAAACTTGGTTTTCTACTACGGACCTTTTATTCTTTTCATGGTGACTGTAGTGCGTCTGCATCTCTTGGGTATGTCCATTCTCCTTCTAGTTCAGAAGTTAGGGTAGGTAAATCATCGTATTCATGGTCAAGCTCAAATCAGCTTGTGCAGAATTGGAACAATCAAAGTGAATTTTATACTTGAAATGAGTCATTTTATCATTGAAATGTTTAAACATGGTCAGGGGACATCATTTTTCTTTTTCTTGATCCAGAAGTTAGAGTAGGTCAATATAAGCATTGTTACAATGTTTGCACTCAAGTCAACCTTGCGCTGAGTTGAAACAACCAAAGAGAAAGCTTGACCTACTTTATAGGTTAAGGTTTTGGAAGGCACATGCGAGTGCCATGTATTGAAAAGTGGGAAGAGAGTTCACTCATCAGTGGTACTACAACTTGGAGCAAGGAGGAAAAAGAAAGTGAAGCAGGAAATATTTTTACCTTTTTATAGGCTTTAATAATGCCACCTAACATTTGATGAAACTAAGTGAGATAATCATATTTCTGGTTCCTTTACCCTTAGCATGATGGGAAAATGTATTTCTTTTTCTTTTCCATTTTTATTACTCATTATTATTATTTTATTTATTGATTTTATTTCATTTTCCACACAAAAGAAGTAAGAAGATGTCAGAGGATAGAAATGAAAAGATTACAAATTAATAAGGTTTTCTCTTTCAGTAAAGCAGATGTTAAATGCATGAAAGCATTATCACCGCCACTCTATCTTCCTTTTCTTTCTATTTCCTTTATTACTATTATTTGTATGCTTTCTTTTTCTCACTAAAATCAAACAGAATATCTGATATAAATTTTTCTTCTGTCTTTCTTTGCAATCATCAAAACAGAATGGTCCATTATTTGTTTGAAGTAAAAGCAAGGCATAACACACATGCTAACTAACTAACAGATGAACAAGCAAAATTATATGATTATTATTATTACTACTACTACTTAGTCAGTTATGTGCCATGTATGATACACACTTAGACGATCATGTATCTTTTGATACATGGCTGACAAGGCAGATTTTTTTTTCCCCACAGTAGGTTGCCGTTTCTTTCTGCAGTAGACCAGATGTCATCCAAGGCTATAGAACCTAGTCTGTTCTGCTATTTATCCATAGCTAGGGGTAGAAGAAGAGATTTCATACCTTTCCTAAGGGTATTAGCACATAAGTGAATGTAATAGATCTGAATGGAATTCGAACTTAGCTCTCTGATTTCTCAATCCAAGCTGGTACCTATTACTACTACTACTACTACTATTATTAACAACTTATTAATTTACAAAATTTTTACTAACTTGCTAATGGAGGAACAAGCAGAATTATAATATGATTATTATTATTACTAATACTACAATTACTACTACTACTACTATTAGCACTTTACTAACTTTCTAAATTTTTACTAACTTACTAATAGAGAAACAGGCATAAGTATAATATGATTACTAGTTTACCCATGTTGTAAAAAAATACAGCACTTATGAATTTTTTTCTGATTATTTCTTGTTGTAATTTAAACTTCTATAGTATCTGTCTTTTCACCTCTCAAGTTCATAAACATTTTGCTATGGTTTGTCTTTCAAGGGAGATAACTCTACTATATAAAAATATTACCAATAAAGAACACTTTTATTATTAGTAAGATTTTTCAATTTTTTAGCCAAATTCACCCCATGTAAGGTAGTAAAGCCACTAAGATACAAGGGGTTACTGAGTGAGAAAGTGTTAGAAAACAGAACCATTATTAAGAAGCAAGAACAATAGAAGAGTAAAACAATTGTTAAGCATAGTATTTTCGACATTGATGTCAGATAATGCGCTAGAGTTTTCTGAAGTGTACGGGGTTGACACAAATTGGATGTAGGCTATACAAAACATCTCCATACTATCCTCAGTCAAATGGAATTGTGGAGAGGATGGTCCATACGATAAAAGTTGGACTGAAAGCATTCACTCCAGGGTATTGCAGCCTAGAAAGTTATTTACCAAGATTGCTTTTGAGTTACAGGACCATCCCACATACAGGCAGAACACAAAGCCCCCCGGAATTGATGGGAAGGCAACTTAGAGCCCCAATAACCATGTCCTTCTCAACAAATGAGAATGTATGGTACAAAAGGAATAAGGATTCAAATCCTGAGAAAGTATAATTTGTAGTGCAAAAAGGATTTAATACAGCAATATTAACAAAAAAAATGGACAGGGCATATTAGCTCATGAAAACCAGTTTGGATTGCAAAGAAGATATTGAAATGGTGGAAGAGCCTGGTGTAGAAGAGAGGGATCAGGATCAGGATCATCACCAAGATTTTGAGAGTGAAGGGGAGGAGAGAATGAGTGTGTTTAGTGATAATAAGGAACATGAGGAAGGTTCAAATGAATAAAATCTGGTAAAACCGAGATCCTCCATAAAGAGGAATCTAGTCAATTACCATGAAACACGTGGTACACTTCCTGGAGTGGATCATAGAAGTAGCAGGTTTTATTAAGGGCATCAGGCCTCTAAGGTTCTGAAAGATGTGGTGATATGTAAATTAGATTGCATATAAGCGGGAAGATTTCTACACTTAAGAGATAGTTATCTTTCTGTGACTACACTGCCTATTTTTGAGAACTTTACATGATACAACAGGTTGAAAGTACCAAAATATAATAAAAACAATAAATATGGGGATGCTAGTACAATAATAACAGTGCCTCCTATCAGTAAGTCAGACAGAAAATTCATTATAGCAAAACTTTGGAACTGGTATTGAGAAAAAGATTGACTTCCATACTTTTTCTTCATATTCTTGCAAATCCTTATATTAATATTTTGATCTCGTTTCTCTTAAAATTTTTCAGTTAAATTTTTCAATGAAAAATTTTCTTGAAATTAATATTTTGATCTTGTTTTTCTCATTTGTTTTCACTCAATATTAATGAAGATTTTCTTCTCTGATTCTGAAGTAAAAATCATCAGAATTTAAGATTGTTTTCTGAATTAACTAAATAAAATTTTTATATAAAAATTTACTAAGTTTATCTTAATCAAACACAAGGTCAGAGTCAGAAGAAATTCACTGAGGCTCAAACTTGTATATGGCTTTTTTCATTGATGGTGACAGTTGACAGCGGAAAATAAGTTATCTTAAAACACAGTGCTGCTCATGGCTAAAACAAACAATGCGCGATCAGCATAGTTTTAACATTGACTACAGTAGTAGAATACTGTGGCGTCATCCACCATGGGGAATTTGCATCTTTGTTTAGCCTCTATAGCATGCTAGACTCTATTCTCTTTATAGCTCTTTGCTCACACAAAAATAGCAATTCTCCATCCCACTTGATCCTGGGCAACCGCACCCCAGTTTGCAACATTGATAGAAAATTCCATCATGGACATTTTACACTGGTCCTTGAAGCAAAGCTTTAGTCATCCAGCAATACACATGCCTTCAAACTTGATCAATCAACAAACTGGTCTATAAGACAAACTTATTAATCACTGCATTATGATAAGCATCCAATAATTTAGTTGGGCTTAGAGCAGTGGGTCCCAAACTATTTCTAGGTGCTGTTCCCTTGGCTCCCAAGCCCATATCCCTATTTCTTTCTTGGTACTAGTATAATGTAAATTCAAAACAATAACTAATTTAACATTATAAGCACACAATGAATTTTGGCTTTTCTTAGATACCATTAGATAAGATGTCACCAGACAAACATCTGCTGCTATATTACTACACCTACAAACCTAGAGTAATGTTTCCTGCAGTCATTAGATGTGTAATCTGGATGTCATGTGTGTAGGAATTTTTCCCAGTTTCATGTGTTTGTGCTTGGCAGTGAGAGTTGTATAAACAAAATCCAAGGCTCAAAATAACTGTTTAACAGCTTTTATTTTTGTGGTTGAAAGAGAGTGCAAAATGGTGGTATTTCGTGGAAAAAAAGAGTGTTTCGCAGTTAACAAAGTTCTTGAGTAGATGTTTTATAGAGAGAGATTTCTTTGCTTGTTCCTATGGGAGGAATGAAAAATCTGAGTGTGAATATGCTAAGACAGGTACGAGTCTTCTGCAGCAAGGGTCATGTGTAGTTTTTCCTTTAGGTAGGTGTCTCACAGGAAGATTTCTCTGCTGGTTTCTATGTGAGGAACAATAAACCTGAGTCCAAGCTGCCAGGACAGGCCTTATCTTCTACAATAAAGGTTGAGTAGCCCTTTGAGTTAGACTCAAAGATTGTAGCCGCTGAAAGTGAAAAGTGGGAAAGAACACTGACTGTGAAGGTAGAAGCCACTGAAATGAAAAAATGGGAAAGATGTAGAATAGGGATCTGTTAGTATTTTTATGACTTCTGCGATTTCTGGTTGCACCCTGCTGATTACTTCTGTTGCTTCTACTACTGAATCATGTAAAGGTAAGGAAGCCCCCACATGCCACAATAGCCAACAAGTGAGATAGTTTCTTTATGTGACACGTCCAGTTCAGATAACCTCAGCAAGATAGAAACAAACATTTACACTTTTAACAAAATAAAATGATAAAATGTAACTATGCATTCGTGTATAACTCTTATGTTAATTTTATTCTTTATAATGCATATGTATTCCTTAAGTGTAAGTGACTTAGATTTTATCATATAGATTTAGTAAGAAAAAAAGTAAAGAAAAACTTATTGGTTCTAATACCATTCTACCACCACCCTAATACCCATTTTCCTAAATGCACTCCTACTGACAATTTTTTTCTCACCAAGATCTTTACTTACCCCAGGCATTTTGTAACGCCCACTTTGGGAATCTCAGGCTTAGAGCCATAGTAGTGGATTACCTAATAATGTTGAAAGTACACAGGCAATGACCTGTAGGACAATCTTACTAGCTATTATATATCAGATACTTATAATAATAATAATAATAATAATAATAATTTACTCAGGTTAGTTTAATCTGGTACAGTATTACTCTAGTCAGGTACCCAGTAAAGATTGAGCTCACTATATTAGCAGTACTCTGTGGACTACCTTATGAACTATCACTCGATAACAACTGTCTTTTTAATATCAAAATTAGCTTTGTTTGCCACTGGATCAAATCAGTGTGGCATCCAATGAAGACTGAGCTCATTATGGCCAATGAGTGTAGCTTGATAATCATTTGTCTAAAGAAATACTTATATGTAACTGACTAGATTTTTTCTCAAGCAGTGGCTAGTGCAGATATAAGAGGTGATCTATAGGTTAGTGTAGAGTTAGGATAAAGGTTATTGATATAGGGGATATGTAAATTCACACATATGTACATAGGAGGTTTTTTTCAGTTTTTATAACTTTAACATATCTCATTTCTAAGTCATAATTTACCTCATATTTTTTCACAATTTTTACAAAAGAGTTTAAGAACTTTTAAAAACATTTTAAAACTTTGGTAACAACTCTAGTTTTAAATGACTTTCGAGGGGAGATCTTAATCTTTAAGATTAGAAATAAAATATAACCAAACAGATTCCCAAAAATGGTCTGTATTAAAATTCCTAAAACATATTAACAAAATCTAAATTTTTGCTGGCTTTCTATTTATCAGTCTATCTAGATATTTATCTATTCATATCTATCCATCTATATATCTATCTAAGCCTATTCATATCTATTCATATCTATCTATCTAAGTTTATTTTTATCTATCTATCTAAGTTTATTTTTATCTATCTATCTAAGTTTATTTTTATCTCTCTATCTATCTATCTATCTATTAGATATCAGCTTTTGGAGGTTCTTGTTTGATTTCAAATCTGTTAACAATTCATTTAGACTTGCAACTCCTTAAAAACCCTCTCAGTGAAACATACCTATACACAAATCAATACTTCTGATGTAGTGCTGGAAACACAGAAATTAAGTTGAAACCTTGTTGTAAGCAAAGTGAATATGGATTGCTCTTTCTTTTTGATTTGGCAATCATTTTTATTCTACTCACTTGTATAGGGTGGGAGATAATAAAATACAGTGGTGGCATAAATAAGTCTGGACAATTAATGACCAGACAATAAGGCTAAAAACTGTCTATTTTTAGTCATGCTAAATAGAAACTATAGGATGTAGCATCACAATTATTGGCATAGAAAGTGGAATCTAGTCTTGTCTGTTGCATTCACTTTCACACAAATGTCCTTAGGAAAGACATGAAGCCATTTCTCCTCCCAGCTATAGGTTAAATAGCATGGTAGACTGAGTTCTCTAGTCTTAGATGGTAACCAATCTAAAAGAAAGACAAGTCTGAATTTAAAACTTTAGAGAAGGCAATAGAAAACCACTTTACTATCTTTTCCAAGAAATCAAGGCAATTCATAGATAATAAAGAAATGGAAACTGGAGAGACATGGTCATCTACATCATGAAAGAACATAGCTTTAAAAAAGTGAGAAAAAAATAGAAGCTATAAGGTAAATTACTTGATTACAGAAAATAAATTTGTGAAAGGACCATTTCTTATTGTCTGGGATATTAAATTGGGTTTTTGTAAATCAAAAATGGCTTCTTTTTTTACTCTGTCTTTGTTGCCATCTTTCTGAATAACATTTTGGTTAATCCATTCTTCAGCCATTTTAGATGAAAATTTGGCCCTTGCAATGTCTTTTGCTGGATACATTTACTTATATAATTTGGTATTATGTGGTTTTTGTGGTATCAACTTGTTGTATTGGTACTTGTTAATTCCAAGTGTTATCTCTGTTATCAATATTATAAAAAAGTAATCACTTGCCTAAATATGATTTTGCATGCACATATGTAATGCATATGCATAAGTCTGTGTTGTTTGTAAGTGCTTATGCCATTTAATGTGCACATAAACACACACACACAATTTGAAATAAGTCATTAGAATAATATATCCCTCACTTCTGTTCAATCTGTACAACTCTTACCCTGGGTTGAGCAATAAAATCCTAAAGTTGGAGACAAGAAAAAAAAAAGAAAAAAGGTAAAGGAAAATTTATCAACATGTCCATGTCCGTCAAACAGCTTCTGGGCTTAAATATCAGTACAGTTGTGAAATAAAATTTTTAAAAATGAATAAAAATAATCAACATTTTTTCTCAAACCTACAGTGAGAAAACTTTCATATTTTATTGATACTTATTTTTCTCTGTTTCTATCTGTGAATATAAGTCTATTCATGTCTCTATATCAGTCTATTCACATCTCTCTATAAGAATCTATTTACATCTCTCTATATCACTATTTGTGTCTGTCTATATCAATCTATTCATGTCTCAATATCACTCTATTTGTGTCTCTCTATATCAGTCTATTCACATCTCTCTATAACAATCTATTTACATCTCTCTATATCAATCTATTCATGTCTCAATATCAATCTATTTACATCTCTCTATATCAATCTATTTGTGTCTGTCATAAATCAACATCAATCTATTCATATTTATTTATTGTTGCTAAGAACCTGACAGCATAGATTTTGCCACAAAGTAAATATATAGTTTTTTACTCATGATGATGAAGAGAATTTAGGTTAAAAAATTTAATGGCTACAAAAAAAGATTTCAGGTAAAAATGGCACAAGTGGAGCGATAGGAAAAAAAACAAAACATTATTTTATATAGAATATCTGTCAATGCTCAGGTGGATATATTTTTCAGTTTAACATTTCTCCCAAATGTCAACAAAGGAACAATTCCAAACACAGCTTTTCTCTTGTTCCCACAACATTTACCACATAATTAATAGACTGCAATGCACTAGATAAAAAGAGAAGGAAAATAAAAATGTACAACCTAATTCTAAAAACTGAATCTTTCATATACTTGATGTGTTTTTTAATTAAAAATGAATGATAATATTTTTAAAAATCATTTCACCCCAAGCAAGGCAATAAATCCACTAAGACACAAGGAGTTACTGAGTGTCAGAGGATATGAAAAAAAAAAACCTATTAAGGAGAGATAACAATAAAAGAATAAAAATTAAGAAGACAAAAGATAATGATTGAAATTGCATTTAAATTTTTGAAGATCAAATTTGACTGGGAAGCAAGAAGCCAGGAGAGAGTTCCACAAGCAAGAAGTGCAACAGAAGAAACTGTTAGCATAGAACTTATAGTTACGTCTAGCCATTTCAACTGTAAAATGATGAATCCATACTGCAAATCTAGTACTGCACAGAAATTCATAAAATCTAGGTACTATAGTGGAAAGTTTATCAAAACAATTAAAGTATGGAAGTATTTATAGAAAAGTCACAGGGAAGCTATGTTATGGCAATGGGAAAGTGACTGATGCTGAGATGCCAGGTCAGGACCAATGACATTGCAGATTCTTTGAATTTTATCAAGAATCTCTAAATATATAGCAGGAGCGGTTGACCAGATGTGAGAGCAATATTCAAAACAAGGACTTATAAATATGTAACATAGATTCTGGCAATAAAAAAGTATTTTTTTTTAGTATTGCTCACTTATTGCTCATCCTGTTTCCACTGAGTTCAAGTATACACTGCCTGGCCCAGGGATTGAACTTACAATTACTATGTCACCAAATTTATGAAACAATACTTTAATCTATTAGACTATTGTCTTGTGGGATTGACATACACTTGATGGCCGAAACATTGTGATAGCAACAACAAAGATGAGGACAATAGTCTGCAAGTAAATAGAGTGCATAATGATAACTTCTCATTCCAGAAATTCAGACAGTAAGATGAAAACAATCTTTAAAAAATCATTAGCTGTTGATTTTTTTATAAAGTCTGACTGAGAGTTTATTTAAGTGTTGGTTCCCAAACTTTTTTTCTCTGGGACACATTTTCAAAATTAAAATTTGCTTGTGCCCCACCAAATTTTATGTGATAAAAAGTACATTTGAAAATAAAAAAAAACAGAGAGAATTAAAGGGAGATAACTGTGGATTCAAAGTCAGAACATGATTATTGATAACTCTCTCCTCCAATTTGCATACCGTAGTTACTATATTCTTAATACTTGATATAATGCAAAAATATCACAGTGCTAAAATCAGTCAATAATTATTTATAACTATTTATACTGGGACTTATGTTTGCAATTGCAAGTAATCCATTATAAAATTTTAAATTTTGAAATCATATTTATTTTTGGCATATGAATATTTTTAAACTGTTTCTAAGTTTTTGATTGTCTTTCAATCATTCTGCCTCACCTGCTATCCTCTTCTGCTGCACCTATGAAGCATGTTGCACTGTTTGGGGACCACTGTGTTAGCCAATCATTCATGCTTAAAATCAGAAAGAAAACAGTTGAAATTTCTGGGATACATTTTGAGAATGAATGGCTTGGAAAATTTAATACACTTAGAACATATTGAGGCATGGAGGTGATAGAAGGAAACAGTGACCAACTTATTTAATGAGTTTGTGCAAAAAGATAGCAGAACAGGGACATGCAGGAATGGTGAAGAGTCAAATGTGTTTACAGATACAAAAGACAGGAAGTTGTGGAAAGGACATGCCACATAAACAATGATGTTAACCAGAGACCAATGATAAACAAGCTAGTTTTCCCAACCATTCACTAGTGTACTGAGTTTGACTTTTTTGAGGCACCCTCTTATCATGGCCTTGAGCCAGACTAATATAACCTCCGTAATTATCTATAGCAGGCATGAGCAAACTGTAGCTCATGAGGTCCCGTATACAGCTCATTTGGTCATTCTGAATGGCACACTTAATTTCATAGGGAAAATGTTTTTTAAAATATTGTTTTGTTTCATTCTCACTTGTTCACTCACACTCTCTCATCAGTCAGTTATGTGCCATGCGTGATACATGCTTAGGTGATCATGTATCTTTTGATATATGACTGACGAGGCAGATTTTTTCCCATTTTTTTCTGCAGTAGACCAGTTGCTATCCAAGGCTATAGAACCCAGTCTGTTCTGCTATTTACTCATAGCTGAGAGAAGAAGAGGATTCATCTCTCAGACATAACCAAATGCATAAACAATGATTAAGTATAATGTTTCTTGAATTTTGTAAACTTTCAGTGTAAATAACGCTTTCATCACTTTCAACAATTGGCAATTTTCACTAAGGAAGATTGTACGTGTAAATATATTTTGCATTTGAAACAGGAAACATTCATACTAATTTTTTCTCTGAAGAAATAATATACATTCTTTTTATTTTCAAATGAATAAATTAGAAATAAATTACACACAGTGACATGTGTTAATTATACTGTGATCAGTGATAATCATGCCAAGACTTCAATTTTTTAATTATAGAAAAATCTTTTCTCCAAAAAAACCTTTTCCCCCATTTATAAGGTATATGCTTCTGCATATGGTCTTCTGTAGTGAAAATAGCTGTGGTAGCTACTGTGAAAAATTACCTTGTATCTTTTTAGTAGTGTGGCCCACATTGTGATGAGCCATAGATCATGCAGCCTACTGTTTAAAAAAAGTTGCCCATGCTTGATCTATGAAATACTTGCCATACAGTTATGATTGCCAGGGTCCTAGTCGCAAGAGAGTGAGTTCTATCCTCATTAGATTTCTCAATATTGTGTCCTTGTAATAGACTTGGGCATGCCAAACTTAGGAAATAATTATTACAGCTTAACATCAAGAAATTCTTTTATTTATTTTTTTACTAGTTTAGTACCTGTCATTTTCCTGACAGTAACATAATCAAATTTCAAATCTAAATTGTTTGTTCATTTAAAATACTGCATTTATTAGGAAATATATTCAGTTTAAATACAGGCAGGGCTTTTTATCCTTTAGGTTAGTAGAGGCCGCAACCTAGGGCCCCTCAAGTTTTTATAAAGCAATGATTTTAATTTTCTATATGTTATTGTTATAATATCTAAATAGTTTCATAAACTTAAATGAAATCAATATGACAAACTCCTATTTATTTTGATTGTTTTATTATTATAATGCTGGTTATAAAAAATCTATTTTTAACTACATTTGCATTGAAATATGTGCTAATTTAGTTTACAATAAATAGTAAAATAGTGATATTTCTTAAAGAATATTCTTATTGACAAACAAAAGATAGCAATACTAGTTTATTTAAATAATTTGAAATAAGTTTACTTCAAGCTATGTAAATGTCCCTAAAATATATCATGGGGATGGGGAGTAAAAACACATTCAAGATGCATGAAGGCATTAGAGGGTAGCTCAGTCTGAGGGAGTGAGGGTAATTTCATTAACCTGAGGCCAATGACCCCAAATGATCATAATCCAGCCCTGAATACAGGAGTCATAAAATGACTTCAAAGGGCTTAATTTTTTTCCTATTGCCCAAAGGTTGCTACCAGACAAAAAGGGAAACTAGACCTAGTGACACAGATCTCCATTTCAATTTCTTTCAAATTGTGTATATTTGCATGTGTGTGTGGTATGTGCATGTATATTTTAAATTCAACAGCAGACTTAAAAATATTTTTATAAAATTAAAAAACAAAAAAAATTCAAAAAATAAATCTTTTTATTACTTAATAATTTCCAAAAAGTTCAAATTCAATAAAATTTTACAATTATTTGATTAACTCTTTGTTTTTCTCTCTGACTTTATTATTTCATTGTTCAGCTTAGGATAGGGATTGTCTAGACTGATTGGGGGGGGGATTATTCCAAAGGCTTATTTCAATCTCAGTCAAATTTTGTGCGTATGCTTGTGTGCACATTGAATAGCATAAGCACATGTAAGTCACTCACACTCACACACAACACAGACATATGCATATACACTGCATACACATGCAAAATCACATACAATGTGTGATGGACAGAAAATTAGCTCTTCTTTTATAATATAGATTTTTAAATAAGAAAGACATTAGCAGCAAATAATGATGACTAAACTGCTACATTGAATACTTTTTCAATGACAATGAAAATATGTCACCTGTCTCAGAGTAGCCAATTTTTATCTGATTCTGAAAGGGTGTTGGGGTAGGAAGCTAAGAGAGATCTGAGCTAGGGTTAAGGGATCTCCCTTCAGACTGCAGCTGTGTCTGCTTGGTAAGGAAAGGGAGTCAGAGGCAATGTTCTTTGATCCTTCCCTTCCTCACTCACTCACTCTCTGATTCCAGCCCTCCTTTCTGCTAGCACAGTCTCATATTGCTCTGTGACCTATAGTGAACTTTGAGTGAGGCTCGGGGGAAGGGGGAAAATTATGTGAAATAGGATATTTGGTTAAATTGAATCAGATACCAAATCCTCAATGTAGACATTTCTATGGCATTATCTTGGCTAAGGGAACTGAGAAACATGAACCAACCAAACCTTGCTGGAAGAATTCAATTCCTTTAAAGTTTAAATAAATATGAATGAATAAATGAATAAAATAAAACTATAAGTTTAATCCTCAAATCACTCACTTAAACTGAATTGCTTGCCAGTCTCTGATTTCCCTGATATCATGCTGAAAAAGGTCCACTTCTGTCTGGTTAGATTCAAATAACTGAACACACTAAGTGTACATTATTTACATTATTCGGACTATTGTCCTCATCTTTGTCGCCATATTTATTACACATGGCACATTGGATAAAGGCGTTAGTTAGATCCAGTGACAGGACCCAAAAGAGTGTGAGTTCAATACTTGGTTAATGCAGTGGAGAACTTTCAGAGGGAAATTAACAGGAGATAACTGATATCCATTAAACATGGCATGTGGAACTAGAAAAGTCTACCCAAGTGAGCAAAATAAAGGGTCCACTTCGACATTCCAACCACCTGCAGAAGGCCGGAGTGTACAACGGCCAAAACGTTGTAATAGATATGATGATAAAGACGAGGACAATAATCTGAATAATGTAATAATGTACATAATACTTCATCTCAGAAATAGAGACAGACACTAAGTGTATTTGGAGGCATAAAAGACTGCATATAAAAAGCGCTTTTTCATATTGGATGCACCCCTATTTCAGCAAAGCATATTCAGGTAAAAAAAGGTTTAAGTGTATTTAATCATGTAAATGTTTTAACTTGAATATTTTTTTTTTAATCTGTTTCACCCCATGCAAGGCAGAAAAGACACTAAGACACAAGAGGTTACTGGGTGTAGAAGAATTAGGAACAGAAACATTACTAATGAGTGGAAAGAGAAAAGAGTAATCAGGAGGACAATAGATAACAATTGACATTGCATTTAAATTTTTGAAGATTAAAGTTGGCTGGAAAGCATAGAGCTGGAAGGGAGTTCCACAAGTGAGAAGTGCAAGAAAAGAAACTATTAGCATAGAATTTACAGTTAGGGGATTCCTGAAATGGTTTATCTTATGGACATAAGAATTGTACAATACATTATAAGGATATATAGGAAATGACAGACCCATTTGTCCCATTTTACATGGCATAGTGGGTCTTAGATGTAAAGGTCAGAAATATTGGAACTAGAGTATGTAGCTTGTCTGAACATTTTTCATGGAAATAGCGACAGTGTAGTGAGGCTTGCAATGTTTCATCTGTGAAGAAAGGGGCTGTAGGGTGGAAAATAAGTCATCTTTCTACAAGGCTGCATAAAAGATTTTGAATTGTCAAGACTGGAAAGTGAAGATTTCTTTTTACTAAAGTTCAATCAGTACAAGGTTCAAGAGCCTCTCAGTAAAGACTTACTGAAAGAGCTTGTTTGGTATTGATGCAAGAGAAGGAAGTAGGAAGTGAAGATTGAGCATATGGCAGATATGTAACAATTTGTTCTAGACTTGAATAGGTTAAGATTGTAGTGTTTGAAGTAGCACCTACATGGGTTTTTTTTTTCTGCAAAGCATCAGTTTTCGAGAAGAAGCTGCCTAAGTGGAACTTCCTTCTTACAAATGGAATATGAAGAGAATGAAGGGGAATCAACTCTGTGAATGTAGCATGTAAAAGTCTGAAATTTTGGAACTAAGGAATGTAACTTGTCTGAACATTTGACAAGGAAATAGCGACAGAGTAATGATAGGCTTGCAATGTTTCATCTGAGGAGAAAGGGCTGTAGGGTAGAAAATAATTAATCCCCCACAAGGCAGTGTAATTCTTTTTTTTTTTTTTAACTTTGTTGTGGTTGAAATGTGAAGATTGGCTAGCTCCAATTTAGATATGGCAATAATATTCTATTTTTCATCTGATCTGAGGTAAAGATAGAGCATGGCAGGGAGAATCAGGTACTTTCCAGCATCTTTAGCAATAGAATGTATATATATGAGTTCAGTTTGAATAAATTTCTTCTCCCTCCAGCTATGGATTAAATAGCAAAATAGACTAGGCTCTCTAGTCTTGGATGCCTGCCAGTTTAGAAGAAGAATAGCTTCAAATTAGTGGATATATGGTAGTGTTATGGCCATTAGCATGGAAAGTGGAAACAGTGAGCTGAGTTAAAATTCCACCTGGTATGTTGCATTCACTTTCACACAAACGTCCTTGGAAAAGGCATAAATTCATTTCTTCCTCCATCCAGCTATAGATTGAATAGCAGGATAGACTGGGCTCACCAGCCTTGGGTGGCAGCCAGTCTAGAATAAGGACTACAATGAATTCCAAACTGTGAAGAAAGCAATAGGAAACCACTCCACTCTCTTACCCAAGAAGCCATTACAGTTCACAGAAACCTTTTTTTTATAATGATGTTCACCCTGAGAGCCACT
This sequence comes from Acanthosepion pharaonis, assembly GCA_903632075.3. NCBI lineage: Eukaryota > Metazoa > Mollusca > Cephalopoda > Sepiida > Sepiidae > Acanthosepion > Acanthosepion pharaonis. Next base: position 1,204,915 of record CAHIKZ030000759.1, read on the forward strand.
TGATGTAGAGGGTTACAGAGTAAGAGGCATCACGCCAAGCAAGGTGATAAGGCTACCAAGATGCAATGAGCCACCAGAAGTGAAAAGACTTTAGAAGGAATTGGATACTCAATCCTAAACAATAAACAAAGGATAAACCTCTACTCCTGTTCAAAAACTGGGCAAGAGTGGGAACTCAATGATAAGTGAACCTATCTACTGCTATTGAACCCATAGAGAGTCATGAACTCTTAAGTCCTGAAGAGACACAGCACAATAGAAGAAAAAAAAAGAAGAAAAAGCTGCAGTCAGACTTTTATGGTGAGCAACCAACTCATTGAGTGTGTCATTTTGTAAATGATACCTTTTGTGTTCATATAATCTTTTATTTAAATTCTTTGAGGTTTCTCCTATATATTACTTGTAGCATTTAATGCATTAGTTGCTCTCTGGCCATAAGTCTGGCCATAATTTTGATTTAAAAATGCTACTTTAATTAAAAGAGAAAGCAATTTACTAAGTTATGAAAGTGTATAGAAAATGCTTTGATAGCTCAACCACAATAAATTTACATCCAGATTCTTACAATATTTCACATTTCTTTATAGATCTTCTATGTGGGATATTTATTAACAAAAGTGATAAAAGCATAATCATAAAGAACAAGAAACTAAATGAAGTTGGCTAGACTATATACCCAAATGCATATTTTAAAACAAATTTTTTTAATTGAAATTTTAAACTTTAACATCCCCTCTCCCCTTACACTAATATAAACATCATTTTAATCTGATGAAGTCCTAAAGGACAAAATGTGCCATATGTAAATCTTTTTCTATTTTGCTATAGATTTTCCTAAAACCGTTGTGTTATATAAAAATTTATATATCATTTTCTCAATCCTGTCAATCCAAACTGAAATAAAAAAAATTTATAGACAGGAGTTGTAGAGATGGACTCAGCTGGATGACATATGAAAAAAAAAAGCTAGTGTAGTTAGGGTAATGTAGTTGTAGCAGGTGTGGTATGTTGACAGAGTTAAACAATGTTTGACTGTAAAACTATTGTTGGGCCCAGAAAAATAAAGGACGTTATTTTCAAGATAGCAACCTCTCAAGATAACAGTAGCAAGAGTATACCAGGAAGATGTGAATTCCAAACAGACATCAGCCACATATGAAAACTGTGGATGCTCACAGGTCATAAAGAAATGAGACCATCCTTGATCGACACAGATGATAATCACACAACAAACACTGAATTAGAATTAGGTATGAAGAAAACAAAGAAGGGAAAAGACTATTTATTGGAGTAGACCAGCTGTGAGGACAGGAGATACGGGGGGAGGGGTCGAGGAGGGTTGAATCAGAATTATGTATGAAAAACATAGAAGAGAAAAGACTCTTTATTGGAGTAGACCAGTCCTGAGGACAGGAAATACACAAAACATACAAGAAGGATATCTGGGTCTGTAAAGGAAAGTTGTGATTGGCTGTTTGGCTAGAGGTGAAAATTAGTCCAAACTTCTGGGAGAGAGAAGATAAATTAATTTTGAAAGAATAAAGAAGAAAAAAAAAGACTATTTATTAGGATAAACCAGTCCTGAGGACAGGAGACACAGAACATACACCCACCTTGAGCCAATTTTTCATTCAAATACTTTTCTTACTGCCTGACCTAGTATCTGTTTTATGTTTTGAAAAACAAGGGATCTGGCTCTTTCTGTTGACATACAAGCCTTCCCACCTCAAAAAAATTGCTTCTGCAGTGAAATATTTCCTTTTGTTGCATTTTTTGTGCATTTTTCACCTGAGAAATCTTCATTTTCAGCTATACCTGAGCCCATTAAGAGGCTGTCTGCTGAAGACACAACATAGTCTTTCAAGAGACATGAGTGATCCAGAAAATCCACCAATGAGGCTAATCCAGCAATGGTGACACATAACAGATGTTCAATGTGGTATCATTAAAAAGTCAATAATTTATTTAATAGGAGGAGATTTCTACTATAGATACATTATGGTCTGAGTGTCAGAGATTCATCCTGCCAATAATAAGGATGAATGAGATTACTAATCCAAACAATTTGTGGAATGAGGATAATAACTCATTTCTGAATTTCAGAGAATATTTCTTCACTTCATTGGTAATAAGATTTCTTCTCTTCATAGTTAATAATATATCTTCTCTTTATTGGCGATAATGTTTCTTCTCTTCACTAGTGATAACATTTCTTCTCTTCATCGGTCATAAGATTTCACTTCATTGGTAATAAGATTTTTTTCTCTTTATAGTTGATAATATTTCTTCTCTTCATTGGTAATAATATTTTTCTTTTCATTGGTGATAATGTTTCTTCTCTTCATTGGTGATAATATTTCTTCTCTTAATAGTTGATAAGATTTTTTCTCTTCATTGGTAATAAGATTTCTTTTGTTAACAACAAGAAAAAAAAAGCATGTCTATATCTTTCATGCATTTAAAATTCAAAACAGATCATCAATTTACATGAAATTTCCAACTAATTTTCAGATTTTATTTCCTCAAAAGTGTAATTATTTCCAACTTGATCAACTTTTTTCTATTTTGTGCATTACATGGCATCAGATTTTATTATGCATGTCAATATTTTCACAATAAAATTAGTATTGACCATTTTACATTGGTAAAATTTTCAGGATTTACTTATATTTAAATGATCAATATATTTTGTGAGTTTCAGCTTATAAGACTACCCTTATTAAAAATATAGAAAACAATTATTTTTTGGTGAGAGTGTTGAGTTTTATTATGCCACCAAACTATGTACAACTATGCACCGACTTGTATCTAAGCATTGGGATTGTCATCCTCTCTCCCTATTCCTTTTCTCCACCCTGGTGACAGTGGCAGAGAGGGCTGTGAATCAAAGAGATAATAGTCATTCTTAATAAAGTAAATTTGCTAAAATACTTATTTTAAAAATCAAACAAAAAACAATTGATGCATACATCAGCTTAAAAATGAAAAAAAAAATTACATATTATAAATGCATAATAATATAACAAAATTATAATATAATAAGCAGATAAAAATATAAGAATAAATGGATAAAATAAAGACTTCCCTTTTGAAATATGAAATTGCTTTCTTTGGGCAGTTCACTCTGATATCTGCATCTAATCATCCAAAAGATACATATATTTATATATATATACATATATATATATTTGATTAACATAATATCCAATATACCTGAATAAATTATTATTAAATCATTTTGCATATTAATACAGGCTTCTTGACATTCTATAACCTTCATCCTTTTTTGTTTATTGGTTTTGACTTGATTTTAATATTACTTGCAGTATTTTTATTGCTTCTCAGATATCATTTATGTTTGAATAGTTTTGTGTTCTTATATGCATCTCTTTTAATGATGTTACAAGTTACTGTTGAATTAATATGTTTAATATATAATTATATATAATTAATAATATTAACATATAACTGTATATATAAATAATATTAAATAATTTCATACAATTAATATATTTTGGCAAAGTGGGTTGCAGTTAACTTTGTGGAATGTCAAGACATATTGTCTTGCATGAATGTACACTTTTTTCTTAAAGCTTCTTGATTGTGACCTGCACCATTCAAAAAACTTCTTTTCAAGAACTTATAATGGTTTTGTGAATGTATCTTGAATTATCATCAAGTTTGAAAGGGTCTATAATGTTACTGTCTATATTATTAATCCAAAACATTACTCTGTTTCCTTGCTGTTGCCTTCTGTGTTGTTTGGTTGGTTATTTCCATGAAGGACACAACCTCAACCCTAACCATCAAGCCCATCCAATGTAGCTCTACATTCATCATTAAAAATTATCATTAAAAACTACTGCTGAGAAATCAGTTTTCATTTACTTCTTTGCCCAACTGATATACTTTTATTTGTAGTGTTTAATTAAAAGTGGTAGTTTGGTTGCTTTTCACATCTTTAGTCACTCTTCTTAATATCCTTCATCTTTTCTCTGTTTACATTCACAATATCAGCTTCTTCAAATATTGTCTTGCTGGTCAGTTTGCTTTTATTTTTGTTTATTACCCTTTTAATTTTTCTTAAATTTATTTTTGTGACATTCTTAAAACTAAATTTTTTTTCTTTTTATTTTGTTTATTTTCAGTTTCTATTTTTGGTTGTTCTCTGAACTCTGCTCAGTTTTTTGTTATTTCAAACATTGTGTCTTGTTTTTCTTTATATCTTTCTTACAACCCATGACACTCTTTATATATCTGAAATTAAAAAATAAATATCAGTAACTATACTATTATAGATATTTATTTATAATATAATTAACAACATTCAACATGCATAATAAAATTTTACATCATCAAATAAGTTATTGTAAATATAACTAATAAAAATAGATATTGTAAGTTAAAACTCACATTTTTTGTTTTTATCATATCAATACAAGTATATATTGAATATTTTACCAATATTGTTTGATCAATACCAATGTTATAACCAGGGCATGGTTGCAAAGGAAAGAACAAACAAGGATTAAATTTTCAACAGTGTGCATTGCTCAATTTCAAAATATATATATTGTTATGGTCCAATATCCTCACACCACAGTTATGGTCCAAGGTTAGAACCAAGGAAGAACAACATGAACACAAGAGTAGAATAACAAAGATATATTACAACAGAAATATAGTACAAGAAGTTGAAGGTGTTAGTAATGACTGTCCGTCTGGTTTAGAGTGGACTAATACTGTCTCGACTCGTTACACCATTCATTCATTATACCTCTTGAGAGGCGCAGTATTTATAGTGTCAGGAAGAGTCCATTATCGTTATAGGTAAGTTCCCATAACATATATAATACTCAATGCCAGCATATATAACTGTGTATAAAGGTAAGAAAATGGTTGATACCTGGTTCCTTAGTTACCAAAGAAAGCGATTAGATAAGGTTGTTGTTGATTTGTTGGATCAGTTGACTGAGGTCACAGTGGTGATGATGAGAGAAGCCTAGAGTGGATTAGTGAGGCTGCGTGGTAGCATGAATTGGGTGTCATTGGTGGGATTAATCTGGCTATCTTCAGGGTTGAAATTGACACTGGTGAGCTGTATGGATAAGTTGGTGGTCTTGTGATGGTGTGGAGGTGTTGAGCTGAACAACTTGTTGTCAGCAACACAAGCCATTTTTGTATCTGTGGTTTAACAGGTGCTGGTTATTGTATTTTAGATTTTTGCAGGGATTTGTATTTTTTGGACTGGATGTGATGCTCAGAGTCCCAACTATTTTATGTTAGGTTTTGCTTTCTTAGTGATTACATTTGGCTGACATGTCTAGTGAAATGTATTTGTGAAACATAAATCTTTCTCTCTTTATATATATTTTTATGCACACACAGAGACACATACACACACACATGTAAACATTTATGTAAATCTCTCTCTGTTTCTCTCTCTCCTATATATATATATATATATATATATATATATATATATACATATATATGCACACACATATATATATATATATATATACATATAAACATGTATTTACATATATGCATATATATATACATTGTATGTATTTAGGCAGCATCTTTTCATTCATAGTCGTTTCATTTAAATAATATAGACAAGTGTTGTCTATTTATCTCACACATGACCACACGAAAGTGAATTGGAGAAGTATGAAGTATGGGAAGCCGTTGGTATAAACCAATGGCTTCTGTTACCAATTATAGACATTTAAGGATATTTGTAGAGATTCCATAATTGATTTTGTTTAGGTTGGGTTTCAACAGTTTGATGTATAATGCTTCAAGGACTTTTAGTTTTTGTCTATTGTTTTCATGTCGAATTTTAATTGTGATTTCGACAAGTATTTTATGGTATTGTGTGTGCAGGCAGTTTTCATTCAAATGTAGTGTCAAGCGTCGTGAAAGCGAGTTTGTGATGTGACCAACATAAATATTATTTAATTCGTTGGAGATACAATCTTCCAAAGGACACTTGAATTCATAAACTATGTTGGTTTTTTGCAAATCGCTAAACGGGGGAGAAGAATCATTGCAAAGAATTAAGTTGGATATACAAGATTTAGTGTAGTATAGGATTAATTTAATTTTTTTGCTAGGACATGTAGTTGATATATTAGAATTTACTAAATTTTTTAGTATATTTTCATCTTGTTTATAATTAATATGCATTTGATTGCAATATAGGAGAGTAATATGTTTGAGATCAGTAGAAGCAGTATTATGTACAATTTGCTTAGTATTGAGATTTCTAAGAAAGCATCTTATTTGTTTATCAACTATATAGTTTGGAAAGAGCGAATGCGCCATATTATTACAAAATAGGAATTATAAAGAATCTAATACATCGTGCAGAAACTAATTCATCCACAAAAGAGATTTTTTAAAGTGGACTAAAGAATATAAAAAAACACTTATTAATAATAGCTTTCCAAACTATATAGTTTCCATGTGTCAAAACTGAAACTAAATTTACTGCGAAGTCCTCTGACCTTATAGGTATTTTTTATATTATATAATCTTACTGCGTATCATGAAATTAATATAAATGATACAAGATAAAAATATACTAAAAAATTTAGTAAATTCTAATATATCAACTACAGATCCTAGCTTAAAAATTAAAATATATATATGTATATATATATATATATATATACATATATATATATATACTTTATATATGTATAAATAGACTCATATATATATATATGTATAGATATATATGTATATATACATATATATATATATACTAAATACATATATATATGTACATGTATATATACATATATATAAGTACATGTTTTTTATATATATATAACTATATATATAAAATTTTATATATAATATATATAAATATATATTACATATTATTAAATATATATATAATATATATTTTAATTTTATATATACATATATATATAATATTAAAAATAAAAAATTTATTAAATATATGATATTAAATTTTACATATATTAATATATATTCAAAAATAACAAAAAAATATTTAAAAATTAAAAAAAATGAAATAAATTATTTTTCAAAAAAATATTACAATATATATATATTTATACATATATATATATATATTTCAAAAAAACAAAAAAAATATATAAAATACAAAAAAAAT
>CAHIKZ030000760.1:0-7500 GCA_903632075.3 Acanthosepion pharaonis
AAACACATGAAAGAGTATTTATCGGCCTCCCTTCGAAATTCATTTTGTCTTTATCAAGAGATAGCCACGCTACCCATGAAGAAACCGCGGTACAGGAAACAGATTGAAAGAAAACGAAAAAACGTTTTAAGTAAACTATAATGAAATTATATAAGTATTAAGCAAGTATTTTTAAATAGATTATGTTCCTTCGAAATGTTGGGTTTATTCCAACAATAATATTTACTTGCAATGTGCTGACAGATATTAAAAGTGTAAATTATGAATTCGAACAGCCTGAAAAGTTGGAATATAAAAGATGTTTTTTTTAAGTGTAATTCCCTTAATAATTTTCCATATGTATGAAAGTGCATATGTATGTATTTTTCCGAGTGAAAGCTTGAGTATGTGTATATCCTCGCTTGGTTGTGCAATATCACATATAATGCTATTCTGCAATATTTAACTTCTATCTCTCTATCTATCTATATATATATATATATATATATATATATATATATATATATATTTCAAAAATTAAAAATAAATGAGATCAAATGAGAGAGATTTTGTTATTAAATTTAAAAGCACTGCATGTTGAATTTTATTTTTTTATAAGTGTATTGAGCACTTTTGAATACAAGTGTGGTTTGCTGCCCCCCGCTGTTCATCTCGAGGTCCTCGACAAAATCCAGAGACGGATATGCAATGTGATAGGTCCTGATCTGGCATCTCGTCTGCAGTCACTTCCTCACAGACGTGCCGTGGCTTCCCTCTGTCTTTTCTACAAGTATTTTCGTGGCAACTGCTCTGACGAGCTACTTTCACTGGTACCCCAACTTCATGAATTTAAGCGTGCTACTAGTTTGGCATCTCGGTCCCACCCTTTCACTGTCGAAAGAGTTAAATTTAACCGCCTCTTCTACTCCAACAGCTTCCTCTCTCGCACTTCTCGACAGTGTAACTCCGTTTCTCTTACTTGCTTCCCTGACAGCTATAATCTTCAAATATTCAAATGTAATGTCAATCGACATTTTCGGATGCCTTGATCTTGAGCCCCGTCCTTCTCTTTATCCTTTCCTCAAACACCCCTCTTTATTATTTACTCTTGCTCTCACACTCTGTAATCCCTTGCGTGCTTGTGCCACTCCCGCCTTGCTTGGGGTGAAATTCTTCAAAAAATCTACCCAATACCTGTTTTATATATATATATATTTATATTATATATATATATATTATATATATATATATATATATATATATATATATATATATCATCATAATATAATTATAATGTATAATGTATATATATATATATATATATATATATATATATATATATATATATATATATATATATATATATAATGTGTATATATATATATATAATTATAATGTGTGTATATATATATATATATATATATATATATATATACAATTATAATGTTTATATATTCATATATATATATATGTGTGTGTGTTTGTGTGTGGATGACAATATATACATATATGTAATTGCACATTTGCAAAGCGAAGAGTACATCCATATACATACATTATTATATAATTATCTATAGCAATGCAGACATGAATCGGACTATTCATATATTTTAACATTGCATGTGTGATCATTTTTTTTCTGGATCCATTAATGTCACACCTCTGGTAGCTGCGCATGTGCAGAAGCCTTGATCTTTTAAATATTTTATCTTTTAATTTCTTTCTGCTTTTTCATATGTCTAAATGTATTCAAGTACGTCTACAGTTATGTAATTACATTTGTTTGTCTTTTTTTTATGTGCCTATCTCTTCCTTCAAATTCTTAATTCTTCGCTGGTTTTGTTTGGGATTTTTTTTTGTTTTTGTTTTTTTGATAATTTCGACCTCCAAATTTGGTAAAGAAAATCCTGTTACGACTGTAAGAAAAAAAAAGATTTTCCTGAAAATCTGGCAAACTATCTACAGAATGTCTGCATTACGGAGCCTTCACGAAAGAACTGTAAAATATTTGATAAGCGTGTACAAACACTAGGCATAACAATGCTACTACCATTCATTGCATATACCACTCATTCCATATTTAAGCATTTCAGATTCTAAAATTTTTTATTGCTCATCTCTTTTACATTTTCATTAATTCAAAATAACTGCTTCTCTCTCCTATGCTGCCCCGCCCAATATTTATAAAAATACAAAAATTCTTTTTTTTGAATCCATATTTAACGACTCAACAAAAATGGCGATAACCATTTTTCCTCAATTAAGGCAAACGTTACTTATTGAATAGGCATATTATATGTAAATTTTAAACGGAATACTAAACTTTTCTTTTTTATCAAAAAAATGTCAAAAGTAAAAATACATAAAATTTTACTATAAAATATATTGCAAATGATTTTACTGTAGGCTTGCACAACAAACAGGAGTAAGAAAATTTTTTCTTTATGTGCAAAGCGTAGGCGATCATGGCTCTCCACAATTTCCTGTCTTTTATAGCTCTTAAATTTGGTCTTTTTGTTATTACTCCTAAACCTTGTTCCGCCATCCGTTTACACATGCTCTCTAAGTATATGCGATGTTTTCCTCTGTCTCTTTGGTCTTCAATAGCGAAGAAAACGGCGACTTACCTCGTCAAACCAAGCGACAGCGTGTCGCGTGTATCCTACGATGTAGTGAAAAAGAAAATTACGAAAAAAAAAATAGACACCTATTCCGTATGACATGCTGAAGACGTGATATTTAAATTAGAAACAAGTCAGTCACAGGAGTCGCTGAAAAAGCATTTTGATATGCAAAAATTGAGCGTCCTCTCCCAGTTGTCGACGAATGGAAAAAATGCTCGGCCGATAAAAGCAGTTCTCAAGTCGGGGAGAAAAATACAATTGGTGCATTGTGATTCGTGAGATAGTACCTGCGAATCGAGTTTTCGTCATTCTTTCTGCCCCCGCTATTCGAGTCTGAACTTACAGTGATTTAATCTCTGCATTATGGACGTAATCTGCGATAAATATTTCCTTTGCAATTCCAGAAAGCTTACAATCTTCCCTGTGAGTATCAGATTTTCCAAGCTTTCTTTCCTCATAATATGCCCTAGAAGCTTCATCATCTTTATATTCTGATCTCTTCTGCTTGTATGTCTCATATTCTTTCTGTTTCAATTTTCTCTAAAGACAAGTGATATTTACCTTTTAAGCACCAAGTTTTTTTTTAATGATGGTCACCCTAAACTAAGACTCAATACATTTACATTTTGGTAGAGGGTTTCTTTCTCTATATCAATCATCAATATGTATATGTGAGGGATTCTAAAGCTCCATTTCCTTCATCATCTATTTGAAAAGGTTAAAATTATAATGATCAGAGATGTATTTTTGGAAGACGGTTCCACGAAGCTCGAGTGGAACTTACATCTCACCAGTAGAATATGAAGGGAATGAGAATGGTTCGATACAATAGGCGTGGTATGGCAGGTCTTAACCGTGAGGCTTAGACCTGATGGAACTAAAGCATGTAGTTTGTCTGAATACTTTCCATGGAAATAGGGATAAAGTAATGAAAGGCATGCTGTTTTTCATCAGTGAGAAAAGTGCTGTAAGGTAAAAAATTGTATGTTTAATGTAAATACATTCCTAAGGAGTTTACTATGGAAATGAATTGCAAATGATTTCACTATAAGAAATCATTGTAAATTCTTAATTTGCTATGAAATACATTGGAAAAAAATGTGATTTTCAGTTGGTAGAAATTAACGAAACCGTTTCTGACAGATCTCGGTTCTGTATAACAAAATGTCATAGCTAATGATTTTACTACAGGTATTCATTTCAAATAATTTCATTATAAGTAAATACAATAAAATACAGAGTGAGTCACAATAATGTTAACACTAGTATGAGGGGATGAGTCACAATTATGTTAACACTAGTATGAGGGGATGAGTCGAAATTATGCTAACATTAGTATCAGAGGAATTATTTATTCAGAGTTTATTGAACACTGTCTACCTGTCCACCTGCCCGATTGATGTACAAAACCAGCGATCAACAGTACAATTCAGTGCCTTGACACACATTTCATGGGGAATGTTTGATATTACACCTTTTGTTGTCATTAAGTTCTTCGATGTCTCTAGCTATTTTGCTATACACGCGATCCTTTATCATACTTCATAATGAGAAGTCACAGGCTGTCAGATCAGGGGAATATGGCGGCCTATCCAACGATTTCGGAAATTTTGATCGAGATAAACGCGAAATACAGGCAAAATGAGGCGGTGCACCATCCTGTCAGAAATACCCTGCTCGTTTGATTTTTAGGGATATGTTATTAATGGCAAATTCTTGTAGCACTTGTAAGTATGCATTTGCAGACACCATTGGAGTTGTAAAGAAATATAGGTCAATTAAACCCGGTTAAGGGTTATAATAAGTGATAGCGTGTATAGCGTGTATTTCTATTTGGTATTGCATAAAGTAAATTAAGAAGAAAGGGATGATAAGTGGTCAGGAATTAATGCATTTTTTACTGACACTATAGAGCTATTAGTATAATTCACAGTTGACAATATTAATAAAACATGTATTGAACATGAGAAAGAAAAACATTGTCAGTGCTCATCAATATTACTGACAGAATAAGGTTATATGTATAGCTTAAATGTCGTGCTGATGATTTTACAATAAAAATGCATTGAAAATCCGTAAGAAAATTATTGTTTGCGATCAGGAATTAGTGCATCTATGAACACAAGAGAGACTTGCGTTTGGACAATGGATTCAATTCTCTCGTTTTGCATCGAAACGATGCTGGACACACCTTTGAATTCAATAATGTCACTCTAATCAAAAAGAAAGAGCATAATTCTTTAAGGAGAAAATACATTGAAAACTTATTATTATTACTTACTATAAACACACGCCTAAAACATTACATTACATTGCCATCTTTCTTTGAATCCATTCTTAAAGAATCTAACTTTTATCTATCTACTACAAAGAATACATTATTAAAGAGCAAGCCATAAATTAAAACCTTGGGACTCCCCGGTGGGCGGTTTGACCGTACAAAAGTGAAGATACAGACTCCCACATGCACAAAATTACAAATAAACATTACCATTTGATGCCCACTTAGACACGCAAGAATCTTCACAATCCTACATACACGTGACACTGACCAATGAGAACTGACCCAAACGGAATTGAAAATACCAGTGTTTAAACACATCACAACTGTTTTCTTTTAAATCTTTTAACGAAGTTTTAAAAAAAATGAACAATATTTAAATTAATATTCATTTTTATTTGTTCATTTATTTTTATCATCCTGTCAAATTCCGATCCATATTTGATCTACATTTGATCTTTTAACTGTTTTAATATATATATATATATATATATATATATATATATATATATATATATATATATATATATATATATATATATTATATGATATCATGTTTTTATTTAATATCTATAAAATATTTTTATATATAAAAAGTATAAATCTTATCTCATATATATATATATATATATATATATATATATATATATATATATATATATATATATATGTATATATATGTATATATATGTATATATTGATGCATGTTTCATTAAATAATATAGAAAAGTTTTTTTTCTGTTTATTTTAAGTAAGTTCCTTTCATATTGTCTAATAAGATTAATAACATTATCATTGAAAGACGAAAGAAAATCACAACATTGATACATGTTGTTTTAATCCTATCTATGTTTTCGACTTTACATAAACCATTATCAAAGATGACAATTACATTTCAATATATCAAACAAGACACGGACGAAGAGGAATTAAATGATTTCAAACAACGACTGACATCTATTAAATATGAGACGCGGAACTAAAATCGCGTCGCAGATCGTGACATCAAACATGACCATGCGAGAGTGAAAACGAGAAGTGTTAAGTACGGGAAGCCGTTGATATAAACCAATGGTTTCTGTTATCAATTATAGGCATTTCAGAATATTTGTGGAGATTTTATAGTTTTTTTTGTTCAGGTAAGGTTTCAACTGTTTTATGTATATAGCTTTAAGAATTTTTACTTTTTGTTTATTGTTTTCATATTTAAGTATATGTTTATATATTTATATTAAGATTTTACGGAATTGTGTAAACAGCCAGGCATGTTTTTTAAATATAAAAAAATTTTATCATTCAAATGTGAAGAGTCAAGGTCATGAAAATGAGTTTATGTATTGACCAACATAAATATTATTTAATCCATTGGAATACAATCTCCCAAAGGGCACTTGAAAAAAAACTATGTTGGTGATTTTGCAAATCGCTAAGAAGGGAGGAGGAAGAATCATTGCGAATAATTAAGTTGGATATGCTAGATTTAGTTTAGTATATGATTAACCTATTTTTTTTTTTTTTTTTGCTAGGGTATGTTGTAGATATATTAGTATTTACTAATTTTTAGCATATTTTCATCTTACACAATATATATATACATATATATATATATATATATATATATATATATATATATATATACATATATATATATATATATATATATATATATATATGTTTAACATTAATCCATTTAGAGAAACGATTGATATAATTATAAAGAATGTTTACAACAATCCATCTCTCCCTCCACTAAAAATTAAACCTAAGATCTTACGAAAACTACTTTTGACTTGTACTACTGTGTTTCCTTTTATGAACATCAAAATAATATCGACCTACAACGTGATGGAGCTTCCATACGTTCAGTTCTGGGATCAACATTTAGTAACTTCTAACCTTGAAAATAAGATATTTAACACAACTAAAAAAATCCATCTACCTAAGATATGTAGATGATACTCTCAAGTGGTTACAGAGAGTGAGAGCAAGAGTAAAGAGGGTTTTTGAGGAAAAGATAAAGAGAAGGACGGGGATCAAGATCAAGGCATCAGATGATGTCGATTGACATTACATTTGAATATTTGAAGATTGTAGTCATCGGAAAAGCAAATAAAGGAGAAGGGTTTTACACTGTCAGGAAGTGCGAGAGAAGGGAGATGGAGTAGACGAGGCGGCTACATTTAACTGTTTTGACAGTGAAAGGGTGGGACCGAGATCACAACCTAGTAGCACGCTTAAATTCATGCAGTTTGGGAAACAGCATAAAATCGCTATAGGCTTCAACCACGGCCTCCAGACGACTTCGTAATCTCCTGCAACTCTTCTGAATGGTCCCTTTGTTTAAATCAGTGAATGCTGCCATAATCTTTGCGTTCAGTTCATCGTTGGTGTTACAAGGAGTTCTGCATTTCTCACGCTCACATACTAATCAAAGGGGTGCAATATTTGGAGTTAGATAGCCAGATGTAAGGGATGATGTGGTCGCAGAATTTGTCTGACAGCAATGACTGCGCTCTATGCTTCTGTGGAATGGTAAATATCCTGTTGCCAGACATAGAGCCTTCCTGCAGCCACCTTCTTGACCCAGGGCAGAACTACCTCCTCAAGGTAGTTCAT
>CAHIKZ030000760.1:15000-72500 GCA_903632075.3 Acanthosepion pharaonis
GGCAGATTTTTTCCCGCAGTAGGTTGCCATTTCTTTCTGTAGTAAACCAGTTACCATCGAAGTCTATAGAACCCGGTCTGTCCTGCTATTTACCCATAGCTCTTGAGAGAAGAGGATTCATTCCTTTCCCAAGGGTATTAGTCAAAAATGAATGCAATGGATTCGACTGTAACTCGAACTCGGCCCGCCGATTCCTCAATCCAAGATGCTAACCATAAGCGTTATTAAATGAAGAAAAAGTTAATATAAGTATAATTTACATGCATTTAATTTTTCTATAATGATTCATATTTTTTGTGTAATAATTCATAATAATATTTCTATAATAATTTATAATATATTCTATTATAATTCATAACAAATTTACTATAATAATTCATAATAATATTTCTATAATTCATAATATATTCTATAATATTTCATAATAAATTTACTATAATAATTCATATTAATTTTTTTCTATAATAATACACTGAAACATAAAAAAAGGAATTGAAACAGAAATATATTAAAAGTTAAGAGAAAAGTTTTGTAAATGGTCAGGAATTGATAAAATCATTATTGACAGAAAAGATTTAATATATGTATGAAGTATATTCATTGGAAATGATTTCACTATAGAATTACAATGAAGATCAAAGGAAAAGGATTGTCAGTTGTCAGGAATGAATAGAAGCCTTACTGACAGAAAAGGGTTAGGGTTAGGGTTACATGTATAATGCAAATGTACTTTTAAAATTTTTACTAGAGAAACGGATTGTAAATGTTCGAGAAGAAACACAAGCATTATTAAGAGAAAAAACGCTTATGGTTTCATCACAGGAATGCATAGCAAATATTTTGTTCCAGAAATTAAAAAATATTTCATGTTTCATCAATTTGAGAATTGATTCGAACCGCGAACATTCTAACACTCATCTATCTATCTATCTATCTATCTATCTATCTATCTATCTATCTATCCATGCATACACACACACACACACACACACACACACACACATATATATATATATATATATATATATATATATATATATATATATATATATATATATATATATATATATATATATTATAGGCGTAGTGTAATTGAAAGAGAATTATGACTTCCTGTTTTTTTTCGTGGAGCTGTCACTTGCCACGGCCACTGTTTCTCTCATTTTGGGTTCGGGGTGGAGATAACAAACACCTGCACACAAAAGTGCTGTCAAAATGGCAGCGAACATCAAAATCTGAAATTACAAAATCAAATAAAACCGCTAACTAATAAACATGCACAACAATGCAAACCCGCCCAAAAAGTGATTTTTTTTGTGTGCAGTTATATATATATATATATATATATATATATATGTATGTATATAAAATTGTAGCCTCTGGCTGTCTGTCTGTTTGTAATCGAACTGCTTTAGGGTTTTGGTGATCGACCCCTCATAATCATATATATTCTAAAACTACATTAGCCAGAATATTTGGATCAGTATATTTCATTTTAATCAAAGGAGGTGGTCAGGAGGCACAAAATACACACAGGAAATTTTTTCCCCTTTGATTTAAATTAAATTTAAATTTGAACAAGGGAATGACCCCTATCCAAAATATAGAAGGAGAAAGTCAGAAGATAGAGGACACATCAGCAAGATCATTGAGTAATATTGAAATGCATCATTTTTCTCCACAAATTATAACAATGATTTAAAATCAATCATCATTTTCTTACAAAATAATGTGTGACACACAGAAAAACGGGCCTATTCGGGCTATATATATATATATATATATATATATATATATATATATATATATATATATATATTTATATATATAATAGGACTGTCTAGATTCATTACGGAGGGTAGTATTAGTTTTCTGGTAAGATTGAGTTTCGATATCGGTTCACTGATTCAATTTCTGGTTAACGTCATGTCAACCTGTGCACTAAGCAGTTTTTATTGTTCTCTCTCTCTCTCTCTCTCTCTCTCTCTCTCTCTCTCTCTACCTCTCTTTCTCTTGTTTATGCACACATTCACTAACTCTGTGTATATATATGTATTTCTCTCTCTTTCTCTCTCTCTCTCTCTATATATATATATATATATATATTAAAAAAAATTAAGGTATGATATATTTATGGGGTAAAGTGCCCAATATCACGGATTGAACGTATGTAAATAGAATCCAACACCCAGATGCGACAGTCTGTTTCATTCTTATACGCAATCGTCAGGCTATATGTGTTGTGCCAGTATAATTTTATAGCCAGAATAATTTTAAATATAACCGTTACCGCCCACCAAAACAAACGTTAGAACAATACAATAGACTACCCACAATGCACCACTGACGTGCATATACAAATAGTCGAGAAATAGAATAGAAAAAATAACATATATGGCCTGACGACTGCGTATAAGCATGAAACAGACTGTCGCCGCTGGTAGTTGATTCCCATGTCCACTTATATAATTCCATAGCAAGAGAGTAGATACAGACTGCTTTGGAAAGCTCTACCATCGACTGTGGAATGACAGTTATGGCTTTGATAGCCAAGTTTAATATAAAACCGAATTAGTAATTACAGCACATTTCTATGACTCCAAATTTTGTTCACCCACCACCGCCAGCTTGATGCCATCCATATGTGATGCATTCGTACAATCTGTTGCTATAATTGTGAACACAAAATATTTCATCGTTATCTGTTAATCAAAGTGCGACACTGGAAGCATATATACAACTCGAATGCAGTCGTAACTTGGCTGGATTTGTCATGCTGTGAGCATGAGTGATGAAAGAACGCTGAAAATCCTCGTGTGCAGCCAACCGTATGACGGTTCTTAGAGGGGTCGTTGTGTTAAACCGAAACAAAATTTAAATTCTATCAGCGTTTCTCTGTCCTTTGAGTAAAGCGCGTTTGATCGTACCAAGTGGATGAGTATGTAGATAAAAGGCATAACAACTTTTGAGAGTTAATTGAACATATCCGTAACGCTAGACACCAGTCTAACATTCCTAAAGCATTCACAAAGGGTGCTGTTCCTTGTCCTTTATGTAGAATGTTGTGTGGGCCTCAAATCACGGAAGGCCCAAACACAAAAAATGGGTTATCAAGAGCGGAACATGCTGTTGAATCCTTATACGTCGAAGACGACAGGAGACGTCATAAGAAAAAACAGTTACATTGCTGATCTTTAGTATTTTTTATTTTTAGTGTTCGATACAGAAGTAGATCTTAAATTTAGTATTATCGACATTGGATATTATGAATATTCCCTAATATATATATATATATATATATATTAAGAAATAGACAAAGTCCGACAATTTATTTATTAAAGACATTTTTATGTTTAACGTTCTTTTTATAGATACAAGTATTTAAGTAAATGCTCTGTTTATAATAAACAGTAATTAAATAACATTTACCGGCCTGAATGTCCGAGAAATTTTCATAGAAAATATTCGTTCTTTGACAGGATTCGAACCTGCATCCTATACGGAACCGTCATATCGGCCACAAAGAAGCGTTCGGTAGACAAGGTCGAATTTACTGCTTATAAACTTCAATCTTCCATGAATCTCGTACATTCATAACTGCTCTGGCGTATCAAATGTAAACAAATGACGTCATATATTAAGAAATGGACAAAGTCCGACAATTTATTTATTAAAGACATTTTTATGTTTAACGTTCTTTTTATAGATACAAGTATTTAAGTAAATGCTCTGTTTATAATAAACAGTATTAAATAACATTTACCGGCCTGAACATAAAATTTTAAATATTGTAAGAATTGTAATATTTTATTGAATTTTAGGTACATTTGTTTATAGCTTTACCTATGGAAACACTTGTTGAGAAAAAGTTATAAATTTACCAATTTAAAATTACATAAAGTTACCGCTGTTATGTTCTGATAATGTTTTTATGGGCGTCCATATTCGGAAAAATCGGCACGTTTATACATATAAAAAAATTCAAAATTACTTTAAAATCTTAAATAAAGGGAAACAATTCTAGTGAAAAATCATTAATCATCAAAAATATATTTTTCGTAAGACATTAGTGTCCATAATCTAATTTTATTCATAAAAGTAATTAAAAGATTTGCTAATTAAATAGTGTCTTACTTTTATTGCCTTTTTTTTATATTTTATAATCCAGGTCATATGTTCTGTAACTGGAGTTACTGTTTGACACCATTTTTTTTTTAATCCTCCGAGTACTTGTCCTTATAATTAATATAAACATTAAGGGCTGAAAAAAATTCTTGAAATTTCATAAAATTCAATAAACTATGTGCGGTCTAACAGTATATTACCAGGATTTAAAAAAAAAATATTTCATTCATTTGTGAATAAGTCCGGAAAATTACATTAAAATCCAACAAGTATTTGCTTTTGAAAGAATTTTCAAATCAACATTCATCACCGCAAAAGACGTTCAAATTTGCCATAGACATTTATTGTCGCACGTCGATGACAAAAAAGAATTTAAAACCAAAATCTCCAAGGTTCTAAAAAGGATTTAAAAAATATTTTTTATATGAAAAGAAAGTCTTTTCATCTTTACTCTTAATAATAACAAATATTTTGATGAGAAAATTTTGTTTTTGTTCAGTATTTTCATCATGTCTCCTCATTATTTCGTGAATCTTAGAAGATATATATATATATATATATGTGGGGATGTGTGGGGGTGGATGTGTGTGTGTGTGTGTGTGTTGCGTGAGCGTGCGTGTGTACGCGCGTGTGCGTGTGTGTAAGTATGTATGCATGTAGAGAGCGAAAAGATAGATAGATAGATAGATAGATAGATAGATAGATAGATAGATAGATAGATAGATGTTCGTGCTTGTGAACTTGTTCTGCATGTACCTGGTTAATGCATACATACATACACCTGTATCTCTCTCAATATATATATATATATATATATATATATATATATATATATATATATATATATATATATTGCAATGAAAACATATTGCTTGAACACTCCGTGATACGTGAATACTTACATAGAAACACATATGTTCATGTACTTACACAGATACATATATTGATAAGAAAAATGTATACATTCACATACATGCATATATATATATATATATATATATATATATATATATATATATATATATATATATATATATATATATATATATATATATATATATATATATATATATATATATATATATATATATATATATATATATATATATATATATACATATAAGGGTGCATAAGCCGCTTATTCCGTATAAATTAAAGAATAAGAAAAAAGAAATCTCCTTCGTGAGGTTTGACATGTACACAAAAACTATCCGACATCATCCGCCCGGGCCAGCCTTAGCAAAACCCTGCTGAACGTTAATTCTCCTTACCTTTCATCTCCTAACTGCAACACCACCAACGTCTATTTCAATCCACACTTGCCCTTCCCGATGCCTACCTACAACACTCTCACCAACGCCACCTTTTCCACGTTACACGTCAGATTTAGAATGACTGTCCTTAAAAATCGCAAGTTGACGTCGGGCTGAAGAAATGTGTTTAAGTTAATTTCTGTCCGACAGCGCGTGTGACATGCCGGAAATCCGAGCTAACCCCTCAGTTGCCTGTTCAATTATCCAACTTCAGAAAGGATCAAAATGGAATTTTTTTTTTTCTGTTCTTTTTTCATCGGAGTCGGGGTTGAAGGACAGTTGTCAACTAAGAAAACACCTTTCCAATACCTGTGGAGAGTCCGGGGATAATGGCGGATGAAGGCGGAGTTTGAAAATAGAAAGAAAGAAAGAAAGAAAGAAAGAAAGAAAGAAAGAAAGAAAGAAAGAAAGAAAGGCAAATGGAAATAACCAGGTAGATAAAAGTCGAAATGTAAAAAGTGGAAAAAAAAAATCTGAAAAGTGATGGCCTGACAAGCCTTCGTCATCTCACTACCTCCACCGGCTCCAAAGACTACAGGTCGTTTGATTTTGGGCCAGTCCGATTATTGTATGAGGCTTGCTTCGACATGCCGATGCAAGTAAAGACATATTAATTGGTGGCATGCATTTTGGTTAGAAGAGAGATAGACTTTTAGAAGAAAGAGTGTAAAAAAAGGGAGGTAATTCGGGTCGAAATAAAATATAGGGAAAGCAAAGTGTGGAAAAAATATTAGACAAACAAAATGAACAAAGTGAAAGAGAAGACAGAGAAAATGGAGAATGAGCCAAAAAGAAAAAAGAAAGCGTAAAGGCGTCTATAGAGAGATTACGTCAGTCTGGAAAAGAGAAGCAAGAGAGATAGACGAAAAGGGTTAGGAAGAAGTTTACAGGAAAATAGAAAGTTTAGGAGTGAATATCGAAATGAAAGAAGGGTGGTCCGAAAGTCTTGTCTCCCCTACATAATATAATTTTATATTTCAGATAGTTGACACGAGCTTGTAAGAGAGGTAGGTGGTGACAAGACTTTTGGACCACACTGTACTTAAATTAAAAAAAATTCCAATAAAAAAAAACCCAAAATTGAGGTGGCACTTTTTTCTATATTGACATTCATTAGACCTTTTCTATCCACGACATTTGCCAGACTCGATGAATATTGATTTTGTTATCATTTTAAAAGGAGGTCCTGTTCATAATATAAATACGTTGACAAATCGATCCCTGATTTCTTAAAGAGTTGTCTATACTCTGTTTTTATTTTCGAAATATCAAATATGATGTTGTGCTTACGTCATTGATAATTGCGTAGTGCTGATATTGTCCCTTTTCCCAATTCATAAAAGTACGCAGTTTTCAATGACATAAGCACAGTTTCAAACTTGACATTTGAAAGTAAAAATGAAGTACTGATGACTCTTTAAAATGTCAGGGGTCGATTTGACACTGTATCTATATTATGAACAGGACCCCACTAAAAATAATAAAAATCAATATTTTTCTATTCTTTCGTGGATAGAGAATGGATACAAATCTACTAAAATTGTTGAAAAAATATTCTCTTTGTTTTACAAGCGGACTTGAAGTGCCGAAAGAAGTTATGCTAAACAGAAGGAAAGAGAAAAATAAAGAAAATGTATATAAGAAAAATAATAATCATATGTATTTATTAAATGAAAGCTGAAGTTTTTATTCATCATAAATGTCTAATGTTGGGACTATTTTCTTCGTGTTTGCTTATTTTAACACAGCACATATTCTTCCATCTTTCGCAGTGCGTCTATTGGTCATTAAATGTCGTGTAGTAATGGTTGATATGTTTTTGTCTTTTTTTTCTCTCCCTTCGTCCAGAAGATAAAAATTTAAGATATCATATAGCAATATAACGATGAGGAAAATCGAAGAATATATTAGTGGAAAGGTAGGCTAAAAACTAGAAAGAAAATGAACAAAAAATATACAGAAGTATGAACATATTTGACATCAGAATTACAGAAAATGTTTAGTTCTAGAATCACAGCAAATAAAATGTCCTAACCTCATGCTATGAAAGATTTACATGAAGACAGGATTCATTTTAATGATCTATAATACTGTCATTGTTTGGCAATATGAATTTTGTGGTCAGTAAATTTCTTGAGATCAAAGCTGATCATTCTTTTTAATTTTTAGGTTGTTTGAAAAATAATGTCCGATTTTAAAGCAAACATTTTAATTGTGTTCTAATATACAGTAGAATCTCTCATATCCGGAATTCCTCATATCCAGAATCTCTCATATCCGGAATTCCTCATATCCGGAATCCCTTGTATCCGGACATAATTTTGATGTGTTTATTTGAACTATTTGGGTGATATGTAACTGATTAGAAATTTCCGTTTTGCAGGAAATTTACTTTGGATAATTGCTTATGCTTATTTCATCTTAATGGCTTGTATTGGTGCAAAAGATGATGGGAATAAGAGGAAAAGCATAACTTTGGAGTTATCGCAAAAAGTGGACATTTTAAACAGACTAGACGCTGGTGAAAGTTCATTGTAACTAATGTCAGAGTTCAACATAGGAAAGTCAACATTGTATGATATAAAATCTTCCAAAGAAACTATTCTCCAGCGTTCATACTGTCACAATGAACAAGGACATAAAAACATGATTGTGATGAGAACCGGACTGAAATTGAAAAGGTTGTTAGTTTTATGGAAAGAAAACCAGCATTCAACTAGAAAGATTGCAATAACGCACGCACAGTTAAAAAGTGTCTTTGGTTTAAAAAAATTCAAGAAAAAACTCAGAACGAAATGCGGAAAATTTTGAGATTGATATTAAAAGAGAAAGAATCATCATGCAATATAATAAAAAAAATCCACGTTACATTATTTGTTTTGCATACGTGGCATACTTAATTTAATGAATTTTCGTTAATATTACATAATTTATTTCTTTTTCCTTAAAATCTATTCCGTTATATTTTACTCACCATTAGCTTATTTTGTTTACTATAAAACACTGAAAATAAATGTTAAACCTGATTTCAGTTGTTTTATTTTATTCTAAATATAACCCCTCATATCCGGACTTTGTAAACAATTGCTCATATCCGGACGGCCTTCTTAATTTGGTTGTCAGGGATTTTACTGTATCGTTATAATAGTTACACAAAAAATATATTACACATTCCTAATGATCAAAGTGTCCTCCATCTTAATTTTATAATAACCTCTTTCAGAGTTTAACTTTAAGCATTTATATACCCTTCATCTTGATGATGAAAAAAGAATAGATTCGTTTACTTTTTTCTTGTTCTGGGTTAAAAGGGCATGGGATGAAGGATCCACTTGTGATCGGACAGTACGGGTGCGGTTTTTTGAAGTTCCACAGTGGGGATACGAGTCTTAAAGATCAAGGTGGTAAATGACCTCCATCTATAATTGACAAACCTTTTCAAAGTGTTTTGAGAAATGTCTCAGATAATGGGTGTCAACATTTCAACAATGGGCGGAATGCACATTCAGTTTTTCAAAATGCAACCGGCACTGGATTATCGGCTAAATCCAGTTATCCTTCATGGAAATACTCAGCTCGGAAGACACTACAGAAACTGACCGAATAGGAATATGAGACTTTACCATATCCATCATATTCCCTTGATCTATTGCCCACGGACAACAACTTTTTCAAGAATCTTGACAATTTTTAAGCCAAATGATATTCCGTTGCAAAGATGCAGAAACTGCATTTAAAGAATTCTTTAGAGTTTTTATCGTAAAGACATAAATAACTTTGTAGAATGATTGCCGAAATGTTAATGGTTCTTATTTTAACGGATTCAAACATTGTTTAAATACAAAAATAAACGCTGGACAAATTTGGATCTTCGTGCTCGCTGAAAATGGAGTCTCAAACGACGATTTTTTTTTCCAGAGGCATCGCAGTTATTTAAACTACGTTCATTCCTCGGCAATGTTTATTTTTCTAAAAGACGATGATAAAAATTGTGACAAAACTAAACATATGAAAGTGAATATACCGTGTGTAACAGCAAAATTGTCTAAATCGTGTAACCGCAAAATTGTTAGATCAAGCTTTGAGTCGTTGTATCTTAGAAATTACTGGAATTCTCCGAGGTTTTTATAACATTGTTGAGCTCTACTTTAAACAATAACAATGTATTTAATGAAATGATGATCCCTCTTGCTGTTATGAACCGCTGGTTCAGTTTTCCACCCTACAGCGACCCCTTTTTTAAACTTATTCAGCATTCTCTTGATGGTTCTTGAATGGACTTGGAAGATGGAAGTGAAAGAATAAATGTTGGTACCAATACTAAAGGGCTGAATGATCTTTTTCCCCTCAACATTACTCAGTTGAGAAGACAGTGGGGCTGACACAAAACGATTTTAACCTGTTCTCTTTCGAGCTGAATAGCTCAACGGGCTTTTCAGTGATTTTTACGAAAAATAGTGACAAGATGACTAATCGTCTTATCTGAAAACCTAGAAAAAAGAAACTCAATTAGTTTAGTGTTTTTTTTTTTTTTTTTTAGATATTAAAGATTTTGTGGGATTATCACAAGCTGTTACACAATTTGGACAATTTTGTTGTTACGAACAGTACACATCTTCTGTGTCTCTCAGAATTGCCAACAAAAATAATATTTATTAAAGTTTTTATTGGAATGGTTGGCAAAACTTCGGATAATTGCCAATTGACAAAATGGTAAATGATAAGAATTTACAAAATGGTAAATAATAAGAATTCCCTTATAGTTGGTTCACATATTTTAACTATTTAGATGGGGCCCTGACAGATGCTACCACCCCGGGCCAGGGTGCACCTGAGAACACCAGCAATTAAGACGTGGTTCCCCGCTCCTCAAAAACCTCCTGATCAGAGGCTTTGCTGCCGGATGTAGTTTATCGTCATTCCCAGGTTTATGATGATGATGATGATGATGATGATGATGATGATATTCGAACGTTAAACGTTTTTGCTTTGCTTTCTTCCTCGCATCATTATTTCCAGGCAAAACCAGAACGGTAGAACGCTTAAAGAAAATCGTTCAGCAAATCGACGGTTAAAAAGCAGGCAAAGGATGAA
Source organism: Acanthosepion pharaonis (assembly GCA_903632075.3). Lineage (NCBI taxonomy): Eukaryota > Metazoa > Mollusca > Cephalopoda > Sepiida > Sepiidae > Acanthosepion > Acanthosepion pharaonis. The sequence continues at coordinate 25,533 of CAHIKZ030000760.1, forward strand.
TCTTATCAGATCCAATAATTTACGACAAGAAGTGAAATACTTCAGCAAGATTTATTTTTATGCGAAACATAGCGGCTTTATCTCCGAATACAAACACCAATGACTTATTGCTATGACCTGCGAAGGCGTACCCACTCTCTGGACTTCGATACCGTAGCTAATCTGTTGATGTTAAACAGCTTATACAAGAGATAATGTTGTATCTATTGCTGTTATCCTGTTACAGGCAAAACCGAAACGCCCTCATCACCAAACTGGTTTAACTGTAAAAGTACTCAAATGGGATGCGGGATACGGCTTAGTGAGTAATGTTGCACACACACACCACACACACACACACACACACACACTTTCTCTCTCTCTCTCACACACACACATACTATCTCCTTCACACACACACATGCTCTCTCTCTCTTTCTCACTCACACACACTCTGTTTCCCTCTCTCTCCCTTTCTCCTTCTCCCTCTCACACGCACATGCTCTTTCTCTCTCTCACACGCACACACTCTCTTTCTCTCTCTCCCTCTCACGCACACACACTCTCTCTCACACACACATACTCTTCCTCTTTCTCACACAAACACATAATCTTTCTCTCTCTCTCACACACACACACTCTCTTTCTCTCTCTCCCTCTCACGCACACACACTCTCTCTCACACACACATACTCTTCCTCTTTCTCACACAAACACATAATCTTTCTCTCTCTCTCACACACACACAAATACTTTCTCTCTCTCACCCATACACACATACTCTTTCTCTCCCTCTCTTTCTCACAAACACACTCTCTTTCTCTCTCACCCTCTCTCTCTCACACACATACTCTTTCTCTCTATATCACACACACACACACACACACTTTCTCTCTCCCACACACACACCCTGACACACACGCACAAACACAAAGTCTTTCTCTCTCTCTCTTTCTCACACACACACGCTTTCTCTCTCTCACACACATACACACACATACTCTCTTTCTCTCTCTCTCTCACACATACACGCACATACTCTCCTTCTCACTCTCTCTCTCACACACACACACACATACTCTCTTCATCTCTCTCTCTCTTAATACTTCTGCGACGGAGAAAGATTATCTTCGTCATCAGTTATTTCATGATTGCAAACAAAAACGTAAGGAAAAATTTCATTCTTTAAAAATATTTTATTTAAATATTATTTTATTTAACTCTTAAGCCCCCCCACCCCATCCATTAGTGCCGTAATCCACTTGCATAAAACAAAAATAGTTTCCCTAATATTTAGCAAGCGACTTCGCAATATTTTCATGATTAGTCAAGTAACTTTTTGATTCCTTTTGTGATTGACTACAAGGAATTTCTCACCGGTTCCCGTATGATCACCAAAGTTAAGCAACATCGATCATAGATGGGTGACCGCTTGGGAATAACTGTAAGCTTCGATTTACGGGTGCTGTAATGGGTAATGGCTCGGAATTGTTAATCGGAGAGCCGAGTTCAAATTCCCGTTGCGTTCGTTAAATTCAATTACGCGTAAATAACCTTGGGAAAGGTACGAATCCACTTATTTCGCCCCAGCCATGGGTTAATTAATAAGACGTGTATCACTAATATCTCCCCACTCAAAAACAAGATTCTTGCAATACTAAAAAAATATTTCCTGAATTTATAAACTGTAGAAAACGAATCAGTAAACAATTCAAGGAGTTTTGGGATTTAGAAATATTTGACTGTGCTACAATCGGTTTTATTTGTTTAGCGATGAAAAAGTAAACACTTGTTCTGATGGATTATGGTTTTCTACAATTGTCCATACTTAGAATATTGCTGCCACATATGGTCAGATGCCCCTGCTATTTTTCTGTAACTCTTTGATAAGATCCAAAGAAGAATCAGTATTATTATCGATCCTGATCTGGTAGCTCACTTGCGAGCCGCCGTAGGGTTGCCTCTGTGTGCCTTTTATTATAAATGTTAATTGTTTGGATGAGCTTTTCGCTATGTTAACTAGACTGTATTAATTTAAGCATTATACTAGATTGGCGACGGGACCTCATCAATTTACAGTTGTGCTAGCTATATTTAGCCATAACCGCTATGATAACAGTTTTTTATACTGCACTTCCTGCTTGTAGAAGTCCCTCCCTGCTCCATCCTTTCCAACCATCTTCAATCTGCAAAAATTTAAATGCAATGTCAAATGCTATCTACTGTCCTCCTGATTGCTCTTTTCTCTTTCTCTTCATTGCTAATGTTTCTGTATCTAATTCTTCCACATCCTGTAACCCCTTACATGCTAGTTAATGTACTGCCTTTCTTAGAATGATACCGATTTAAAGAAAAACCTGATCTACGTTGAATCCATTGTTAGATCAGCTGATAAGAAAGTCCTTTTACTGTGTTGGGCGGGACGATATTTCTCTCCGGAATCTATGTTGTATATCTATAAGTTTACCATTCGTCCATGCTTAGAATATATCTGCCATATATGGTCCGGTGCCTCTGCTCTTTAACAAGAGATCCTTGATAAGACCCAAAAATGAATCAGCAATATTTTTGGTCCTGATCTGGCGGTTCGGTTTCAGTCACTTTCCCAGCGTCGAAAGGTTACATTCCTGTGTTTTTCTTTTATAAATACTTTCATGATAATGGTTTGGGTGAGCCCTTCGCTATGGTACCGAAACTATGAATTTAAGTGCAATACGAGACTGATGGTGAGATCGCATCAATTTGCAATTAAGCTAACTAGATGTAGTCGTAACTTTTGTGCTAACAGTTTCTTATCTCGCACTTCTCGCTCGTGGAACTCCCTCCCGGTCAATGCTTTCCAGCCAACTTTAATTTCAAAAATGTAAATGCAATATCAGTCGCTATTTACTCTCAGCCTGATTGCATTTTTTTCTCTTTCTATACATTATTAGTGTTTCTGTTCCCAATTCTTCCACACTCTTTAACTCCTTACGTGTTAGTGGCTGTACTGCCTTGCTAGGGTTGATACCGATTGAAAAAAAAAAGGGTTTTTTTTCCCAGATTGCTCTCTTTTTTCAGATTTTAAGACACTTTTTTAAGACACTTTTTTAATTATAAAACAAGAAAATATTTTAAAGTAATTAGTTCTGTAAAGATCTTTAATTTCCCATCAATCCGTTTTGCAGTTATGGCCACAGAGATTAAACAAGAAATATTTTTAATATTGGACTTTTAGATTTATCAAAATAAATTATATTTTTAATTATCGTATAAAAACCAGAAAGACAATTCAAGGCCATAAAATATATAACAAAAAAAAAAACAATTTCACAGGTAACCCAACTGCATGAATTTAAGTTGCGGTCGGCATTTCGGTCCCACCCGTTCACTGTCGAAACAGTTAAATGTAACCGCCACGTCTACTCCAACAACTTCTACTCACGCACTTCCCAACAGTGTAACTCCCTTCCTCTTACTTGCTTCCCTGATCGCTATAATCTTCAAATATTCAAATGTAACGTCAATCGACATTTTTGACGCCTTGATTCCGATCTCCGTCCTTCTCTATATCCTTTCCTTAAACAACCCTCATCCCGCTTGCTCTTACTCTCTGTAACCCCTTGCGTGATAGTGGCACTCTCACCTTGCTTGGGGTGAAATGCTTAAAAAATATATCTGTTGGAATTTCTGGGATGAGGTGTTAGTTGCACTATTTGCATTCGGGCTATTGCCCTCACTTTTGTTGTTCTTATCACAACGTTTCGGTAATTCCGTACTGAACCCTATATTTAATCTACGGGGTGGGGTAGCCTTTTCTTGTTTCACTGCCCATGACTAGGGATATTTCGTCCAGTTCGTATTTTTACTACTGCCCAGTTATTGCTTTACCCGTTTACACTGAGTCTACGCAGGATAGAACTCACGATTACTGTAACAAATTCGTGAAAAAACGTTTTAATCCAGTCCCGTCGAACAATTCTCCGTGTAGAACCTGGAGACTTAAACCTAACCTGCCTGTTGATGAGTGCTGATCTCATTTCTCATGCTTCACGGCACTCATTGAGAATTTTCTTTTTGTTACACCTGTTTTTGAAATCTTCTTGTCATTTGTAATTCTTTTTTTATTAGCGGCTCCCATAATGTATTAGTTTTTTGTTTTTTTATGCAAGGTCTACTAAGCAGATCTTCAGAGCCTTAGCATATGTGCTATTTCTTTCAGACGCTTAACTCTCCAGTGTTCTTCACTATTCCGTATTTTAACTTCATTCCAAGGCGACAGATGACTACACTTTTTCCTTCATACAGGATCAGCCATGCCTGATTTCATCGTTTCAACTCTCACTACGGCTTTTTGATGTTCCTCGAGATAGAATGTAAATAGTGAAATCAAAGGTTAACTGAAACACATTTATTCGATGGTCATCATTTTTTTCAGAAAAATCTCTTTCCATTTTTCTTAAATCTTCTTTTTTTGCTCATATACCCTGTCTATAGTATTCTCAGCAACTTTCTGTAAAACTATATCTCTGTTACCTCAAGTTTTATTATCTAAATATTAGAAACATGTAAAAATGACTAATTATGTGAGAATATAAATGCGCCACAAGTATCTGATGGAACTGCTCAGCAATCTCGATAAATTCGAGAAAGATATCAGAATAATCAAGAACCTATACTGGCAGCAAATAGCATGCATGCGCATAAGGAACGAGTTCAGTAAAAATACGAAAATAGAAAGGGGTGTAAGGCAAGGATGCGTCTTCTCACCAGACATGTTCAACCTATACATCGAGGCAATCCTGAGGGAATCGGAAACCCTACCGCGATTTGGCATTGGCAGTCACAATCATAACAATATAAGATACGCAGATGACACAGTACTGATAGCAGACACGGAAAAGAAATTACAGAAGGTAGCGATGGAGAGTGAGAAGAAGGGACTAAGCATAAACTACAAGAAGACAGAATGCATGGTCGTCAGCAAAAGGATGAGCCTGAAATGCGATTTGAAGGTCCGGCAGGAACACTAGAATCAAGCAGACGCGGAAGTTTAAATATATAGGAAGCGTCTTGGCAGAGGACGTTAAGTGCGACAATGAGGTCCGTAGGCGTATTAGGATGGCCAAGGACACATTCCAAAAGCTGGACAGAGTACTGCGAGACAGGGGGATATCTTTGGTAACAAAGAAAAGAATACTGAACTGTTACATAGCATCTGTTCTTTTTTACGGCAGCGTATGTTGGACGGTCTCCTCAAAGATGAAGAAGAAACTTGAGGCGACAGAAATGTGGTTCTACAGAAGGAGGCTAAGGATATCATGGACCGAGCGTGTGAGCAACGATGAGGTTTTGGAGAGGATGCAAACAAGGAGAAGGCTGATACTTAACAACAGGAAGAGGCAGGTGAAGTTTCTGGGACACATAATGAGAAAGGAATCTGATACTCACGGGTCAAATAGAGGGAAAGAGAGACAAGGGAAAGCAATGCCTGACATACCTGGCGGACTTAAGCAAGTGGATGACAGAACGTGGTCTGGGGGAGGAAGCAGAGGAAAGGAACTTGTTGAGAGCTGCAAGGAATAGAGGGAGGTGGAGAGCCGTGATTGCTTACCTCATGAAAGGACATGGCACTTAAAAAGAAGAAAGTATGGCGTCTAACTCGTTCAACTAAAACAGTTTTTACAGATTAAAAATGTCTTCAAACTAGTGAATCTTGTAGGTTTTAAAGAACTCTAAACTTCGCAGATCTCAGATTTGTGCTGCAGAATCAGAGACATACTTTACCAAAATAAAAAAGACACCGATTGAAGACTTTCAGCAGCTACAACAACTAAAATGGCTAGCAAATATAACTAGAAGTATAAATAATGATATAATCAAGATATTAGCTTTCTCTACTACCTTAAATAAAATATTTAAAAAGAAGCTAATATCAGAGGTAAGAAAAGCGATAACAATTGCTGGGCTTGAGAAACTGATTTTTCTTTTAAAAAAAGGGTTTTTTTAGAGAAAGCTTTTAAAAATTCCAATCAAGAGTAGCCAGGCTCAAACAATGAGGGCATATTTAGTTAATGTGCCACTTAAAATGATATGTATATACCTAGTGTAACAGCAACATTGTCCAAATCGTGTTACAGCATCCCACAAAAATCCCACAAAATGTTTAATATCCACAAATCGCTAAACTAATTGAGTTTCATTTTTACAGGTTTTCAGGTAAGACGTATAACCATCTTGAAGCCACTTATTTTAAAAATAACTAAAAAAACTTTGAGTTATTCAGCTACAAAGAGAACAGGTTAAAATCCTTTTGTGTCAGCTGCACAGTCTTCTCAACTGAGAAATGGTGAGAGGAAAAAGATTATTCAGGCCTTCAGCAATGGCACCAAAATTCATACTCTGACTTCCATATTCAAAGTCCATTCAAGAACCATCAAGTGAACGATGAATACGTTTTAAAAAGAGGGAGCAGTGTAGAGAGGAAAACTGGATCAGGAGGTCACAACAGGAAGAGGGATCATCATTTCAACTTAGAACTAAAGATATCGATTAGAAAAGATCCAACTCAATCTATAAGATGTTTGGCATGTGAGAGAGGTGTTTCAGTTATCAAAGTCCAAAAAGCAGTGAAAAAAAACAACTTGAAAATGTAATCGTACTGAAACGTGTGAGGCACATTGTTACCCCAAGACAGAAATTTTGAAAGTTAGAGAGGGCGAAGATCATCTTGAATAAGTTGGAAAATGATCTTGGAATAATTTATATATATATATATATATATATATATATATATATAGTCTTAAGATGTGATATATTTCTGGGATAAAATACTCAATATCAGAGATAGAGCGTGTGTAAATATAAAAGTGAACATAGAAGTCATGATTGCGTCTTGCATGAAAACAGACTGTCGGCTCTAAGTGTTGACTTCTATGTTCACTTTTTTATATATATATATATATATATATATATATATATATATATATATATATATATATACTTTCAACTTTATTTCAATTCTCGATGAGATTCCGGTCCTTAGCTATGTCATATTCATTTATGATCGATTTCATCACAATTCTTCTGTTAAGCTTGGAGAGTAATTATACATTCTTATTGCTTAAAGTAGAGTCCAGTAGTGTTATAAAACCCTCGGAGAATTCCAGTAAGATATCTTTAATCATTTCTAAGAACAGTTCAAACCTTAATCTGACAATTGGACAATTTTGCTGTTACACGATTTGGACAATTTTCCTTTTACACTCGGTATGTGTATCCACTTCTATAAGAGTAGATAGGTTTTCCTATCGTCATGTTCTCATTCCACCCCAGTTTTTTTTTTTTTTTTTTTTTTTTTAACAGGAATAGAGGTTTACTTCTTCTTTCTTCCTTAGGGTTTCTTTTTCATGTTCGTTCTAAAGTTTAGTTCGACTTTTGACGTGTCCACCTAAACACTGAAATTTGAATTAATATTTTTATCTATTTATTTATTCATTTTTCTCTTCTAGAAGTAGATAGCTTAGACTATCATCCAGTTTCCACTCCTTGTTAGTCTTTTGTACAGGAGTAGAAGGTTTATCCTTTGTTTCCTGTTTAGAACTGACTCTAGAGTTCCTTCTAAATTCTTCTTATGCTCTTTTACTCTCACTAATCTCTTGCGTCTTAATGGCATAGTTGCCTTACTTCGGGTGACTGTATCTGTGCTCTTAGTGGCCAAATATCGTTCCCTTGCTCTCTGGCTAGCTTCAGTGCATAAGCAAAAGCCTGCTATTTGGTTCTCAATTTACTTATAATTTCCTCGTTAATCGCATGTTACCGCCATAGTATTCTCAGTATCCTTCTGTAGAACCAACCTTTCGGCCTCAAGTCTTCTCTTCATCTATAATGATGTATGTGTTTTAATTAGGCCAAAGAAAATCTTCGAAAACCATTCTGTTGCATGCAGTTTCAGCAGATGCAGCCTTCGGCATTGCATTGATGTCTTGTGCGGGTTCTTTTATTCTTACATTGTCTCTACCAAATATTTTGTTTGTACTCTTAAAAATACTAAAGCGGAAAGCCTGTGGAAGGACGTAGAATGGATAGTCCGAAATCTTCTGGTTACAATAACTTGTTTTATTCCGTTATTATGTATTTGCATTCTGACAGGTTTTATTATCCGAAACAGCGTTTTCATAATAGAAGTTTTAAAACAGCCAACGTTGGGAAACTTTTCAAAATAATCTTTTTATTTTTAATCATTTCACCCCAAGCAAGGCAATAAAGCCACTAAGATGACATGGATTACTGAGTGTCAGAAAATATGAAAAAATACTACTAAGGAGTGGGGATAATAAAAGAAAAAGAATTAAGAAGATAACAATTTACATCACATTTAAATTTTCGAAGATCATAGTTGACTGGGAAGCAAGAAGCCGGAAGAGAGTTCCACAAGCGAGAGGTGCGATAGAAGAAACTGATAACATAGTATTTACAGTTAAATCTAGCCATTTCAAGTGTCAAATTACGAGAACTTGTTGCAAATCTAATACTCCGTTTAAATTCATAAAATTTATGTACCATAGGGGAAAGTTTGTCAGGACAGTTACCATGAAATTTATTTATAGAAAAGGCAGAGGCAAGTTGCATTACTGCAGTGGGAAAGTTTGGTTAGTTTTGTTTTCCAGCATATTACCCTCAGTGGGTTATTTAATGCCGACAACATTTTTATTGCTGGTAATATTTTTTCAACATTAGTTTGGGAAGGATATTAGAATAATCCAGAAACTATACTGGCAGCAAACCGCCTGTATAAGGATAGAAAATAAATTCAATAAATATACAAAAAATAGAACATTTTTAATCCGTATCATCCTAGGCAAGGAAATAAAGCCACTAAAACACGAAGGGATACAGAATGTGTAGTAAATTAGAGGCAGAAACATTAATGATAAGTGTTAAGTAATCAGGTTTGGTTAGATTTACGGCATATCAACCTCAATGGGTTATTTAATGCCGACAACATTTTTATTGCTAGTAACATTTTTTTTTCAAAAATATATTGCTGGTAATATTTTGTTCGTAATAATTTCCCATTAAAATGTATTGCTGGTAATAATTTTTCCTTCAAAAAATATTGCTCGGGATGAAATTTTGTCTAAATGCAAATGACAATTTTATTTGTAGATATTGTTAAAACAATTAAAGTATGTACTCACTCATAAATACTAACCTAAGTTTATTTACCTCCCTTCCAACGCCGGATGCTTTTATTATTATTATTATTATTATTATTATTATTATTATTATTATTATTATTATTTCCTTCGATTTCTGGTGTGTACTCATTTCTTTTCGGATCCCGCCCAGGGACCTAAGGTTAGAAATGGCATCATGACATTTTCCACTGACAAAAAAAACCCTATTTTACAATGACAGAGCCCTTCTATTATTATTGTTATAACTATCATTATTATAACTATTATTATTTTAATTATTGTTATAATAACTATTATTATAACTATTATTATAACTGTCATTATTATTATTATAATTGTTATTATAACTATTATTATTGTTATAACTATTAATAATATAACTATTAATAATATAACTATTATTATTATAACTATTATTATTATAACTGTCATTATTATAACTATTAATATTATAACTCTTATTGTTATAACTATTATTATCATAACTATTATTATTGTTATAACTATTATTATTATTTTAATATATGTTAGATCTAATAAACGCATAATATTAATTAAACCTACATATCCAGAAGAAATTACATGAAATTTGGTCGCCCTAATCTATAATTCTCATCCAAATGTGCAACAACTCATTGGAAAATTAGAACATTTATATAAAAAAAAATAAACAGGGAGAAATTGTTGAATGATTTTAATACCATTTGTGCAACTGACATCTTCTATGCAGTGTTGATTTTTATGCCTGTACTGTGTATTTCTAAAACGCTTTTTTCATACTGTGTAGTCTTTTCCATACATAGATCAAATTTTAAACAATATAATTATATATATGTGTGTGCCAAAAGGAAGATATATATATATATATATATATATATATATGTGTGTGTGTGTGTGTGTGTGTGTGTGTGTGTGTGTGTGTGTGTGTGTGTGTGTGTGTGTGTGTAGATGCATGCAACGCGAGGAATGAATGTATATATTCCACAATCACACGCATTGTGCGTATGTGTGTGAGTGGTTATCTTTCTAACTTTTATTTTGTTTTGTTTTTATCCAAAAGCTGTTTTCTATTCTGTCGTTACTTTTGAATAAATAAATAAAGCACTGGGAACTTTTGAAAGCCCTAAATTATACCGGTTTGCGTATCACTAATTCCAGCGATCTAATAATGGGTATTGCTCACAAAGAGTTACGGCAAAATCCGTACTACTTTCGGTTCACGAACGCTGTTCAAATTCACTGATTTTATTCTCGCCACATCACGATTCTCGTAACACTTTTATGCTCGTAGGGCCACTGTATATACTGCCACCATAGGAGCAGTGATGTGTCTAGACGGGGATATCCTGACGGAACCCATCCCTCTTTTAATTTATTTAATTCTTTAACCCATAACTGGGGGTAGAACGTGACGGATCCATAAATTTTCAAACGGTATTTCTGAGAAATTAAACGTAACGAATTCGTCTAGAATTTGAAATCGGACAGCCGATATTTTTTTTCTTCCTGAGTTGCACAACGTTTCGCTACCCACACAGGCGTGTGTGCCGAGGTGGATGGAGGCGGCTGTGCGCAGGCGCGAAACACAAGCAAAGAAATCTGGTAAGTGGAGATGAGCCCGCGGCTCTGAAAAGTCTAAAGCGATTATTTGATTCCTTTTGAAAGTGAGAAGACGCAACATTCGGTTGAAGTGCGTGACTTTTTTTTTCTTTCTTTTTCACGTGATTAAATATCGACAGAAGGTTGAATTATCACCATGGTAATTTTTTTTATTACCCAAGTCGTCACAGTATGAGGCCGCGCCATACCCAAGAGCTATTCTTTGGAGCGAGATACGGGGTGGAGTCATGTTGGACCCAAGCCGTACTGTCAAGTCTCATCTTATGCGAGATATATCCGTGTATTTGACATATTTTAGAGTTTTGTTTATATACGTTACACGTACGCTGACGTATGTCACAAATGAACATGGATACGACTCGAAATATGATCTTCATATCAACATATTAAAATAGTAATTATTGCTATTATTATTAGTATTTTTGCTGTTTTTCCTTTGCTTTATATAATACGAATTGCTTCAAATTTCAACAAGAGACTTCAAAAACATTTTTTGTATCAGAAAATGTAAAGAGATGAGGTGACACACAGACAGAAAACGACACATGATATGAGAACACACGATTATTATTTTCCTTATTTACATTATTCGGACTATTGTCCTCATCTTTGTTGTCATATTTACCAACGTTTCGGCCTTTGTACGCTCCGGCCTTCTTCAGGTGCTTGGAATGTCGAACTGAACCCTTTATTTCGCTCACTGGGGTAGACTGTTCTAGTTTCACGTGCTATGTCTAATGGATGTCAATTATCAGTTATCTCCTGTTAATTCTCCTCTGAAAGTTCTCCACTGCCTTAACCATGTATTGAACTCGCACTCTTTGGGTCCTAACACTGGATCTAACTAACGCCTTTATCCACTGAGGACATCTGTGTATGAATTTCTGGTTATTATAAAACTAATGTCTTCAATCATTTTTTACCAGTGCCCATATTGCAATTTTTGCTGTTATCATTGTTAATGTTGTAATAAATATGGCGAGAAAAATGAGGACAATAGTCCGAATAATGTAAATAAGGTACATAATGCCTCATCTCAGAAATATAGACAGATTATTATTATTATTATTATTATTATTATTATTATTATTATTATTATTTTCTTTGATTTCTGGCGTTTACGCATTTCTTTCCGGGTCCCGCCCAGGGACCTAAGGTTAGAAATGGCGTCATGACACTTTCCACTGACAAAAAAAAAAAAGAATTAAATTACATAGATAAAGCCCTTCGTAAGGTGTGGGCTGTACTTGTCAGAACAATTTTTTGTATCTCCTTGAGGCATGGACTTCCAGGAATCCCTTCAATTAGTCTACTGCAATCTTTTCCAACTAGTCCTAGGGCTCCAACTACAACAGGGATTGTTGATGTTCCAATATGCCACATTTTCGAGATTTCTATTTCAAGGTCCTTGTACTTTGACAACTTTTGAATATCTTCAAAGATACATTGCAGTCCTTGGGGACTGCCATATCAATAAGGAGGCATCGTTTTTGTTTGTGGTCTTTAATAACAATATCTGGCCGGTTGGCCTTGATTATTATTATTATTATTAATATTATTATTATTATCTTCTTTCGGATAAGTTTAGTTTTTAACCGGAGATCATATATTATGTGTGCTCTCAATCAAGTCATACGGCCTCAAACAGATAGCAATTTTCGCAGTATATTTGCAGTGCTAGGCAAAGTAGACTTCTGAAGCGAGCTGATACTAGGTTCTATTCCAAATTTCCTAATAGAGGACTTTTAAAATCGATCGCGTAAACCCCAACGCCGCAATGATAACTAGTGCAATAGTGACCTGAACGTCCCACATTCTGACAACATCAATCCGTAGGTCAGCGCATTTCATAAGCTTGCCAATTACTTTATCCTTGATATTTTGGTCACCAAGAACAATCACATCGATGAAGAAGCATTTTCTTTTTTTCTTTGTCCTAGTCGGTGATGTCTGGTTTGGTGGCATCAAGGAGGCGGTGCATTTAGATTTTTGAAATCCTTCAAAATCTTGGCTTACTCTTTCTCGATCGCCTTCTCTGACTTATTTCTCGTCTACTTCGACTCAAAACGTCCTACATAAGATGAGGACTTACTGTTGTCAGTTGCATTCTTTCTGGACAAGCATTCCACATTCGGCGGGGGGGGACTTTGTTTTAAAATATCAATATTGCACTCACTGTGGAAACTGGTGAGGTTTGATATGATAACTAGTACCACCAAAATTAGATACATAGATTTTATCAATTTTTGAGCATTTGGTTTTAAAGAGAGGCTGAAAAATGTACAGAAATTAATAATTTTAGTACGTTTTGACTTACAAAATTTCTACTTCAAAATTTTACTACTTTAAGAATAAATCCAAATAAAGTTGATATTTTTTATCAGATACATTAGATGGAAATATATTCAAGCCAAAATTCTAGTTACGAATTACCATAAGCAAAATATGCAATTTTTTTAATGTATTCGATAAGTGAAAACAGTATAAAAATTGTAAATGATTACAAAAAAGCTACTCAATGAAAAAGATCTTACATCATTTGTTAAATCATAAGAAAAAGAAAAAAATACATAAAAGTGTATATATTGATTTCTAAGCATAGCTGTGGCACAAAGCCGAAAGTGTGAGACACCCAATGAGAATCGAACTCACTACTCAGTCGTAACTATCTTCGAGTGACAAGCTTGCTAAACATTACACCACGACGACGTGCCAAACATTAGTGTACATAACACCATAATACTGCTGGAAACAAATTATAAGACAAAATGTTTTAAATTTGCTTTTTTATTGGAAATCGTACTATACTGCACTGCATAACATATTATACCAGAATATAACAAAATTGTTCGGTAAAATTTCTCTTTGAAATAATTTATCTTATTTAATGACAATGGTTTAGTAATAATGTGCTTGTACCTTGCTTGTTTTCTATATACAATTTATCAAGGTTCAGTATTTAACTGATCTTTCCACACCTTGCGAATGTGCGGGTCGTTTTATTCATTAGAACATAAAGCAGTTCATTACTTGAAAAACCTTCTGCAAGAACAAGTACACAAATTTCATTTAGGGAGAATTAATCAAATTTGATCAGTGTATCGCTTCTGATTCGATGAACATAATTTTTTAATCTTTTCTTTTTTGGCTCGTTATTTCTGAAACCAAAAAAATATTTTTATCGTAAAATTTACTCCGACTTGGTTATATATCTGTGATGTAATTTGGATGAAATTTTAAAATTAATCTTGTAAATTGCCATAACTAATTAACTATGAATAAATATTTCTTTTTCATTTTCATTTGCAGCAGTATTTTTTTATTTGTATATCATTGACGTATGTAGCTTAAATTTTTAATTAAAAAAATAAATTTTAATTAAAATGTATATGTAGAGATAACATTTCATCTGAGCTCAACATTGAGAAAAGAATATATTTTGGAAATCATTGTGTTTTAAATTCTTTAAAATTCTTTAAGTGAACATTCTCTATTTCGGTCGACTGTTGCTTTATTCTCTGGATCATGTTGAAGGTATACAAATGTTGGTTATGGAATTTTTTTTATCCCTTTTTAATTTCAAGCAACCAGCTGAATATATTTAAATTATAAATGTTATAAGGCTGAGCTATGAGGCTTTTACTCATCACCGAAATTTTTCCCGGGGGTGGGACTTTAGTAGTTTACATACGTAACTATCGTCATGCGTTTTAAGGGTTGAAAGGTCGGTGAATTCTGTCGATTTTTTTCAGAATGATTACATTAAGATGTTCGCTGAAATTACAGCTTTTTGTTATAAAATGCTCGGCTTTTTCTTTGGTTGTGTCGAACATCATACATGTGGCCATTAAATTTTGTATATTATTATTATTCATCCAAGGTTATCAAGGTTATTTAAGCTTTTCGTGGTTACTTTTTGGATTGTTAACCCGCATGTTCACTCACTCAAAAAATGTTTTTCCATCAAATATGGCGTAGCAATGCTTAAATGTTTTAAAGTTATCTAACTGGACATGTTTTCTTTTTGTAGGTAAATGTACATAAGTAGCCACAGGATAAATTCGAAAGCATTTCACTGATTTCTTACTGGTACCGTATATTACCTATCATCTCCGTAGGCATATATATATATATATATATATATATATATATATATATATATATATATATATATATATATATATATATATTATATTTATACTTTCAGGTCTGCTCTACTCATTGTATTGAGCACGTTATTTCGTTGTTTTGGGTATTCGCATCGGGTTTTTTTTCTTTGGGCCTAGGACTCGTATACTGGACAATTATTTTCACTTAACTTACATGTTCTTGGTTCTTTCTTTTTTTATACCCTTTTTTTCCTTTTTGTATTGGCTTGTTTATTTGCAAATCAATACAGCGGTTTTCTAAATGCGAGTATAGTTTCTTATACTTATAAGATTTCTATTAATATATATATATATATATATATATATATATATATATATATATAAAGAGAGAGAGAGAGAGAGAGTCTACATGGAAACACAGCGCCATCTACTGTAAACTTTTTTTTTTAATTTAATAATATCAAAACGAAGGATTTGAGGACATATGCTTATATGGACTTTTGTCCTTTTGGGGGGTTGAAGAATATATATATATATATATATATATATATATATATATATATATATATATATATATATATATATATATATATATATATATATATATATATGTGTGTGTGTGTGTGTGTGTGTATGCATATATATATATATATAGAGAGAGAGAGAGAGAGAGATGAGAGAGAGAGGGAGAATGAGAGAGAGAAAGGATCAGATAGATAGATAGATAGATAGATAGATATCAAATTTCTCATTTTTAGTCGAAAGTCTATGATAAGAAAAGCATCCCAAAGCAATAGGGCATGAGACCCCTTAATCGCTATGGAAACAAAAAGTTAGTCCTTAAGGGGTTACCTCAATTGGATCCATGTTGAAAATACTAATGAATATTGTATTAAATAGAGTATCAGTCAGCTATGAAATTCAAATCCTAACGACGCATTTTGGCATTCGTTCTGGTAAGGGGCATAATGATGCCATCAAGCAACTCCAGGAAATTCCATACATATTGAATAGAGAATTCTATACTACTTCTATTAATCACAGAACAGCATATGACCACATAACTAGTACCTTCCTTTACTACTACATTAGAAATCGCAATTCAAGCTTTGAATATGATACAGGAACAATATCAGCCTAGAAAGTCGTACGCGCCTTGTGAAAACAGCAATGCACAATCATTTCAAACCTCATCAGGAGTACAATGAGGGAATAAGAGCCCTAGACTTAATTTAAACTTTTCGTACACTATACTCTTCGCATTTACAAGCAACAGATGTGAAAAGATGTATTTCATACTACATGCCAACAAATCTACTAATAGAAAAAAACGTTCTTATTTGCCCTTCCGATGTCAGTATAGAGATGATGAGGGTCCCTCTGCTAATGATACAGTTATTCATATTTGGGATAAGAATTATTTGATCACAATATCAACCTTTTCTACGAAATGTTCTCACAAATAGGACTCAAGATAAACTTTTCCAAAACAGAAAGTACGACCTGGAATTCGAATAATGGCAGTGATGGTAGAGACTCTTATGCTAAGCACTTCAAATACGTCGGTGTATTGATCAGTTATAACAAATACCTCGGTGTATTGATCAGTTATAACAAATACCTCGGTGTATTGGTCAGTTATAACAAATACCTCGGTGTATTGGTCAGTTATAACAAATACCTCGGTGTATGGATCGGTTGTAAAAAATACCTCGGTATAGGGATCAGTTATAACAAATATCTCGGTGTAGGGATCTGTTATAACAAATACCTCGGTGTATGAATCAGTTATAACAAATACCTTGGTGTGTGTATCAGTTATAACAAATACTTCGTTGTATGAATCGGTTATAGCAAATACCTCGGTGTATGTATCAGTTATAGCAAATACCTCGGTTTATGAATCGGTTATAACAAATACCTCGGCGTATGAATCGGTTATGACAAATACTTCGGTGTATGGATCAGTTATAGCAATAACAAATACCTCGACGTATGAATCGGTTATAGCAAATACCTCGGTTTATGAATCGGTTATAACAAATACCTCGACGTATGAATCGGTTATAACAAATACCTCGACGTATGAATCGGTATTTGAATCGGTTATAACAAATACCTCGGTGTATTGGTCAGTTATAACAAATACCTCGGTGTATTGGTCAGTTATAACAAATACCTCGGTGTATGGATCGGCGTAAAAAAAATACCTCGGTATAGGGATCAGTTATAACAAATATCTCGGTGTAGGGATCTGTTATAACAAATACCTCAGTGTATGAATCAGTTATAACAAATAATTTTGGTGTGTGTATCAGTTATAACAAATACTTCGTTGTATGAATCGGTTATAGCAAATACCTCGGTGTATGTATCAGTTATAGCAAATACCTCGGTTTATGAATCGGTTATAACAAATACCTCGGCGTATGAATCGGTTATGACAAATACTTCGGTGTATGGATCAGTTATAGCAAATACCTCGGTTTATGAATCGGTTATGACAAATACCTCGGTGTATGGATCAGTTATAGCAAATACCTCGGTTTATGAATCGGTTATAACAAATACCTCGACGTATGAATCGGTTATAACAAATACCTCGACGTATGAATCGGTTATGACAAATACCTCGGTGTATGGATCAGTTATAGCAAATACCTCGGTGTATGGATCGGTTATAACAAATGTAATATAGTAGATAAGTAAGTTGAAGTTCGTATAGGCTACCCTAGGGGCAGTTTATTCAACACGACTAGTCACTACACAAGCGAAACAGTAACCTGAAAACTAGAATCATGTTCCTAAATAGCCTCGTCACATATGGACTTTCATACGGACAGCAGGCATGGCACACAATCCGATCATAAATATCGAAACAATCGGCTGTATGTAAACGCTTTCTGGTGGACGGACAGTTGCGTTCCGGACAATTTCTAACCAGACAATTGTGTACCTGGACATTTTCGCCCCTAGACAAATGCATCCCTGGATAATTGCGTACTTCTGATAATTTTTTGAAGTTACCATGCTTTCGTTTATTAAGAGTTGCTAATTGCAGACCACCTTTTAATTATTCTAAGCAAGCAAAAAGGTACTTAAAATAAATTTTAAAGAAAAAGAATTTGTTTTTAAAGAGTTGTTTAATATAGAAATGTGTACACCAATACATTTAGTTACTCTAAACAAGCAGAAAGGTAGTTTCCATAAATAAAAAAAAGAGAGAAAAATTTCTTTTTTAAAGCAAAAGAAAATTAAGCTAGCATTTTCAATTCACTCAAAGCAGTGCGTACCACAAACATCTAATAGATTCTAGATTTTATAGATTACATTTTTATTTGGAACACACGGCTAAGTTCCGAAAATCAAACACTGGTGGAAAAATATTTATGGATGAGAAAAATTACAGCTACTACTACCATAAGAAAAACACTGATGTGCAGAGCGATCTTGCAACACTGTTAATCTGTCATTGCATTTTAAACAAAAATAAACTTCTAATTTTTTTTATTTTATTCCTCTTTTAAAAAATTATGATTACTACCTATACTTTTTCCAAACTCTATGGTAATTGCCTTTAAAAGATTTAAAAATTTATCAAAGGTACGCAATTATCCAGGAACGTAAATATCTAGGGATGCAAATGACCTAGAACCCCGGTTCCTTATATCAAAGATCAAAAATGTCTCCTACCGAATGAACCATGTAGATATTAAAGAAGGCAATCCTTCTTCGAAACACATGGACTGCCGTTACAGAATATCAAACAAATGTCTAAATAAAGGAAAACACACCGCGTGAGGACTACCAACAACAGCAACAACTAAAATGGATAGCAGATATAACCGGAAGTGAAATTAATGACATAATCAAGATGATGACTTTCCACACTACATCGAACAAAAAAACTCATTTACATAAAACTCATCATTTACATTATTCGGACTATATTCGCCATATTTATTACAACGTTTTGGCCGTTGTACACTCCGGCCTTCATCAGGTGGTTGGAATGTCGAACTGAACACTTTATTTCGCTCACTGAGGTTCTCCACCGCCTTAATCGGGTATTGTCTTTGGATCCTGTCACTTGTCAGTTCGACATTCCAACCACCTGAAGAAGGCCGGAGCGTACAAAGGCCGAAACGTTGTAATAAATATGGCGACAAAGATGAAGACAATCGTCCGAATAATGTAAATAGTGTACATAATACCTCATCTCAGAAATATAGACAGATACTGAAAGGCCGAAACTTTGTAATAAATATGGCGACAAAGATGAGAACAATAGTCCGAATAATGTAAATAGTATAAATAATACCTCATCTTAGAAATATAGACAGATACTGAAAAGCCGAAACGTTGTAATAAATATGGCGACAAAGATGAAGACAATAGTCCGAATAATGTAAGTAGTGTAAATAATACCTCATCTCAGAAATATAGACAGATACTGAAAGGCCGAAACGTTGTAATAAATATGTCGACAAAGATGAGGACAATAGTCCAAATAATGTAAATAGTGTACATAATACCTCATCTCAGAAATATAGACAGATACTGAAAATTCATCAGTACTAGAAAGAGCAATAACAATTACTGAAATTGAGAAACCTGCTTTCCTTTAACAAAAAGGATTTTAATAGAAACGTTTTATAAATTTCAGCTAACAATGTCACTGGCTGTTCGGTCAACGAATGCTGAATGTTTCCGTATAATGAAACATTTAATATTTGCATTACTATATCAACACATACATGCATATGCATTGTATATTTGGGCAAAAATCCTACTTTTCCGGCATCCTGAGTAAAACGATAAACTACATCCGCGTTCTGGGTAACACATTAAACTACATCCAACAGCAAGGCCTCTGATCAGGAGGTTTTGAGGAGCTTGGAACCACCTCTTAATTGCTGG
This sequence comes from Acanthosepion pharaonis, assembly GCA_903632075.3. Classification (NCBI taxonomy): domain Eukaryota; kingdom Metazoa; phylum Mollusca; class Cephalopoda; order Sepiida; family Sepiidae; genus Acanthosepion; species Acanthosepion pharaonis. The sequence goes on from CAHIKZ030000760.1 coordinate 45,340, forward strand.
TGTTCCCACGTCCACCCTGACCCGGGGTGGTAGCACCTGTTAAGGTCCAAGCTCTGGGCAAATAGTTAACCCACAAACTGGGGTCAAAATACTATGAAAGTGTAAAAATACCAGCAATACATTTTCGTAAAAAATTATTAACAGCTATGAATTTTTAACAAGAAATTATTACCAGCAATACATTATTACCGGCAATACATGTCTGAAGAAAAAAAAATGGCAGCAATAGATTTTAAAAGAAAAAATATTACTAGCAATACAATTTTGAAGAAAAAAATATGAACAGCAATAAAAAAAAATCTTGTGGACATTAAATAATCCATTGAGGTTGATATGCCGTAAAACAAACCAAACCAAAGCAAATCTACTTTTACGTATGTTTGTTTAACAATAACTGACAAGGAATTCTTTGTAAATTTATTATCTAATTTTTCTCAGGTCAACAAAATTTCTATTTTGATGTCACCACAATAATTGAATAAAAATATTTAAAAATATTCCTTGTCCATCATATTTAACAAAAAACATGCATACATACATACATACATACATACATACATATATATATATATATATATATATATATATATATATATATATATATATATATATAATATGCCGGTTAAAGCAATTCAAGTGATAAAATTCAAGTGATAAAACAACAACAAAAATAATATTATTGTTAATAAGACTGACAATATTTATTGTATATTGGTAGGCAATTTTTGCCAAGTGGAAGAATGATGAGAGAGATTTTAATAATTGGAATTTTCGGACACGCCTGTGACCTTTCTCAACAAGAAGTGGAGAGGAAGTACTACTAATATACGATAAATATTATTAGTCTTATTATCAATATTATTATTTTGTTGTTTTTTTTATCGCTCGACTTTCTTTAATCGGCCTATTATCTACATATTATAAGAAACATACGTGGACTGCCTTTCTTTGTAATAGATAGATAGATAGATAGATAGATAGATAGATAGATAGATTTTGCATTGTTACGGCATCCTATGTGGATTGAAATGGTTTTCGGTGAACTACTGTCGTTACTTCAAGATGAAGCGCATTGGTTGTCTTCAGGCCAATTTCCCAGAGTCGCACTGCTCCATTTGGCACTGAAAGTCAAAAACCATCTTTTCATCAAGCGAAATATAATAATAAATGGCACAACGTAATTTTATTGTTTCCAACAAGGAAATGTTACCGACCATTTGTCAGTGACAGGGTGAGTACAGTAACTTCCCTTTGCACCATCTGCTCCCTGCCAAGCCGAAAATCTCACCAAAGAATCTTGTTCATGTTTTTTTTTTGTTTTTGTTTTTTTTTGTTTTTTGCCACGAAATATCACCAACTTGCCTAGTTGCTGATTAGTTCATGAACCAATAAAAAGAATAAAAAGATTCTGTCATAACCTGTTTTGTTTGGGGGGGGGTGTTTTGTTTTTTTGCCACGAAATCTCACCAACTTGCCTAGTTGCTGATTAGTTCATGAACCAATAAAGAGAATAAAAAGATTCTGTCATAACCTGTTTTTTTTGTTTTTTTTTACCTCGTGAGACTTGTGACCAACAACTGACCTAATATATCGTATTTCAAAAATACATCTTTGGGACAGGTGTGGCTGCTTATTACTTCGGTGATTTTACTTAATCCCCAGCCAGAAAACATCGTCCTTTATTCTACACCCGTAATTATACAATATGAGTGGTCAATTAGATTGTAATCTAATTTTACCTATTCAAACATTCTTCTAATACATACATACGTACATATATATATATATATATATATATATATATATATATATATATATATATATATATATATATATATATATATATATATATATATATGATATGCAAGCAGCATATTTTCATTCAAGCAGGTTTGGTTAAATAATTTAGACGTATTATGTCTATTTATTTTAGTTTTAATCCTTTCAAGTACACGAATTAATGTTTTAAGAAACTACCCAAGTTACCTCCTTTGCATAACTAGGAAAAAAATTTCGAATAGAAACGCTGTAAACGAACAGTGAAAAAATATTTTGAATTTTCGGAGTTACTGTATACACATCCACAGATATTTAAACATAATTAACATTAGTCTTACTCTTATGTCCATCGTCTTTTCATGTTGAATTGAATATAGTCTAATGGTAATTATGTTTCATGAATATGTCCTGAAGATGGTCTACTAGACCGAAACGTCCGACGTTGACATTATATTAACATTAAAACAGCATAATTGCATATTAAGATTTTTGTTTGTTTTTCCGTATATTTTTCTTCATACTGTCGGATCTATATCCATATATTTTCTCATATATATATATATATATATATATATATATATATATATATAACTCTCACTAAATATGTTAGGCGTTGCTTTCCTCTGTCTCTCTTGCTTTCACTCTGTCCTGTGAGTATTAAATTTTCCAAGCCCTACTTCCTGATTACGTGCACCAGAAATTTCAACTGTTTCTTCCTGATGATAAATATGTTTCCGTTTTTGTTTCCATTTTATCCCAAACTTCGTCGTTGCTCTGATGTTCAGTCCATGATATCTTCAACAGAAGACATTTCTATTGCTTCAAGGCTCTTCTTCACCTTTGAAGAGATTGCCCGGCATTCACAGCCATATAGGAGGATTTATATCCCGTAACAGTTACACACTCTTTGTTTCTAACGAAATTTTTCCGTTTCTTTGCTTAGCTTTTTGAATGCTTCTTTGACTATCCCTATGTCCCTTCGGATTTCAGTGTCTAACTTTCCGCCCTCTATTAAAATCCCCACCCCCACGAGATATTTAACTTTTTCTACTCGTTTGATTTTTGTACACTGCTTGCCTTAAAAGCGTTACATTCAGAAATATACTGGTCTACATTTTCTTTCTTTATTTTCCATTTTTGTTTTTTACGAAACACAATAGTTATATGCTCCAAAGCATTTTGTTATTGTGTGTGTCCTAATGTCTAGTGTGTTTCTAATTGTTTACAAGCAATTTTTTATGAGGCTCAAAAAAAAATCCCAAATATCATTTTTAACCCAATCATTTTAGGTGAAGCTGTGCGAATACAAACCGACTTTATTTATTTATCTGTAATCAGAACTGACAGCAAGCAATGGCGTGATAGTGAAATATTACTTCTTCTCTCATTATTCAAAAAAAAAGTAACATTAGTTTGGGAGAAAAAAATGCCATTGTCAGCGCAGTTGTTTAATTGCTGTTGAACCATCGCCACAGCAGCGTTGGTATAAACTAGCTTTAGTTGCAGAGGCAAATAACTTTTGCGTTGTCGGTAAGGTTATCTTAAATATACACCATATTTTCGCGTCGTAAAACGCGAACTTACAAGATGAACGGTTCCACGCTCGATGAGGCTCCATGCCTTGAACGTCTCTCAAATGAGCTCCAAACCTTAAATTACACTCTTCTATTCAATCTATTGCCAAAGATGCCGAAGAAAAAAAACTTGGTTCATTCTATCACCCCCAGAAAATATCTCATAATTTCGGCAATGCTTTATCTTTTAAAGAGTCAAATGAGACCAAAAATGGAGTATTGCTGCCATGGCTAGTCTGGAGCGACGCAATTTCTTGCTAGAGTTAAAAATGTTTTGCGGGTGAGGACTTATTTTCCACACTTCAAATTCTTTAACACAGACAAAACGTTGCAAACCTATCCTTACTCTATTTTCATAGCAAATATTTAAACGGGCCCCATTCTTTGTTCCATCTGTACAGATCTTTGCAGTTCAGATTAAAACTTTTTAGCTTAAAATCGCCATGCTACTTCCAAGAGTCGAATCATCCCCCTTTAACCCGATTCTGAAATGTTTCAGCAAGGGTATGATGAACATAACTCAGCTTCAATCCGCAGCTATAGAGAAATGACATATTTCTCAGCGCTGCATCCTCGCAATTATATCACATGCCCCTAAAATGTCTTGTGAATCAGAATAATTCATAAAAATAGTCCCGAGGGCGCTAACTACAATAGAGAAAACTTGAGCTGTCACTTTGTATCTTTCTCTAATTTATCGGCAGGTCTTGGTACCTCTGTATTTTCACATTATCCGCTTTCTTGTAATCCAAATTTAAAAAGAAAGATCTGGTAAGAGAGCATTTTCCCAAGAACCGCTACATTTTAGATCAAACTCCTGCGTGGTTGCTTTCCTGAACACTTAAATCCTGACCTCTTATAGGCAGAGATTTATCGTTGTAATCTTCATTTCTTAACATTGAAAACACAGACTAATGTAATAAACAGTTAATCGTTGACTACTTGGTATCCACCCGAGAATTCATCATAAGACGAGATGTGGCACAAGAACGGTTTTAATGTTGGGTTTTCCGAGCGCGCACGCACAGGCAAAAATTCCCCGTAAACCCCGCATACACAGGGTCGGGTTGCTGTCTAGCCTCGTGTTAGTTCCCCTCTACCTGAAGGTAGAGAGTCAACAACAAAATTATTCATTAACCCCTAGGTATTTACCTGGGGCCTCCCACAAGGCAGGATGTGGCACAAGGCCGTTTTTTACGTGGGGCGTTCCGAACCCGTAGACTCGAGCAAAAATTGCTCGTAGACCCCGTATACACGGGATCGGATAGGTCTCTACCACCCCAGACTAGACTCTGCCTTTCGGCAAGCCTTGTCTGGTTTCCTCTTCGTCTGAAGGCAGAGAGTCGACAAGCAGAGTAATCGTTAAAGTGAGGCGTTCCGAGCCCGTAATCTCGAGTAAAAATTGCTCGCAGACCCCGTATACACGGGGTCGGGTAGCTGCCTATCTCCTGAGATGAGACTCTGCCCTTCGGCATAACCTAATCTGGGTTCCTCTTTGCCTAGAGGCATAGCGTCGACAAACAGAATTAATGTAATCGCTTACTACTCTCCTTCAATAAGAGAGAGAGCTGTTTAAATAATCTTATACCAGTCTATCTTGTGGTGGTGTTCAGCTATTCCACAACACATTCATCAGTAACATTTTGGTAAGTGTAACTATCTATCTTGTGTGTCTGTCGAGCCTTGAATTCAATGAAATTTTAGTATATAAAAAATTTAAAATTGCATCGCTTTCAACAATAGTAATCACGATTTATACAGAAAGATCATAATATTTGATGCACCTTGAAGAATGTGACGCTTAAATATGTAGCTAGTAATATGTGATATTGAATACTATAGTCACGAATAATATTTTCAAAAGAAGTAGATATTTACTCCTTATTTTTGTGATACAAATTTTATATGTATTGTATTACTTTCATTAAAATGTGTGAAATACTTTGCTTTGATTTTTGAATGTTTAACTTCAAAATTCGTGTGCGCGTAATACATGAGTATACATTTAGGCGATCATGTATCTTTCGATGCATGACTGACAGCAGATTTTTTCCCGCAGTAGGTTGCCATTTCTTTCTGTGGTAGACCACTTACTATCCAAGGCTATAAAACCCCGGTCTGTTCTGCTATTTAACCATATCTGGGGGGAGAAGAAGAAGATTCATACCTTTCCCAAGAGTTTTAACTCGTAAGTGAATGTGATGGATTCAACTGGAATTCGAACTCGGCTCTCCGATTCCTCAATCCGAGCCGCGAGCCATTACTCCACCGTTTTTTTTTTTTTTTTTTATAAAGTGTAAATTCCTTCCAGTTTTATCAGTCCAGCGCCATTTGTTTATCTGGAATATCGATAGCTTGATTTTTCAGTGGACCCACTTCGCTACCGAATGTGACACAAGGTCAGTTTAAAGTGGGTTTAACACGTAACATTAAGAAGGGAACAGCTACATAGACGAAGAAGACGTGAGAATTTCTTTCTTCAAGTGGTTTTATATCAATGTGGATAAAGTCTTTGAATTCGGATCTTGTAGCGGATTCCACTTGACCGAAAGAATTGAGATCTTTTGAGGTCAGGTGACAGCAAACCGAATATTGATGTTTTCCGCTTGGTGGTGTATATTAACAGCTACAATTGGGATTGAAGATGACAGTTCAGGTTCAACCTTGGTGGAGAACAGACTGTCTTTCAAGTAGTTCCGATGACTTTCAGTCGTGTAGCCAGATGTTGTGATGTTGAGATCGATAGATAGTAGTAGTTTGGAAGAAGAATCGAAGGAAAGAGTTCAACATGGCAGTCCACCAAAGTGACATCTAGCGGAGAGTAACCCAGACAAGGCTTGCCGAAGGGCAGATGCCCAGGATAAATCACTTAATCTACTGAAACCTGGGTTCGAGTCATAATTTCTCGTCGCGGAGTCTGTATTCATATTTCGTTCCCTTGTGAATATACAGTGGCACATTCCAGATTTTGGTACACATCAACACGAAGAATGGAACCTCTACATAGGGTAGCCATTGCCCGGGGTTTCGGTGGACAGCTTAGGTGATGGTCCTGTTCTATGATTTTACAATGAACGAAAAAATTCCAGTTAAATTGTTTGGTTATATGATTGCATCTTTTAGTCTTATCTAGTCACAGCAATACGCATCTAGCTTAGGATTGATCTTACTTGAAATGGTGTACAAAAATAACCTGAAATTCACCATTCTACGACAGATATTCATAAATATTTATTAACCTTGTCACAAGGCTATTATATTTGGAAGCAAAGAGAAAATCAAAATCATGCATTATTTGCAAAGACATATTTATTGTCTATATCTCTGAGATGAGGTATTATGATTACTTACATTATTTACATTGTTTGGGCTGTTATCCTCATCTTCAATGCCATATTCACAACGTTTCGACCTTATTATGCTCCGGCCTTCTTCATAGCCCAGTGGATAGAGACGTTGAATAGACCTAAAGAGTTGTGAGTTCAATATCAGGCCACAGCAGTGGTGAGCCAAAACTTGCAGATATTGAATTAAAGGGAAATAACCGGGACATCTGGAAGAGGCATGGTACGTGGACCTGGAAAAATCTACCCCGGTGGATGGAATAAAGGGTTCGGTTTGAAATCACCTGAAGAAGGCTGGAACATACAACGGGCGAAACGTTGTGAATATGGCAATGAAGATGAGCATAACAGTCTGAATAATGTAAATAATCTAGTTAAATATTTCAGTTCACTTATATGCTATGTGTGATACACGCTTAGGCGATCATGTATCTTTCGATATATGACTGACAGCAGAATTTTTCCCGCAGTAGGTTGCCATTTCTTTCTGCGATAGACCAGTTGCCATCCAAGGCAATAGATCTGTCCTGCTATTTACCCATAGCTGGAGGGGAAGAGGAGATAATTCATACCTTTCCCAAGGGTATTAGCACATAAGTGAATGTAATGGATTCGGCTGGAATTCGAACTCGGCTCTCCGATTCCTCAATCCGAATTACTATCCATTATTGCACCGTGCCTAAACTTAATTCCGTCTTGCATATCCCTTCAGTCTTTTAAACTGACAGGGTTTCTTAATCTTAAGGAATCAGAGCAATTCCCATGTCTATATGTTTAGAACAACGTTTCGACCACTGAATCCCTAGTCATATTCAAATATCTGTTCTATTTACTCTCGTACGCATGCTAGGCCTGATGAGGAGACTATTTAAGTATAGCATGTCCAAGGCTTCTCAATCTTTTGTTCTACGGCTATGGTTTGGACTTCGCTTAAAAATAGAAAAAAGTAAATAATGTTACCTAGTGTGGCAGACATCTGAAAAAAAGGTTGGAGAATATAACAGTCGAAAGATTGAAACAAAAACAGTGAAAAGGTGGGAAACCATCTGAAAGAATCACTGCAGAAGGGTAACTACAACTCTAGCTGATGTTCTTTTGTATCGATACATCTTTATATTTAATTTTCGTATGATACGCTAAATTCGTATGAATACTCGAAAATATCATTTACAAAGCTTCTGACGTTAATGAAACGTTTGATGAATTATTGCACTAATAAACCTTTAATGAGCAAGTACAACTGATTAGAAATATAAAATTGATTTATTAAAATAAATATCACAAAGCAAAAAAGGGAATCAGGCCGGCATTTTGAAGAATATCTTTTTTAACATTCTTAGATAATTGTTCATAAATGTAAACTAACACCGTTGTTTTAATGCAATATGTTTTCAGGACGTAGACGATCATGGCTCTCCACAGATTTCTTTTTTTTATTATATGTGAATTGTGACAAAAGGAGAGGGGCGTTTTTCCGTTGTTTTCTCCACGGTTTATTGTTCAGGGTAGTCTTTCCCTAGACTGGTTATTACCCAAAGTTAGAGCAATCAGTATAAATTTTTAACCCAGAGGTGAAAGAGAAATGAATTCTTAGCATTCCCAGTGGCATTAATGCGAAATTAAAAACTTGAGCTGAGCTGGTATTTGAACTTCATTTTCGCCCCCACTTCTTTTTCTATGTTCCATACTCCATCAAGAGGTTGGCGATCATGGCTCTCCACAAATTCATTACTTTGTAGCACTTGGACCAGGGTCGTTTGGGGACTCTGTGGCACGTAGTGCACCAAGTCTCTGTATTCGGCCCTTCAAAAAGTGTGGATGGTTCTGCACAAAACCTTCACCATTATAATCAGATCTCATGTGCTGGTGTCGGGCTGTCGGTTTGCTACGAACTGATCTGCTTGACCCTCATACGTCGAATTCGACGGGAGAGTCGAGTATATAAGTAATAGTAGCACAATGCGGTTTACGAACTAATAAAGAGAATAACAGAGATGTACTTGGCGTGAGTTGTTATAAAATCTAACAGATACCAACGGCTCTAACATTTAAGCACACACGCACACACACATATATATATATAGAGAGAGAGAGAGAGCGAGTGAGAGAGAGAGAGAGAGATTATACTTTATGCTCTCTGATCGTCGGGTCTGATGAAGTAATTTCATTTATTGGTCCTCTTTTCCTCAAAAATCCCAATATATTTTTATCTTTCATTACAAGCTGAAGCAGACAATGGGTACGCACATCCCGTCGGCGACAGTCTGTTTCATGATTGCTTTCGTCGCTCGAAGTTTGTCTCAATTTCCACTTTTAAAATAAATACGCTCTTTCTCTGATATAGAGCACTTTCACCCATAAATATAGCCTAATATATATATATATATATATATATATATATATATATATATATATTAGGTTGGTGCAAAAATAATGACGTAATAATGTCGTTTTTGACGTATTTTAACGTCAAAAACGGCATTATTACGTCATTATTTTGCACCAATCTAATATATATATATATATATATATATATATATATATATATATATATATATACTGACTCTCCTGTCGTATTGTCGTAAGGGTCACTGAAATATCATTTGAGTTATTCAGTTAGAAATGGAACAGGTCAAAATCCTTTTGTGTCAGCCCACTCTCTTTTCAAATGAACAATGGTGAGAAGAAAAAGATCATTCAGGCCTTCAGTAATGGTACCAACATTCATACTTTGGCTTCTATCTCCAAAGTCTATTCAAGACCCATCAAGAGAAGTTTAAAAAAGAGGGAATATTAGAGAAGAAAACTGGATCAGAAGGTCACAATAGGAAGAGTGATCATCATTTCAAATTAGAGGTAAAGAGATCAATTAGAAAAGGTCCCACTCAATTCATCAGACGTTTGCCACGTGAGAGAAAAGTTTCAGCTTTGACAATCAAAAGAGCAGTGAAAAAAGACTTGAAAATCGTACGCGAGGCACCTTGTTACTCCAGGGCAGAAAGTTAGAATGTTAGAGAGAGTGAAGATCTTGAATAATTAGGAAAATTACCCTGGAATAATATATATATATATATATATATATATATATATATATATATATATATATGAAATTTATTTAAATGTTTCATGAGCTTCCGATCCTTAGCTATGATTAATTAATGATGACCATTTTCGTTTACGATCGATTTCATCACGATCTTTCTGTAAAGCTTGGATGGTAATTTACGCATTCTTATCGCTCAAAGTAGAGTCCAACAGTGTTATAAAAATCTCGGATAATTCCAGTAATATATCTTTAATCATTTCTAAGATACAAAGATTCAGAGCTTAATCTAAGAAATGGACAATTTCGCATTTACAAGATTTGGACAATTTTTCTGTTACACACGGTAGTTGAGCGCACATTGTTGGTGAACCAGAAGTCATCCGAGATTAAACAATAAGTGCCAAGAGGAGTCGCATGGTGTGTAGTTAGGAAGATGGGAAAAGCTAACGGAAGGTACACAGTATCGGCTGGGTCACTGTGGAGAGGTGTTATGATGTTGAAAAACCCGAAACACCCAATGAACCTTGGCGAGAAACATCACTGTACCAAAGCATCCAATAGATGTATTTTACGATATATATATATATATATATATATATATATATATATATATATATATATATATATGTGTTAGAGTCGTTGATATCTGCTACACGTTGAGTATATCTCAGGATTTTTTATACTGTATGTTCCATGCTCACCTGATCACTATAAACGTAACCTCAGATTAATGTGTAGAGGACCTCATGTGTTTGTTTATGTGTTGTTGTATTAGAAACACGTGTGTAACTTCTGATATTAAAAGGTCCAACAACAAGAAAATTGCCGGACTCAAGTTAAATCCAACTGAAGGTAAAGAAGACAAACATACAAGACCGATATATATATATATATATATATATATATATATATAAACAAATATACGTATTAAACAAAAAAATTTACAATGGACATATACAATATTTGTGTGTGTGTGTTCTTTGGTGAATGTTCGTACGTACGTGTATGTGTGTTTAATGTTCACGGCGTCTTCTTTTTGCGAGAGCTTACATTGTAGATGTGTTCACTGAAATGAAGAAATGAAAAAGAGGGTTTACCTCGCCTCCACGCGAGGTGCGATGCGGCACGAGGCCTGAAGGAAAGAGAGAACGAGGCGAGAAGTCGCCCAGTATTTATAGTATAAAGAGAATGACCCCTAGTGACAATTAGGGAATTAAGGAGGAGCTAAATATATAATCTGTCGAGTCTAGTGTCAATAGTTATCTATTCTACGTATCCTTAATATAAGCACTTTATACTTCTTCCTTTTACATCCTTACAACAACATAAGCCTTGATTAGCTCTTTGTTTTTTTATTAGCTGAACAATTTTCTACCTTTAGTCTTAAAATAAATCACCGTAATCCCTAAGCTTTTGCAAACTGCAGATAAGGTGCAATATCGCAAACACAGTTCCTCATCAATACAACCTGAAAAACGTCATCGTTACTGTCTTGATATTTACAGAAAGACACAGTTTCCAATTCGACAATATTGGTAGCCACCCACAGAGCCCAGATCTCGTAGACGCGCGTCTTGGTCTCTTTCGACCCAAGGACGGCACCATGCTAATTTGAAATCTATAGTCACCACGCCATACAAGATTTACGCGCAGTGTTGGACTGGCTGCACATATGATGTGAAATCGGCGCAGAATCGGAAAATTGAGCCACAGAGGTTAATGGAAAGTGATTAATAATCCGACGTGGCTGACACCAAATGCGGTGATAAATATTTAATAAGAACAGATCATTTACACCTGTCCGATCGATACTGTTTGTTTGCAAGGAGAACCGATCTGTTGCCTACCTGACTGGGGGAAATATACTCAGTTGCGTACACATTACTCTTCACCACACACACACACACACACACACACATATATATATATATATATATATATATATATATATATATATATATTCCGGTTCACACTCGTCTACAAATCTTTTTAAACAAGCGTAGAGTTTTATCTTTTTATTTCCTGTTCATGATTTAGTTTCGGTTTCATTCTCTTCGTGCGTCTTAGTGGCATAATCAATTTTGCTTGGGGTGAATTTTATATCTATCTATCTATCTATCTATCTATCTATATATATATATATATATATATATATATATATATATATATATATATATATATATGTATATATATGTATGTATGTATGTATTCGACTCCCCGTCGAGTTCGACGTATGAGGGTCAAGCAGATCAGTTACCAGGAAACCGACAGCCCGACAACGGCACATGAGATTTGATTATAGTGGTGAAGGTTTCGTGCAGGACCATCCACACTTTTTGAAGGGACGAATACAGAGACCTACGTGCCACAAGGTCCCCAAACGACCCTCTGCAGGTTTTGAATTCAGGGTTGTCCTTTTCCTAGACCAGTTTCCATCCAAGGCTATAGAACCCAGTCTGTCCTGCTATTTACCCATATCTGGAGGGAGAAGAAGAGGATTCACACCTTTCCCACATAAGTGAATGTAATGGAATTCGAACTCGGCTCTGCGATTCCTCTATCCGTGCCTCTCATATATATATATATATATATATATATATATATATATATATATATATATATATATAATCATTTATTCGAAAATTATAACAGAAATATGCTATAAAATCACTACAAAAATAGCCATTTTGTTTCAACACTTCTGCTGTCTTATCAAGTCATGATGTTGAATGTAGAATAAAGGGTTTTAAAAGGTTTAAATCAATCAAACACCCCTCGCTAAAGGAAACGCTGTCACATAAGCTGAAATGACCAATCAAAATACAAGTATACGAGAATTAAAAAAACTTGGCAACGAACTAATGTTATAATAATTATTTAATGTCTTAATGTTGGAGTTAGACTAAAATAAAATCCGGATCCGCAATCTTGAAACTTTGATTCCCCAAGTTTTCAATTGCTTGCAATTTTTTTTTCGTGAGATTTTTGCGACGAAAATTTTGTACAATAACAATCTTTATAACTTGAAAATAAATTTGTGAATAGTCGAACTTAACTGCGAAATCGAGAGATAGTCGCCTATGAAATAAAAATAATTGTTTGTACAGAAGGACCTACATACATCAAATTGTCTTTAATTTAAGTGGTGACAAAAGAATTATCATTGAACTTTTAAAAGAAAAGCTTAAATATTAATGCAATACTTAAATTTAGCGATCAATTTTGAGTTCGTCTGTACAGTTGGTATGACGTTTGCCTGATAACGTAACTGTCCGGGTTTCAATTCAATGCTGATGAGTTCCAAATATATGACGAGACAGCCGTCCAGTGCTTTCTACATTCTGTTGAGGTTTCTTAAAGACTCGATGAATTCATTATAATTATCTCAAATCCTTCTAATTTCTATCACTTGTATATCCTTGCTTGAACTGGCTTCTAAGTCTCTGGACTGAACGGCTTGGGGATTAGTAGTCGTGGCTTGTTGAGGCACAGTCCTATTGTTTAAAATAGAAACTCGGATGTGTTCCACAACGGAATGTGATCGAGCGGCACTGTATCGAGTCTAATCTCTACTTCTTCGTCACCGAAGCCCATCTGTACAGTTGGTATGACGTTTGCCTGATAACGTAAATGTCCGGGTTTCAATTCGTGGTAGTGGATAACGCACTGCTGATGAGTCCAAAATATAGAACGAAACGGCCGTCCAGTGGTTTCTACATTCTGTTGAGGTTTCTTCTAGACTCGATGAATTACTTTATTGTGTATATATATATTCTTTTTTTGTCGTTAAAAGATTTCTTTATCTTCCTTTTTTTCGAGTTAGGCACTGTAGGCAACCGGGTTTATATCAAATTTCTTGATCGTTGTATGTGCAAAATTGTTACCAGTTGTTTACTGTTCCGTCAAAGAACATGCTATTGGATACGGTTGTATACGTGATTCTTGCCAAAAGTCTAATTATGTTAAATTCAAACGCATATCGTCAATAAAGAGATATCTGAAAAATATCTCATTTAAAAAAAAATATCAGCCTAAACAAAACGGCTAAACCACTAAGACGTCAAAATTTTATTAAGAGTGAAAGAACCTGGGAAAATTTTGAAGAGATAGAGAACATTAAAAGACCATGATACAAGGAAACATAAGATCTTTGTGCATTCCAATGAGCTTTTGGATTTTAGGGTTATATTTTCCGTAATTCATAGCGACCTTTGTCTTGTATGTCCTATATTCGGCATTAAATAAACCAAAGGTTGATATGTCAGAAGATGAAGCAAACAAACGAATAAAAATTAATGGTAATGATGCTGGTGATATTAACCGTTTACTTATAACGAAATATTCGGCATTCATTGATAAGGCAGCTAGTGTTACTTTCGGTTAAAATTTATAAAATCTTTCTATTCACACAATTTCCATGAAAATAGATTTCTCATGTCCAGTAGCTGTTATTACTCTTTCCAGTACTGATGGTGGCAAAATTCCTTCCTAATCTTAAGTTAAAGTAGTGTAGAATGTCAGGTTCTTGATTATGTCATTTTCTCCTCGAGTTACATGTGATATCTATTTTAGCTGTCACTGCAGTTGAAAGTCTTCTAGTGACGTGGTTTCTTTCATTTGGTACAGTTCTTTATTTCTATGCTAGTCCACAAAGTCACAAGAACGACCCACGCTAAGAACTAGTGACTACATTCGGTCGAAACCGTTTCTTACCATTGATCTTAGAAGGTGGTTGTCTACACTATTAACTAGTGTAGATATTTCTGAAAGCGTTTGGTGCCATTCTTGGCACTATTATGAAAGTCTATCGGGACTATTTAATCATAACATTCAAATTAATGCTTTAGTTTTTTAGCGATTTGGGAAGAGATTTGTTGGTCTCTCGCTCAACTGCATAGGGAGTTAGGTGGCCAGATGTAAGGGGTGATGTTTTCGCAGAGATTGTCTGACAGCCATAACTGAGTTCTTGTACTTGTATGGCAGGGTGCAGCGTTCTGTTGCTAGACATAAGGTCTTCCAGCAGATATCCTCTTGGTCCGAGACAGCACTATCTCCTCAAGTCATTTGATATAGGCCTACGTATTGAGTCTTGGGGCCCAATCGAAAGATCAGTGGAGTCATAACGTCGCCAACACTAGTGATCACTGCAAATACCTTCGTAATCACCATTAGACTCATCCAACTCTTTCCGAATCCTCTGCAATGTTCTCTGATTGACCCTCAAACACTCTGCAATGTTCGTATTGGAACTTCCGGCACGAATGCCAAGTAGTACAGCATGCTGTTTCCAACTTTCTGGCGAAGTGAATTGCGTCATAGTGTTCTTTTGCTCACAGACGGTGCCCAACTGACCCTACTATACTCTGCAGTCGATAAAATAAAAATAACGCGCGCGCGCTCGCGTGTGTGTGTGTGTGTGTGTGTGTGTGTGTGTGTGTGTGTGTGTACACATATCTATCTATCTATCTATATACGGGGTGTAACAGCAAAATTTTCCAAATCGTGTAACAACAAAATTGTCTAATTGTTCGATTAAGCCTGAAACCGTTGTATCTTAGAAATGATTAAAGATATCTTACTGGAATTTTCCGAGGTTTTTATATAAGTATTGAACTCTTCTTTGAACAATAAGAACGTATTTAGCTCTAAGTTGAAATTATTATCCGTTTCGCTGTTGTGACCTACTGATTCACTTTTCCTCTCTTCTGTTCCTTCTTTTTTAAACTTATTCACCGTTCTCTTGATGGTGCTTGAATAGACTTTTAAGATGGAAGCCGGAATGTGAATGTTGGTACCATTACTGAAGTCCTGAATGATCTCTTTCCTCTGACCATTGCTCATTTGGGAAGACAGTGGGGCTGACACAAAACTATTTTAACCTGTTCTATTTCTAACTGATTAACTCAAATAGTTTTTCACTGATCCTTACGACAAATGGTGTCAAGATGGCTAAACTTCTTATTTGAAAATCTGGAAAAAAAGAAACTCAGATTAGTGTTTTTTTTAGATATTAAACATTTGTAACAAGCTGTTGCACGATTTGGACAATTTTGCTGTTACACCGGGTATACATACGTACATACATACATACGTGTGGACTTCGCAAGCGATCTTTCATGATGACAGCAGGTTTGATTTAATCAACGTTTTTCTTGAAGATGTGTCGCAGAAAGATACCAGCTTGAATTTCTGTGACATGCCAGTGACGACACTAATGTCAAAAACATTTAATGGACCGTCAGTGCTCAAGTAGGGCTTTTCACAACGAAAAAGATCACAGGTCTTCAGCTGAAATTCAGCAAATGTCACTGCTTCCATTTTCCAAACGGATAACCTCTATGTCTTCTTTTACCTGCGGAAGAAGAGACGCATAATACAACACCTTATTTTTCCATACAGAAAAGAAGAAAAATATTTACCCTTTATTTTACTTACCTACCTTTTCAGTTTACCTATGTACAGTTTCGGTATCTTTAATTTTTAGAGTTTATTTCATGTGCAATTTATATATACCCTATCTTTTTCGTTCATTTTTGCAATTTGCGTAACTTAATTTTTTTTACAGTTTGTGTAGACATTACGTATCTTAAATTTTTACACATTATTTTGTATTCACTCAAGATAACTTTATAGAACGAAGACGAAAATAAAGACCAAGGCAGTCAATCACCAGATGAGAAAAAATAGTTTCTGAATTGGAGGGGACGCGCATTCATCCGGTTAATAAATTAATGCTTTGAAAAATAAATATATAACATTTTTCAAGCAACGGGTCGCTTTCTGCCAACAAATAAAAAAAAAACATTTTTCGTGATCCCTATGAATGTTATATAAGCAAAGTTTCTAGATCTGACAAAGAGTAAGGAGTAAGGAACGGCAACAGACGGCAACAATTCCCGAGGAGCTTAAAAGAAATACTCTAATTCATTCATCGGTCTCCCAAGCTACGTAACACTTACACTTTTCTTCTCACTTTCTCCCTTAACTTTTCATCTTAATAAACAACAAAGAATGTAAAATTTAGTTGCAAAAAAGCACGAAAATTAAAATATTTTGTATTTTTATATTTAAACACCTTCCTCGCCTTTTTCTTTGTTGCGGGCTTGATTCAAATTTCGAAACAACTCAACCGTTACGTATCATTTTCTACACTTTATGTACCTTAACTTTTACACTTAATTTGGGGTACACGTTACATATCTTAACTATTACACTTTATTTGGGGTACACGTTACATACCTTAACTTTTACACTTTATTTGGGGTACACGTTACGCACCTTAACTGATACACTTTATTTGGTGTACACGTTACACACCTTAACTGTTACACTTTATTTAGGGTACACGTTACATACCTTAACTGTTACACTTTATTTCGGGTACACGTTACATACCTTAACTTTTACACTTTATTTGGTGTACACGTTACATACCTTAACTTTTACACTTTATTTGGGTTACACGTTACACACCGTAACCTTTACACTTTATTTGGGGTACACGTTACTTACTTTAAATGTTACACGTTATTTTTGGTACACGTTATATACCTTAACTTTTGCACTTTATTTAGGGTACACGTTACATACCTTGAGTTTTAAACTTTATTTGAGGTACACGTTACGTACCTTAACTTTTACACTTTATTTGGTGTACACGTTATGTACCTTAACTTTTACACATTATTTGGCTACACGTTACGTACCTTAACTTTTATATATTATTTGGCTACACGTTACTTACCGTAACTTTTACACCTTGTTTAGGTTACACGTTAAGTATCTTAACTTTTACATATTATATGGCTACAAATTACGTGCCGTAACTTTTACACATTATTTGGCTACACGTTACGTACCTTAACTTTTACACTTTATTTGGTGTACACGTTACGTACCTTAACTTTTACACGTTATTTGGCTACACGTTACGTACCTTAACTTTTACACCTAATTTGGGGTACACGCTACGTACCTTAACTTTGCACATTATTTGGCAACACGTGTTACGTACCTTAACTTTTACACTTTATTTGAGGTAGACTTTATGTACCTTCATTTTATAGTTTATTTGGGGTAATCTTTACGTTCCTTCCTTTTGCACTTCATTTGGGACGTATTTTACGTACCACCATTTTACACACTATTTGGGGCACAATTTATGTACCTTATTCCTTTTATCTATTTAGGCATAACTAAAATCTTTTATCGTTTTGCTTTTATTAGAATCAGTATAGATCTTACACAATATTTATAATCCTTATCATTATTAAACATTGTCATACCTTTATTTTTACCAACTAGCATATTACCTGTCAAAAATGATGTGGCTCTATATATCTACATAAATTATACAAATATATCTGTTCCAAAAAAAAAACTATATACAACTAAGTAAATTCAGGACAATTTTCTAAAATTCGTCATAATTTGTTTTAATAATTTTAAAATATTCTAGCATTGATAGGAAGGCAACGAAAGGAAGATGTTATCATCATCATAAGTAGAAGTAGTAATAACACCATCAGTAGTTGCCTTCCTCTCGCGAACACACAAACACAGCAACACAGAGCCCATTTTGTGTCTGTGTGCTCGCAGTAATCCCTCCTCTTTTTGTTGCTTTTAGCGTATCAAAAAACCAATAGATAAAAAAAGGCATTGGTTTTTATATAAGTTTTATTTTATTTATTTATTAGCTTGAGTGTCATAAACATTTCAATAAAGGGATGCAAGAGGCAAAGATTGTCTTTTAGTATTCCTGGCTTTCATACGATTTGCTTGTCCACGCTTAATATTTGGCTTTTTTATCGCTGAAAACTTGTATGGGAGGAAGTCTTCTCAAATTCCGAACACTCAAATCACTTTCAGTTCTTCCTCAAGTTTCTTTCATTCACTTTTAATTCCAAAATGTTTGGTACAGTACGCCAATAAAAAAAAATTGTCTTCCTCAATTTTCGCAATCCCGTGATGCCACAGCCCAGGGTACGTATCTCCAGTCTAGAGGATAATTTAAGGTTTATTAACCCCGTGCCGAAATATACCCGGGTTATAGAAACAAAGAAAAAAGTTCGAATTGTTATATAATATTAGGCCTCCTATATTGCAGTAAATACTGGACAATCTCGTCATTGAACAAAAGACTACACTGGCGCTGTGATCAGTGTAATATATGCGTGCTTTGTGTCTACCAAAAACGTGTCTCTCGCATGCACATCAGATTAGGATCAGAGTGTATAATCTGTGGCTTCTGAACATATATGAATGCATATTTCGTTTTATATATCTCTGTTGTTGTTGTTATTATTATTATTATTATTATTATTATTATTATTTTATTTCCTTTGGTTTCTGGTGTGTATTCATTTCTTTCCGGGTCCCAACTAGAGACCTAAGGTTAGAAATGGCATCATCACAATTTCCACTGACTAAAAAAAAAAAAAAAAAAAAAAAACAACACATATCCTACATAGACAAAGATAGATGTGGGCTGTACTCGTGAGAACAGTTTTTTGTATTTCTTTAAGGCATGGACTACCAGGAACCCTGTCAATGAGTCTATTGGCTTTTTGAAGATTTTTAAAGATACATTGTGCAGTCTGCATGATCTGTCATATCAACAAGGAGGTAATTCTTTCTTCTTTTTTTTGCGGTCTCTGATAACAATGTCTGGGCGATTAGCTTTGGTTGTTCTGTTTGTGTGTATTGTGTAGAAATAAAATTTGTACAGGCCCTATCTCCGTAACCGGGTATGGGTGGTGTTCATTATTATTATTGTTGTTGTTGTTGTTGTTGTTGTAATGTTTTATCAGTATATATGTTTTTTTTAATATATTAAATAGTATACACTATGAAATGGACAAAGTCCGACAATTATTTTAAGACATTTTTTATATTTATACATTCTTTTTTTATAGATAGAAATATTTACAATTTTCCATGATTTTCTTTATCCATTTCATAGTGTGACGTCATTTATTTATATTTGGGTACTCATCGAGCAGATATGAATGTACGTGAGAAAATCATTGAAAATTTTTGTTTAAAAACAGTAAAATCGACCTTGCTAATAGAAACGCTCCCCTGTGGCAAAATCGGCAAAAGCACGTCAGGCTATATAACGGTTCCGTATAGGACACAGGTTCGATTACTGTCGGAGGACGCATATTTTCTATGACAATTTCTCGGACATTCAGGCCGGTAAATATTGTTAATACTGTTTATTATAAACAGAGCATTTACTTAAATATTTGTATCTATAAAAAGAATGTATAAACATAAAAATGTATTAAATAGTATATTAAGTTATATGTTAAGTCACAACATGGAGGTCAGGCAGACAACACGTTTTTTAATCATTTCACCCTTAAACAAGGCAAGAAAGTCACTAAGACGCAACGATAAGTTAGTGTGAATGAATATAATAAAAAAGAAAAGCATTATTAAGGAGCAAGAACAATGAAAGTACATAAATTTAGAAAACAGAAAATAACGATTGACGTTGCATTTAAATTTTCGATAATGAAACTTGAGTGAAGAGCTGAAACCGGAGGTGAGTTCCACAAGCGAGAAAATCCATTGTTAGCATACGGTTACATCTAGCTTTTTCAACTGTAAAAGAATGAGACCTTTCCGCCAATCTAGTACTGGGCCTTCCCCAAAAATATGCGCAGAGCTCAAAAGAACCGATTTTTGCTATTGTATGTTCAGCTGGTCAAGGAAATCACAGATTTAATAGGATTGATTCCAATGCACCAATTACCACTGACATCACTTTGATATAGCCTTCCTGAATTCCAAACAATATTGCCGTCTGAACTTTCAAATCGGATTAGTGTGCAATTTTCTCAATTCTAGTTAGCTCTATGTGCTGTGGCAGGATCAATAACATGGCTGTTTTTGGTGTCTTTATTTAGCATAATAGCCAGACGGCGATGGTGAATGTAGACTGTTCTAGTTCCACGTGCTATGTTTAATGGATATCAGTTATCTCCTGTTAATTCCCCTCTGAAATTTCTCCACTGCCTTGACCGTGTACTGAACTCACACTCTTTGGGTTCTGTCACTGGATCCAACAAACGCCTTTATCTAAGGTGCCATGTGTCCTTGGGGATATCTGTGCATGAATTAAAGATGGCACGTGGAACTAGGACAGTCTTTCCCAGTGAGCGAAATAAAGGGTTCAGTTCGACATTCCAACCAACTGAAGAAGGCCGGAGCGTACCATGGCCGAAACGTTATAATAAATATAGCGACAAAGATGAGGACAATTGTCCGAATAATGTAAATAGTGTACATAATATCTCATCTCAGAAATATAGACAGATACTGAAAGGCCGAAACGTTATAATAAATATGGCGACAAGTTTTTAAAATTTAAGAGAATTAAATAACATTAGTTCTACTAGAAATAAAGATAACTCCTCATCATAGGATGACAGAGAGATTTTTTTGAAGTTATTAGCAATAAACTGAGAAAGTTATATTTACTCTATTGTTACATTGGACTATTTGCGAATATAGAAATTGTTATGAACATTTTTATAATATTTACCTTGGATATAAAAATGCGATGGCTATATCTCAAAATACTGAGGAGTTAATTCGAAGTAGGAATTACGCATATTTGATGAAACAAACATATATATATATATATATATATATATATATATATATATATATATATATATATATATAGAGAGAGAGAGAGAGAGAGAGAGGGGGAGAGGGGGATAGATAGATAACTTAAAACGTTATTTTTAGTACATACTCATTTAAAATTATCATAAAATAATAAAAATCTGTTAGATTAATAAATTAAATCGATTACCTTAGAATATATATATATATATATATATATATATATATATATATATATATATATATATATATAGGTGAATATTGAAGTCAACACTCAGAGGCGACACATGCTGGACGCAATAATCACTGACAGCCTGGTTTGACACATTCAGATACGACTAGACATCCGAATGTCTCAAAGCAAGGACCAAAACCCGATGACGTCACACACTATGAAATAGGCAAAGTCCGACAATTATTTTAATATATTTTATTGTCATATTTTGTTTATATAGACAGAAATATTTAAGTATATGCTCTCTTTATAATAAACAGTATTAACAACAATTACTGGCCTGAACATGCGAGAAATTTTCATAAAAAAAAGATGCCTTCCGACAGGGATCGAAACCGCATCCTTTACGGAACCTTCATATAACCTGACGTGCTACACCTGTTTGGCTACAGAAGAGCGTCTGATAAATAAGGTAGATTTTACTGTTTTTAAACTACAATCTTACATGATTTTCCTGATTTTTTTACGTTTAGATACGATTCGAGCAGATATGTATGTTCGAGGGAAAATCATAGAAGATGAATGGTGGATTTATAAATGTGCAAGATTATGATAGCAAAGTTGTTAAAATTATTAAACTCAAATATTTGATGATGCAATAGTGGAATTTCCACAAGTATTTTGTCGTCGTGAAACTTGCAAGACGCTTATTCGGTGATTAAATCAAGAATTAGGATTCATCATAATATTCAAATAGCATAAACGAGAAATTTACACAGATATTTCATGTAAATTTATTCTTTTTAATCTTACGAAATGTTAATGATAACGATTGTCTACAGAGATCCCTTATCCCTTTGTAAATGATCATACTTACCTGCCCCAGGTCTCCGTCCCTGTGCTGGTGGTATCATCGCTACGACTAGTTTGGACCGCATCTGACCAGCTTGGACCAGCTATTACAAGCCAAGACCAGCTATGACTAGCTTAGACCAGTTCTGACCAGCTTGGACAAGCCATGACCAGCTAAGACCAGCTTAGTAAAAACACTTGTGTCCCCACGTTAAAAACTGACCTTGTGTCACAGCCTGACTCAGTGTGTGTGTGGGGGGGGTCAAGTAAATCTCCCTTTGTAAATGATTTCTACAGATGTCTGATGACTAATCGTAAACCTATTTTTACAACATTAACAAGACAAAAGGTAAGCAAATATTATATGAGTTATAATTTAAAGTTGTCAGTGACGATAGAGGAAATAAGCTCAATATATTATTAAGTGATAGGTTATTATTAAAAGTTGATCATCAGGCTTGCATCTACTTTTTTTTTTCTTAACTTTAAGAGTAAAACAAAATATATTACAATACGACGTCACAGGAAGTCATTTCTCGTGTGGCGGGAAATGAAGCAGTAATTGTGACAAAGATTTGTTCTCTGAATATCGTCTCAAATTATAGCTTCCATTTTTTGTTTCCGTCTATTTTTTTTTTCAAGTCTGATGTCGCCTTCACGAAAAATGAAGGAAAAAATGTGGCATCTGTTAAGACAGTGTGACAGACGACGTGTGAAGGTTTCACTAGCGTCACATTCCGCGAACAGCTAGGCGCCCCTGACAATTTATATATACACAACACGTTCGTGAAAATAGAATTATTCAACCATTACTGATAGCTGAATGGTGTGGTGGTAAAAATAAAGCAACAGTTGTGTTCCATTGGTTCTTTATGAGAACACCCTCATCGTTCTTCATTTTTTTATAAATCTGTTCTTTTCTATCAGATGAAGATGGCTAAACGAAGGTGAGAAAGCTCCCCTTCGTTCTAGGATTCTTCAACTCAACCTTAGTTGACAGGAAAAAAATATGGTAAAAAAAAAAAAGAAATGTATAATTTATTTGAATCTTAACTCTTCTATTAAGTTAAGTCATAAATAATTTCCGTTTTTGTTCATCTGCTTTTATTCTTCAAAAAATAAACTATAGCATCATATACAATTACATATTCACCATTATTTGAAATAACTTGTTGTCAGGCATTCCATATCGTTTTAATGAAATTCTGCAGGTTTTGATAGATGAAGTTTTTCGAAGAACTTTTGAATTTAGTTTTAATTGGAGAAAGTTTCCCCATTAAAAGTTTTGCTGCGATCCAAAAAGGTAAAAATTGATTCATGCATGGTCGGGGGGGGGGAATGACGAGTTCCCAAATATTTTCTAGTTTATTCTTGCTGTGTGTGACCACGCGTCGTTATGGAGAACATTTTTCCCATTGACAAACACCAGCCGCTTTTCTGCCAAATTTTTATAGAGACTTACATTATTATTTACTTTATTCCGACTGTTATTCTCACCTTCATTGCCATATTCCCAACGATTTAACCCGGTGAACGAAATAAATGGTTTGGTTCGAAATTCCAATCACCTGAAGAATGTCGGAACGTACAATGGCCGAAACGTTGTGAATGTGGCAATGAAGAATAGTATAACAGTCCGAATAATGTAAATAGTCGTAATACCTCTTCTCAGAGATATAGACAGATATTTTATGGAAACGTTGCAGCTGCTGTACTTAGAAATATGCAATTAATGTTTCCTTAAGTTTTGAGAAATTTAAATGAATAGGATTCCACCAAACGAACAGGATTATTTTCTTACAAACAGCTAAACTTTTGGGGTCATTTGTGCAGATTTCTTTATGCCACTGCTCTTGGCGTTAAACATTGTTGAATGTTTTCCTTATCTTCTTATGATTCATTCAATGAAAGCTTACTTCGGACGGTACAATCGCTATTACAATTGGAAGCTTAATATTTAATATTAACTATTGGTCTGACCTAATATTTAATATTACCTATTGATATGACCTAATATTTAATATTTACTATTGATTTGACCTTATATTTAATATTGACTATTGATCTGACCTTATATTTAATATTTACTATTGAGCTGACCTAATATTTAATATTGACGATTGAGCTGACCTAATATTTAATATTGACGATTGAGCTGACCTAATATTTAATACTGACTATTGGTCTGACCTAATATTTAATATTACCTATTGATCTGACCTAATATTTAATATTTACTATTGATTTGACCTTATATTTAATATAGACTATTGATCTGACCTTATATTTAATATTTACTATTGAGCTGACCTAATATTTAATATTGACTATTGGTCTGACCTAATATTTAATATTACCTATTGATCTCACCTAATATTTAATATTTACTATTTATTTGACCTTATATTTAATATTGACTATTGATCTGACCTAATATTTAATATTTACTATTGATTTGACCTTATATTTAATATTGACTATTGATCTGACCTAATATTTAATATTTACTATTGAGCTGACCTAATATTTAATATTGACTATTGATCTGATCTAATATTTAATCTTACTTATTATAAAACGCAGATTGTGTGTGTGTGTGTGTGCGTGTGTGTGTGTGTGTGTGTGTGTGTGTAACGTTTATATTATGGATCGGATTTCCTACATTTTTTAGCCGATTTCAACAAAACTTCACAGGACTACATAAAATTACTTTGTGGTGGTTCTAACGGCGCCGAAAATGGGAAAACACATTTTTTTTAACAAAATCAATTTGAAAACACGTTTAAGACACATCGTGAGAATGAAAGGGGGATAACTCACATCGGGTTAAAAAACCCAGGTTGTTTGTGTTTGTGTGTGTGTGTGTGTGTGTGTGTGTTCCTTTATATATGGGATCGGATTTCTTACATTTTTCAGCCGATAATACAAACATCCACTTTTTTTTTTTTTTGGCAGGTAGTGTTTCTTATTGTCTGGCACACTTTTTTCTTTATTTATACATTCAGAATGCTTTAAAAGTCCCATTTACAAGACAATTGTTTATAATAAAATTCTAATTCTATTCAATCGGGGACTCATCATAACGATTGAAAACAATGTTTTTGTTTGAGTTTGGGTTTGACCAATTCGTAAAAAAAACAAACTAAGATATGCGTGTCCGTCAACCTAAACAATAATCTAACTATCTCTACTGATTGTACGAATCGAAAAATCGGATAATTCTTTATCTTTAGGGAAAGATAATTCCACGTACTTTAGGGCCGTTTTGACAATTCCCTTTGCAATTTGTTACAAGGCAGATAAATAAGGCATTGGTTCTATTTGAAATTAATTCAATATTTAAAAGAAAGTATTAAGAAATAATTTAAAAATGCCGACGTAAGCAATCTGATAGACAAAAAACAACAATATTTCGAAGATCATAATTATTAAGGAAAGAACACAGTACTTGTAATAAATTAATAAACCCAAATAAAGTTAATATTTTTGTATTAGAAACAACGAGTGGAAAATATATTCAAATCAGAATTCTAATTATGAATCACCACAAGCAAAATATGCAATTTTTTTTTTACTGTATTCAATAAGTAAAAATCATAAATTGTAAAAGATTACAGAGAAAGGCTACCTACATTTTCAACCGATTTCAACAAAATTTCACTTTTTTTTGGCAGGTAGTGTTTCTTATTGTCTTGCACATTTTTTTTTCTTTATTTTACATTCAAGAATGCTTTAAAATTCCATTTACAAGACAATTGTTTATAATAAAATTCTATTCATCAATCGATAGACTCATAACGATTGTAAACAATGTTTTTGTTTGAGTTTGGGTTTGACCAATTCGTAAAAAAAAAAAAAACAAAAAAAAACTAATTAAGACATGCGTGTCCGTCCACCTTAATCAATAATCTTTGTCAATTTTATTTTTCAGTCTTTCTGATGGTCGATACTTGATCTATCTCTTACTGGTACATCCCCGGGCAACGCCGGGCTCTACTGCTAGTATTTACTATTGAGCTGACCTAATATTTAATATTGACTATTGATCTGACCTAATATTTAATATTTACTATTGAGCTGACCTAATATTTAATATTGACTATTAATCTGACCTAATATTTAATATTTGCTCCATGGTGCGAGTGCTATTTGAGGACATTTTTAGTATGTTAAATAAACAGCAGTATCTTAAGCAAACAATGTATATATTTAATTCAAATTAACACAAATATCCATCATGATATTTCTTTATCTAATTATTCTATGAAACCATCTTTGGCTTCAATGACTGCTTCTATTCGGGATCGAAACCGTCCACAGCTGCAATTAAATGGTCCCTATTTATTTTGGACATCACCTGAACAATGGCGGCCTTCAGTTCAGTTTTTGTCGATTAGTCTCCCTTTCAACGACGTAATAGTCCATAGGATTTAATTTTAGGGGGCCACATGCTGGGGGTCACATGATCGTAAAAATTCTTTGATAACCAATCCTGTGTTACAATGGCTTTATGAGAAGATGCAGAGTTTTGTTGAAAGACATATGGCCTTCCATTGCATACTTTATTTATCCAGGGCTTAACAACCGTATTAAGAACATTAATGTATCCATCAGCATTGACCCTAAGACCTTGTGGGAAAATGTAAGGTGGCCTGACATGACCTTCACTTGCTCACAACTCCTAAAACCATCAGAGTAGCCGGATATTTGGTGTGCATCACCCTGGGTACTTCAGATGGAGATGCGCATAGCCA
>CAHIKZ030000760.1:77500-80000 GCA_903632075.3 Acanthosepion pharaonis
AGTGATTGACCTTATATATATATATATATATATATATATATATATATATATATATATATATATATATTAATGCATGTTTCATTAAATAATATAGACAAGTTTTGTCTATTTATTTAAAGTAAGTTCCTTTCATATTGCCTGATAATCTTAATAAAATTAACATAAACTTGTCTATATTATTTAATGAAACATGCATTAATGAAAAATTGCTTCCTAAATATACACAATATATATATATATATATATATATATATATATATATATATATCAGAACAGAGTGAAGAAAATAAATTCCCACTGTTCATATCACCCATGTCACTTTGCTCGTATTTATCTATCTTTTTACCCTCTCGGTCTATATCCCTCTTTATTTTAAAATTTCAATTCATTTATCTATCTGGCTGTGCGCTATTTTCTCTATCTCACCCTGTCTATTCCTTTTTCTTGAAAAGTCGGATGATCAATCTAAAGAATGTTCCATCTCTCAAAATATTAGGCTATTGGGAAAATTAGGCTCGATTTTAGAATAATCTATTTCATTGTGTTCTAATCCAGAGACGGATATGCATTGTGGTTCGTCCTGTTCAGGCGCTTCGCCTACTGTCACATTCTCACATACATACCGTCGTTTCCCTCTGTCTTTTCTACAAGTATTTTTACAGTAAATGCTCCGAAGGGCTATTTTCACTGGTTCCCAAACTGCATGAATTTAAGCGTGCTACTAGGTTGGCATCTCAGTTCCACTCTTTCATTGTCAAAAAGGTTAAATGTAGCCGTCTCTTCTACCCCAATAGCTTCCTGTCTCGCACTTCCCGTCTGTGGAACTCTCTTCCTCTTACTTGCTTCACTGTAATCTTCAATTTTCCAAATATAATGTCAATCGACATCATCTGATGCCTTGATCTAATTCCCCGTCCTTCTCTTTATCCTTTCGTCAATCATGTCTCTTTACTTTGGCTCCCACTCTCTGCAGCGCTTTGTTTGGGGCGAAAAACTTTCAAAAAAATATTATTTTAATAGTTGCTTAAATTATATTACTCATTGTTAATGATTAAAGTGTATCCTTTCTTAATTCTATATCAATCTTTTCAGAATTTAATGTAAAACATTATATAGCCCTAATCTTGAACAGGCAAAAAAGAGATGCATTTAATTTTTTGCATGAGGAGATACTTGTCATAAGCGATCAAGGTGGCAGGGGATGTCGATCTGGAGTTGTCAATAAACGTCTGGAAATTCTACTCGAACAAATCCCACGTTAACGTGTCCGAGAAATGTTTCAGATATTCGGTGTCAGCATTTCCACAATATTGAACCATCTCAAGAAAATCGGCAAAACCTTGATGAATAGGTTCCACAGAATCTCAGTGAAAATCAATGAGTGTCAAACTCTGATTTTCAACTGATTTCTAAAGTCTGTTACATGTTGTATCTGTGAAATTTGAATGAATCGTTCCTTTTTCGAATATTGATGCGAAATGTATCATTTATAAGTCATCGGTAAAAGATCGGCTAAATGGCTTGATTTTAACCCTAGAACACTAACCATCAGTACTAAACATGGGTATATCATACCCGGTTTTGAAAATATCAAAAAAAAAATATTAAATTTAAATCTTTATTTGAAATATTTTACAGGCAGGCACTTTAAACTTTGTCCTTTGAGTTAACATTAATAGGAACAGAAAAACATATTATTTAGGTAAGAAAATCAGGTACTGAAAATTGTAATTAAATATAGGAAAATTTGCGCTGGGTACTATATACCCATGGTTAGTGTTCTTGGGTTAACAAAACACCCAAATATTTTCCAAAACTGAAATTGCACCGACAGAAGATAATGGCGACTCTCTGGTGGTCCACGGTTGATGTTATCCATTACAATTTTCTGGTATCAAACCAGAGAATCACTGCCGACGTTTACTCTCAGAAACTGGGTGAAATGCACATGCAGTTATGCAAAAGGCAACGGGAATGTCATAATTCTGCTTTCTGACTATGCACAGCCACATGTTGCCAGAAAGACACTGCAGCCGCTCACAGACTTCGGATATATATATATATATATATATATATATATATATATATATATATATATATATGGGACTTTGCCAAATCCACCATTTTTCTTTTATCACTCGCCCATTGACTACCACTTGTTCAAGTATGTTGACTTTTTTTAGGCCAAATGAAATTTCATTGAAAAGAACTGCATTCAAAGATTTCCTGGCATCCAAATTTTTTACAGTTTTATTGTAAAGGCATAAATAACCTTTTAACCACGGCAGAAATGTATAGTTGTTCAAAGTTCTCATTTTGGCTGGTTTAAACGGCATTCAAATACATTAATTTTGGAATAAAAGTTGATTCTAAAATCGGACATAATTTTCTGAACAATTTCATATTTGTATCACGTGATATTAATGCGTCATTCAATGTCGTTCATCATAATTTCTAACCGACGACAACCGTTTCATATTTTTTTAATTGGCTTTCCAAA
>CAHIKZ030000760.1:85000-92500 GCA_903632075.3 Acanthosepion pharaonis
ACGTCTCGAAAAGGACCTCCAATCGGTTGTGAACTGGGGCAGGAATTGGCTGGTCAACTTTAATGCTTCAAAAACAAAACTGGTCTCTATTAATCACCACAGAGATCCTTCCCTGCCCTCCATTAGAATGTCTGACGCTCAACTTCTCGAGAGCAACTCTATGCGGCTGCTCGGTCTCACATTGACTGTTTACCTGAGATGGAACAAATACATTGAGTCAATTGCCTTGTCCACTGCAAGGAAAGTTGGCTCCCTGAGCCGCGCTTGGAAGTTTTTCTCCCCGGAAAATCCACAAATCGCCCTTGCATGGAGTATTGCTGCCATATATGGTCTGGAGCCCCTTCTGTTTGCCTCAGGGTTCTTGATAAGATCCAGAGACGGATATGCAATATAATTGGCCCTGTTCTGGCATCTCGTCTACAGTCACTCTCTCACAGATGCGCCGTCGCCTCTCTCTGTCTGTTTTACAAATACTTTCATGGAAATTGCTCCGATGAGCTGCATTCGCTGGTTCCCAGAGCTCATGAATTCAAGCGGCCTACGAGGCTGGCATCCCGCTCTCACCCTTTCACTGTTGAAACTATTAAATGTAGCCGTCTCTTCTACTCCAATAGCTTCATATCTCGCACATCTCGCCTGGGCAACTCCCTTCCCTATTGCTATTTCCCTGGGAGCTATAATCTCCAACTATTCAAATGTAATGTCAATCGACATCTCCAGTTGACTTCGTCTATCACTCCTATCTGATCTTGCTCCAAATATTATGTAACCCCTTGCGTCCTAGTGGCTTCCCGCCTTGCTTGGGGTGAAACGCTTAAAAAAAAAAAAGTACATGGCCTAAATATAACAAGTCCGTGTTTTCCTATACCTGTCTGTTTTATTTATCCAAACTGTTGCCCTCTTCTTTCTTGTTCGATGCGTAATCTTTAATCTGTTGTAATTCGCGGCCTTTTTCAACTGTTTGTTGTATTCACTAAACCTCTTGGAATTTCTTTATAAACCGTTTACGCTGTGCATAAAAATTAACTATTCAAAAAAAGATCTGTACCAAATAACAGAAACCACATCACTTGGGAACTTTCAACAGTGGCAACAACTAAAATGGATAGCACATTTACCTCGAAGAAAAAATACTGACAAGTTATTGATATTCCACACTACTTCAAACAAAAGGAAGGAAACCCCAATCAAAACTGGAAAGTGCAATAACTGTTATTGGACCTGAGAAAGATTTTATGTTAATAAAACCTAAGCATGTGAAAGTGAATTTGTATTTATTTTTTGTTGTCCTTCACAATTTACAACAAAAAAAAATATTAAAACTGTCTTTTTGTCACTTTGTTTTTTTTTATTTTTCGTGCACCTTGATCGAAGTTTGCCGTCTTTTTTACTCTCACTTCTCCTCCATGTTCTGCCTTCATTTACGCAAGCAGATTTAAATAGCTTACTCGCCGTTTCTTTTGTTTTTCTTGCTTTCATTATGTCTTGTGCATGTCAAATTCCCCAAGCCTTCTTTCCTCATTATGTGTGCTAGAAGTTTCAAGCCTCTTTCTGATTCTAATTATGAGAATCATTTATAAGCATCATTTGTTTCTTTTTTCCTTAATGCTTCCTCGTTACTCGCATGTTCCTTCCAAGGCATTCTAAAGTACCACAGCCTTGTTACCTCAACGCTCCGCTTCATCTGTGAGGAAATTTTCCATCAATAACTGCTATATAGGATGAATGATATTAGCAGCTGTGCACTCTTTTCTTCGTTTTTAACGATTTTTTTCTGTTTCTTAATACTTTGCTTGGTTTTTTGAAAGGCATCGTTTGCTATTTTAATGCACCTTCGGATTTCGGTGTCATGTTATCTGTCTTCTGTTAAAAGACTTGTCTGCTAAACGAAGAAGTCTCAGTATGTTCGACTAAGCTATTTAAATAGCTAAAATACTGAATGGGTTGAACAAGAATTTAGCACAGACATGTTTTTTTTAACTCCCAGGAGTACAATTGCCATATGAGATGGCGCTAAAAAGTTGTTTTGTTTTTTTTTTCTGGGAAAGAAAGCGTGTTATTCTGAGATGTACCTAAACAAACGATTTTGGTAATGTTTTTATTTACTCGCCAATCTTTTTGACTATTCACCATTCCTTATGACTAGAATGAAAGCTACACTTACATTAGAAAGGTGGATATGTGTGCCTAGCGTAGCGATTATCGGGGCAGAGAGCAAGATAGGGGGGGGGTGTCGTGTTAAAATTCCAGTCAAGGCCGTTGCGTTCGCTTTTATAAAAATAACCTTGAGAATGTATTAATCCATCTGCACTGGGTTAATAGGATGGCAGACTGAATTCCCTAGTTTTGATTGGCAATCAGTCTAGGAGAAAAATAACTCTGAATCCCAAACAAGACCCCTCAACCTAGTTGCTAACGAAATTACAGCATCAAGCCTTCGTAAGTTAAGCCTAGAAGCTTCTACTCCACAGACTTAATATAAAATATGCATCGTGTAGAATCATGTTACTTTAATTTGTAATGGGTTAAACTATTTTAAATATGCATTTAATTAAACAACATCTATTGGCGAAACGCTTGTAGCCTAATTGGTAAAACTCCCAATGATGAGGGATACGAGTTCAAATCTCGTTGAAGGCCAATTGTTTCCAGTCTTCCAGATTACGAGATGCGAGTTTGGATCAGGCATGGTGTAACCTGAAAAACACAATTGTAGAATAATGACCTTTAACGGTAAGATTAAGATGGACATTAACGGTAAGAATCAACAGAAAAACAGCTGAAAAAATAGTAGTGAAAATTAATGGTTTTTGGAAAATCCATAGAAATGAATTGTATTTGGCAAAACCATAAAAATGAATGGTATTTAGCAAAGACATAAAAATGAACGGTATTTGACAAAAGCATGAAAATGATATGTATTTGACAGTCACAAAAATGAATGGTATTTAGCAAATCCATAAAAATGATTGGTATTTGACAAAGCTATAACGTGAATAGCAATTGGCAAAGCCATAAAAATGAATTGTATTTGACAAATCGATAAAAATGAATTGTATTTGGCAAATGCATAAAATGAATGGTATTTGGAAAACCTATAAAAATAAATTGTATTTAGCAAATCCTTTAAAATGAATGGTATTTGGCAAAGCCACAAAATGAATGTTATTTGGCAAAGCCATAAAATGAATGATATCTGAAAGTTCATAAAAATAAATTGTATTTGGCAAAGCCATAAAATGAATAGTATTTGACAAAAGCATGGAAATGAATTGTATTTGGCAAATGCATAAAAATGAATGGTATTTGACAAAGCCATAAAAATATGAATTACCATGTATTATTGTGAAAGATAGTGGAGTGGTTTCCTGTAGCCTTGTTTGGGATTATTTTTTTTTTTCTGGGAGTCTGAGACCCAAACAGGGTGAGAGAATCCAGTATACCCTGCTATTTAGATCATAAAACAGACGCATTTATGTCTCTCACGTGAGTATTTGCTTGAAAGTGAATGCAACAGGCAAGCCTGGAATTCGAATGTCCGATTCCACTCTCTACGCCGATATCCGTTATACTACGCACTCATTAACACTTTGCATACACAAATATAAATCGCTAAGTGATAGTTGGTGTCTTCTCTTTTTCTAATTTTATTGCTTTCATTTAAATTTTTTTAATGATTTTTTGTTTTTAACAAACCTTAGTGCTCGGGGTTTTACATTAAAAAGTATACTACCAGATGTTACAGCTACGAGAAATAAGAAATACCAAATGTAAGAACTACCACATGTAAGAAGTACCAGATATAAGAATGAACAGATATAAAACAATCAGCGCTAAGAACTAAGAGATGTAAGAACAGAAGTAAGAAGTATCAGGTGTTAGAAATAACGGATATAAGAACTACCAGAGGTAATAACTACCAGATGCAAGAACTACCAGATGTAAGAACTAAGAGAGGTAAAAAGTACCCCCGGTTAGAAATAACGGATGTAGGAACTAAAAATGTAAGAAATAACATATGTAAGAACTGCCATCTGGCAGTATAATAATTAACAGATATAAGTACTACCAGAGGTAAGAACGACTACGTTTTAGAATTATCAGCTGCTAGATCTACGAGAAGTAAGACCTACCAGAGGCAAGAACTACCAGGTGTAGTTTGTACACCTGGTAGCTGTAAGAACATACACAGTTAACTTACTGAGATAAAAACTTACAGACGTAAAACTAACAGAGTTAAGAATTACCAGATGTAAGAACTACCTGAGTTAGACCTGCAAGATGTAAGAACTAGCAAATGTTAAGAACCAGCAGATGTAAGAATTGCTACAGATAAGAGCTACCAGATGAAAGAGGTAAAGAATTACCACATGCAAAACTAACAGATGTAAAAGCTAACAGATGTAAGAACAGAACAGAAGTAACAGGTGTAAGACTTACCAGATGTTTGAACTGTAAAAGTACCATACGTAAAACTTACCAGATGTTCGAACTGTAAAAAGTACCATATGTAAGAACTACCAGATGTTAGAGCTACAAGAAGGAAGACGTACCGAATGTAGGAAATAACAGAGGCAAGATCTATCGTCTGTAAGAACTAACATAGGTAAGAAGTATCAGATACAAGAAATAAAAATGTAAGAACTAACACAATTAAGACCTACTGGAGATAGCATCTGTCACATGTAAGAATTACCAGATGTAAGAATTACCAGATGTAGTATCTACCATATGTAAGAACTAACAGTGGTAAGAAGGGCCAGATATAAGAATTAACACATATAAGAACTACCATATGTTAGAGCTACAAGATGTAAGACGTAGCAAATGTAAGAATTAGCAGAGGTAACAATTATCTTATGTAAGAACAGAGGTAAGAAGTATCGCATGTAAGAGATCAGATGTAAGAACTACAAGATGTAGGAACTAACTAGAGGTAAGATCTACCACATGTTAGAACTAACAGATGTTAGAGTTGCAAGAAGTAATAACTACAAGACACAAGAACTAACAGATATAAGATCTGCTAGGTGTAAAACTCACATGTGTTAGTTCTATAAGAAGTAAGAATACCAGAGGTAAGATACAAGTTAATAATTACCAGACGTAAAAACCAACAGTTATAAGAACTACCAGATATAAGAAATACCATATGTTAAATGTACAAGATGTAAGAACTACCAAATGTACGAACTGACAGATATAAGAACGGTTTGGTGTAAGAACTAACAAAATTACGGACTACCATATGTAAGAACTACAAGATGTAACATTTATCTAAAGAAAACTGAAGAATATTCGAATCGAAAAGCTATGATAAAACGGACAAGATGTGGCGGGGAAACTGAATCACTTTTAGAATTAATTAATTCAATATTCAGATAAGTCATAGTTTCTTACATTCAGTCTAAAGTAGATACATGGGTGGATCAATAAGTTTGTAGCATGACATGGTTATTAGATGAAGTTTTATCTGACATTTTGATTGCTTAATTATCTTAATGATAATTCAATCTTCTGCCGTGAAAAAGAAAAAAAAAAGAAAGAAAGAAAGAAAAAATCTCGCACTTCAACCGAATGTTGCGTCTTCTCACTTTCAAAAGGAATCAAATAATCGCTTTAGACTTTTCAGAGCCGCGGGCTCATCTCCACTTACCAGATTTCTTTGCTTGTGTTTCGCGCATGCGCACACACGCACATGGGCACACACATACACAAACACAACTTACACTCTCATACACGCACACAAACCTATCTATATACGAGATTCTACCAAAAGTACATGTTTACGGCCACATCACGTTGAAACACCGGTTCTCGTACGATCACCGAAGTTAAGCAACGTAGGGTCTGTTCAGTACCTAGATGGCTGACCACTTGGGAATACAAGATGCTGTAAGTTTGCATGTACGGCTGATATAATGGATAACGGCTCGGAACTGATCACCGGAGAACCTTTCCAATTCCAGTCTGGTTTATTATATTCATTTATACCTAAATTTGCGAATCCATCTCTTCTCCTCCAGCTATGGGTTAATTAATAGAAGTTATATCATTTAAAAACGATAATTATCTCCATAAATTTCTTACAATCAAAAAATATTTTCTGGCAAAAGGTTGATAACCCGTAAAGCAAATCAATCAAACTATCAAAATTAAGAGTAAATTGAACAGTGGTCGTGAAGTGAAAGTAGTATGGACTTTGCCGCTACCACTTGTGAGCAACGCCTATTATAAGAATGCTGTCCAAACAGATCTCTGCATTTATTTCACGCGATAAACGGATGACTATTATATGTTACCACTTGTCATATACGTATCCCTAAATAATTAAACAGACAGACTTTGTCGTTTGAATTTAATACAGATCCTTTAAATTAATTATTGTTACTTAATTACCGTGTATTCCGGCTTACAAGACGCACATTTTATACTAAAAAACACCCTGAAAAATAAGTGTGCGCCTTACAAGACGAATGTAAGGCAAGGCCAATGCTCAAGTAAGATTGGACGGTCACCTAATTGGCTTGACTGATAGGGACGTGAATTTGGATGTTGAGTCATTACACTATAATGTTAGCTATCTATCTAATTCAGAATTTTATATGATGTAAAACACTACATGGTTCCAGTATGTGAGGGACACGTGGTGAATGTATTGTTTAATTAGAATGACGTTTTTTTCTTAGAAATTTCTTTGCAATATTAAGGGGCGTCTTCCAACCCGCAACGTTTTGGAAGCCTGAAAATACGGTATATCTCTCTTTATACACACACACACACACACACACACACACACACACACACACATATATATATATATATATATATAGTTGGATTGATGTGAGTTTGTGACCCTGGTTTCACGCTATTTGCGATCGTCAAACTTGAAAAAAAAAATTGTATATATATATATATATATATATATATATATATATATATATATTCAATAAAACAATGTGTTGATCTCATAGAAATGTCCATATAACCACTCTGATGATGGCTCATGTGAGGCGAAAGCTTTGATCATGGAAAAGCATATTAAAAATATACAAATGTTGGCCAATTTTTGTTTTTATTTTCTCCCGAAATTAAAGCAACTATACGAAGTTTAGAATGACTCATGATCAAACATAATAGACATTCGTTGTCTGATCTATTTAACAATATTTGTTTGAATATATATATATATATATATATATATATATATATATATATATATATGTATATTCGATAAAATAATTTTTGATCTATTCAAATAATAGCTCTATTAATCTATTGATTGGTTTTGAACGGTTCTTCTAACCTGATAAATACGCTAAATTCTCTTAATTTTTCACGCATTTATTGATTTACTGTACATATAGCGGGTGTAATACTCTTTTTGTATCAGGCTGGTCTTAAAAGTCATCGAAGACGCAAGCACATGTAGGACATCACAGCCGGAAACAGTGTTCGACCCTCATACATTGAAAACAATGGGGGGAGTCCATTATACAC